>CAWUFW010015094.1:0-378374 GCA_963921515.1 Calotriton arnoldi | reverse complement strand
GTCCCTATGTCAAGTCACCCCATTCTGGATTCCCCTGGGTGTTTAGTTTTCAAAAATGTATAGCTTTGCTAGGTTTCCCTAGGTGCCGGCAGAGCTAGGGTTCAAAAACTACAGCTAGGCACTTTGCAAAAAAAGGGTCATTTTTCACTGTGAAAATGTGGTGTGTCCACTTTGCGTTTTGTGCTGTTTCCTGTCGCGGGCACTAGGCCTACCCATACAAGTGAGGTACCTTTTTTCTCGCAAGACTTGGGGAAGGCGGGGTGGGTGGAATTTTGTGGATCCACGCAGATTCCAGAACTTTCCACCACAGAAATGTGAGGAAAATGTGTTTTTTTTAACAGTTTTTTAGGTTTGCAAGGGATTCTGGGTAACAGAACCTGGTGAGAGCCAGTCAAGTCACCCCATTCTGGATTCCCCTGGGTGTCTAGTTTTCAAAATGTATAGGTTTGCTAGGTTTCCCTAGGTGCCGGCAGAGCTAGGGTTCAAAAACTACAGCTAGGCTCTTTGCAAAAAAAGGGTCATTTTTCACTGTGAAAATGTAGTGTGCCCACGTTGCGTATTACGCCGTTTCCTGTCGCGGGCACTAGGCCTACCCACACAAGTGAGGTACCATTTTTCTCGAAAGACTTTGGGGAACACGGGGTGGGTGGAATTTTGTGGATCCACGCAGATTCCAGAACTTTCCACCAGAGAAATGTGAGGAAAATGTATTTTTGTTTTACCATTTTGTAGGTTTGCAAGGGATTCTGGGTAACAGAACCTGGTGAGAGCCAGTCAAGTCACCCCATCCTGGATTCCCATGGGTGTCTAGTTTTCAAAACTGTATAGGTTTGCTAGGTTTCCCTAGGTGCCAGCAGAGCTAGGGTTCAAAAACTACAGCTAGGCACTTTGCAAAAAAGGGTCATTTTTCACTGTGTAAATGTGGTGTGTTCACGTTGCGTTTTGCGCTGTTTCCTGTCGCGGGCACTAGGCCTACCCACAGAAGTGAGGTACCGTTTTTCTCGAAAGACTTTGGGGAAAGCGGGGTGGGTGGAATTTTGTGGATCCACATCGATTCCAGAACTTTCCACCACAGAAATGTGAGGAAAATGTGTTTTTTTTGACAATTTCTTAGGTTTGCAAGGGATTCTGGGTAACAGAACCTGGGGAGAGCCAGTCAAGTCACCCCATCCTGAATTCCCCTGGGTGTCTAGTTTTCAAAAATGTATACGTTTTCTAGGTTTCCCTAGGTGCCGGCAGAGCTAGGGTTAAAAAACTACAGCTAGGCACTTTGCAAAAAAAGGGTAATTTTTCACTGTGAAAATATGGTGTGTCCACATTGCGTTTTGGGCCGTTTCCTGTCGCGGGCACTAGGCCTACCCACACAAGTGAGGTACCGTTTTTCTAGAAAGACTTTGGGGAATGCAGGGTGGGTGGAAATTTGTGGATCCATGCAGATTCCAGAACTTTCCACCACAAAAATGTGAGGAAAATGTGTTTTGTTTTACAATGTTTTAGGTTTGCAAGGGATTCTGGGTAACAGAACCTGGTGCGAGCCAGTCAAGTCACCCCATCCTGGATTCCCCTGGGTGTCTAGTGTTCAAAAATGTATAGGTTTGCTAGGTTTCCCTAGGTGCCGGCAGAGCTATGGTTCAAAAACTACAGCTAGGCACTTTGCAAAAAAAGGGTCATTTTTGACTTTGAAAATGTGGTGTGTCCACGTTGCGTTTTGGGCTGTTTCCTGTTGCGGGCACTAGGCCTACCCACACAAGTGACATACCGTTTCTCTCGAAAGACTTTGGGGAACGCAGGGTGGGTGGAAATTTGGGGATCCACGCAGATTCCAGAACTTTCCACCACAAAAATGTGAGGAAAATGTGTTTTTTTTGACAATTTGTTAGGTTTGCAAGGGATTCTGGGTAACAGAACCTTGTGAGAGCCAGTCAAGTCACCCCATCCTGGATTCCCCTGGGTGTCTAGTTTTCAAAAATGTATAGGTTTGCTAGGTTTCCCTAGGTGCCGGCAGAACTAGGGTTCAAAAACTACAGCTAGGCACTTTGCAAAAAAAGGGTCATTTTTGACTGTGAAAATGTGGTGTGTCCACGTTGCATTTTGGGCCGTTTCCTGTCACGGGCACTAGGCCTATCCACACAAGTGACGTACCGTTTCTCTCGAAAGACTTTGGGGAACGCAGGGTGGGTGGAAATTTGTGGATCCACGCAGATTCCAGAACTTTCCACCACAAAAATGTGAGGAAAATGTGCATTTTTGACAATTTTTTAGGTTTGCAAGGGATTCTGGGTAACAGAACCTGGTGAGAGCCAGTCAAGTCAACCCATCCTGGATTCCCCTGGGTGTCTAGGTTTCAAAAATGTATAGGTTTGCTAGGTTTCCCTATGTGCCGGCAGAGCAAGGGTTAAAAAACTACAGCTAGGCACTTTGCAAAACAAGGGTCATTTTTCACTGTGAAAATGTGGTGTGTCCACGTTGCGTTTTGAGCCGTTTCCTGTCGCGGGCACTAGGCCTACCCACACAAGTGAGGAACCATTTTTATCGGGAGACTTAGGGTAACACAGAATTGTAGAGCAACTGTTATTACCTATTGACTTTTGATGCATTTCTGCCTTCCAAATGAAAGACAATGTGTAAAAAAGAAGTCATTTTGAAAAATGACCTATAATTCTCATGCTAGTATGGGTACTCCCAATTTCGGAAATGTGCAAATATCTACTGTTTCTAAACTCTATATTTTGTTCCCATTTCAGAGATACATAGGTGTCTTTCATACCGATTTTTCCATGTATAAATTTTCCCAGAATAATTGGTATATACCCGGTACATAATAAAAAAACATTGCAAGACGCTGCTCAGTTATTGGCTCTGGGTTCGTCGGGTTCTTGGTGAACCTACAAGTCCTATATATCGCCACAACCAAAAATGTCCAGCGGATGTAACGGTATATTGCTTTCAAATAGCTATTATAATTAGAAGAAGTTACAGGTGAAAACGTTGACACAAATGGCTGTTTTTTTCAAGTAATTTGCAATTTTCCCTATATTTAACTGTTTTTTTCTATAAAGAAAACTTGAAGGATCTACACAAATGACCCCTTGCTGAATTCAGACTTTTGTCTAGTTCTCAGAAATGTATAGCTTTCCAGGAGCATTGATTTCATACCCATTTCTACCATTAACTGGAAGGAGGTTGAAAGCACAAAAAGAGCAAAAATAGGCTATGTCCCAGAAAAATGCCAAAACTGTGTAAAACAATTTGGTTTTCTGACAAAAGTCTGCTCGCCCCTGAAAGCTGGAAAGATGGTGATTTCAGCACCACAACCCCTTTGTTGATACCATTTGTAGGGAAAAAAAACAGATGCTTTCATCTGTAGCCCTTTTTTCGCATTTTTCCCCCCAAAAAACAAAATTTAGCTGTATTTTGGCTAATTTCTAGGTCCCCTCCAGGGGAATCCACAAACCCTGGGTACCTTTGGAATCCCCATGATGTTGGAAAAAAAGGACGCAAATTTGGAATGGACAGATACCTTATGTGGTCAAAAGGTTACAGGGGCCTAAGTGCGAACTACCCCAAATAGCCAAAAAAAGGCTTAGCACAGGGTCACCCCCTTGCCTAGCAGCAAAGGGGTTAAGTTACATTTCAACTTGGGAGGCGCTCCATGGGTGGATGCATGGCATTTCCCATGCATCCATCAATCGATTTTGGAGTATTTCCAGATTTACAAAGGCTTGTAAACCTGGGAATGGGCCAAAATGCTGCAACAAGAAGGGATATCTCTATTTCTCCTCGTTATTTCTGAAATGCTTCTAAGGATTGTGTTGTGCAGGAAGCAGAGGTGGCTGCTCCATCTGGGCAAAGGAGCGTCGCCCCCCCTGCTGTGGGCACAGCAAAAGTGAAAAATAAAAATGGTAATAAAGTGGCTTTGTTACCATTTTATTTTCCGCTCTGCCAGCTGCCGCAGATGAGTGTTAGGGCATTGCGGGGCAGGGCCATTGCTGCAGTGCAGACTGGGGGCAGAGAGGAGTGGTGCCTGGCTACACCAGTTTAAACTGCGCATGTCACTTTGGCCGGCTGTCTTGTGACGGCCAGCCTGACATGTGCAGTTTAAACTACACCAGCTCGAGATGTCATACAGCCGGGTGGATAAACAGCACAGGCCCCCTAGGGCCAGTATGAGGGGTGAGCCATCTTGCCCCAAGCAACCCCGGTGCTGCTTTCATGCTGGGTAATAGCATGAGAGAAACGTCGGGATTGGTCAGGGGAGTTGGCTCTGGGGACGTCACCGGGCCATGCTCAGAGCCCTCTACTCATCAAATGCAGGGAGTTGTAAGAATGCTCTATAACTTTCTGAAAAGAGGGGGGCATATAGGTTTTACACGAAGCCTGACTGAAAACTTGAATCAAAGCACAGCCCACGTAGGTTTTTCTTCCTATGCGTGTCTTGAGAGGTCGCTGGTTTTGTCCGGTTGTAACTGCCGCTGGGGGCATGAAGTGCAACATGGAAGGAAAGGAGGATTGGGAATTGGCGAGAAGCAGCAGCAGCACTTGAGAACCGGGAAGACTCGTGATCCGAGAGCACGCAGAACGGATGCTGTGTTGAGCACTGTGACTGACGGCCAAGGAAACTGAAGAGGAGGAGGCGCTAAGCATGCAGGTGGCATCTAAGCACTCGCCCGAGTCCATAAACTGCGCCTGACAGACCAGCTTTACTGATTGTCACTTAACACCCACTAACTGATCCCAGCCTGTAGCGCACAGCTCTGCATACTCCAAGCGCTAGAATCCGGTAAGCATGGGCAGGTTGCTGGTAATCTGCCTACTGCTTGATTTCACTGGCCATGTTCTTGGGGTGCTTTCTCCCCAGTCTCATACCTCTGGCCATCAAACTCTCTGAGGTAAGGCCATTCTTTCAACTTGTGCATTAGCTGTTTGTAGGTACCTCGCTGGCTGTGGTCATTAGTAAAAAACACCTCAACACCAGCCTGGGTATTTCTGTACAGCCCGTTTGCTCGCCCAGCACTTTGAAATGTCCCCAGCGACCACTTCCTGCACAAAAACAATCCTGCCTGTAACACAGACAGCCTTACACTATGGTGCAAGGGTTCCTGTGTTGGCGCTAGGTTGTACACAGTGCGCCTGCGCAAAGGGAGAGCAGAAGTTCTCCCTGGGACACATGTATCAACATTAGGAATAGCGATAACCTAATTGTGATTTTCTGTAAATCGTAACTAGGTAATCGCTATTCCTACCGTATGAAACTCCAAGAGTTTCATTTAGCGATTCCTAGGGGATCGAAAATGGACCTACCTCATTAATATTAATGAGGTAGTTCGCATTTTGTGACCCCCTAGGAATCGCTAAAATCATGAGGATGGCGGCCTGCTGGGGTCAGAACAGAAGACCACCAGGTCTGTGAATGTTTTTCAATAAAGCAATCTTTTTTTTTTTTTTAAATGCAGCCCGTTTAAAAAAGAAAAATGAAAAGTTTTCTTTTCATTTTTTAAGAGCAGGCAGTGGGCCGTGAGACCACTGCCTGCCCTTAAAAAACATTTGCGCCACCATTCCCAAAGGGAAAGGGGTGCCATTCGCAAATGGGTTACCACCAACTTGGTATAATGCGAATTAATGTTTTGCAACCGCATTTACGGTCACATTCCACTGTGATTAGGTATTTTTTGCAATTCGGTAACAGGTTAATTTTTGCGTTGCGTCCACAGCAACTTTGCTTGCGGCCCTGCCTTGCAGGCAAGTTTAGCATAGTGCCATTATAGGCAACACTCCCCACCCACTGTCAGAGCATGCATGATGACATAAATAAATACACAACACAACTTTTGTTTGGGAAAATATTGCTGCAGGTTTATTCCATACAAAAGTATGCAATATGGTGGGTTATTTTACGGGCGTTCCAAGGGCAGGCAGCGGTAACCGACCTATGCTGCCCTGCCCGCCTGATGAGCCAACTTGCACTGTGGCGAACCCAATCAGTGCTACAAATTATGGGGTGATCCTCTTTGCCGGATCACGTGACACATTGTTCCCTTATTACTCATGCCCCTTTCAGGGCGGAGAGTAGCAAGGCAAGCCCCTGGTTGTTCAGGCCCACAACCGCCCGAAGGACTAGCGGGGAGCCGACGGACTTCTTCCAGGAACCTGCCATGAGGACTCCTGGGATTTGGCTCTGGCACCCCTATTGTGCTTCTGTGGAGGTACCATTCTGTACCCATCTGCTTCCAGATCGCCCTGTAACTCCACCACAGCTCTGGAGGCGGCCCCCGTCGCCTAAAGAGCCACCCCCCAATACAGCTAATTTCTCACCTACAACCTGCTATTTCTCGGGCCACCTACATGTCCAGTAGGAACAGGTCCATTCCCACCTGTGACAAGTGCACCCCCAGCTTTCCACAATCACCTTTGGTGTTCGTCTGGATTAGCCCATGCCTGATGAAGCAAAGCCCCATGGCTCTGCGAACTTGCACAAGGCGCTGTTCATCCTTCTCCGGGACTGTTCGACTGCCTCACATGACCTGTAGGAATGTGATGGCCACCCAGGAGGGAGTTCCACTCTTAGCCCTAGCTATGTTACCCTTCAAGCAAATGTAGGCTCCAACCTCCTGCAACCTGTGGTTGCTATCCCTCTAGCACTTTGTGTGCCTAGCACCTGTTCCCCCAATTTATGGAAAAGTAGCACACTTGTTTAGATGACCGCTTCCACAACCGGCCTGTCTACTATGGCTATGAGGGCGGGGAATTTTATGCATAACTGAAGCAACCCGTAACCTGCCCAGGGAGCAGCGTGCACATACTTTGTTGAAGTTGACCGGACATCTGTACGGGCATTTTTGATTGCTCGACCATGGCGACCAAGAATGCTTGTATTGTGCACTTTAGTGCAGCCACAGCATCCTGGGCGGAGTGACAACTTCCTCCATCTACCAGGCTTGCTTAACTAACGTTCGGTCATGTGTCCCTTGGAGCTCGATCCAGCTATAGCCCTAGTTCACTTTGTTATCCCTGGAATGATTGCCCTCCCCAAATCAAAAGCTGCATTCGGCTTACCTTTTGGTCACCTTAAAATTCAGGGTGGGACATACATACCTTGCATGGCCAGGGAGTCATGCGTATATTAACAATGATACTGTTAGAATCTAATATTCCCAGTTGCAAGTATTGCCGCAGCCCCCTTTTGCGGGCAGCTGGGGCCACACTGCCTCACCGCAAGTTACCTCCCACCTCATGCAACTCCATTATGCTCTTGTGTGTCCCTGAAAAACACCAGGCAGGCTACTATCTGATGAACTAGGACTAAGTGACAATAAGAAAGTGTGTCCTCTTGTACTTACCATGAATCCCTTATTTCTTACAGAAATTACACCTGTTTGGCTTAGCTGCTAGCCCAGTGTGCAGTTGCTACATTAATGGGTAACATCCCGGTTTGCGCCCACCTTAATGTGCCATGCTGTGCGCAATTAGGTACCCCACATATCTCTTCCTAATGACAAGATAAAATAAACCAGCAGAAGACACAAGGCACAGGCAGTGTGCCCAATGAGAAACCCCAGTTCTGTGTGATACCAACCCTAACACAGTGTGCAAGTTTGTGCGTATCCTTTTGAGGGTGACTGAGGCCTAGTTTGCCCCTTTACTTAGATGATCCCCAATACGAGGGTACAGACTGATAACCAAGTGCTGCGCCAGCCAGTGAACATGTAGATATGGAGCAAATTTAAGCTGTCTCATGCCCTACAAGGACGCTCGGTGAGCCACCTCCTAACCAAGACAAGATGTCCTTATTGCCTGCAAACTCATCCGTCCCCTGCAATGAAGGATGCTGTGTCGCCAAGCTGGTGTCCCCCACCCCAGCATGTGTATCCCCTAAAAACTTTTGCTAAGGTATACTGTATTCATGTTGGAGCATTCTTACCCCGCATAGCCAGAAGGTCATGCGTGTTATTAATCCAGTGATAATGTCGGAATCAAGATTCCTCGTTTCATGTCTTTGCCGCAGCCCCCTTTTAATGTACTTGCCTGTCTTTGATATGGAAAGTACTCCCAGTGTCAGCTGACAGTCTTGCGTTGCCATCACACCACCTGTGCCCCTGGGGTCCATGGGATGCTCTCTAACCCTCATTACCTCTGCAGTAATGTCAGGCACCACATGACGTTTCTCCCGCAGGGCACCCGGTAGGAGGGGTGTGAATTTGTCTTGCCAGAGTGGCCACCCCAGGCTAATATACCTTTGTGACCGTCCTCACCAAGCTCCCTGCCTGCCCAGCTTCTAGTGCTTAAACCAGGGGCTTCGCAAACTTGCATGCCTGTGTACTACAATCAGGGCATTACTCAATACAGGACGTTACCACGTTACTCCCATATATGTGCTTCGTAGTAAGTGACCCCCATTGCAGGCAAAAGTCATGGGATCTCCAAACCCGCCTTACTTACACTCTTACTTTCATTGTATCGTGCTTGTTGGAGCAAGACATAATTGTCTATTTGTGAAGCGCGGGTGCTCACGTAGACTGACTGGCGCTGAATAACCGTTGTATGTTAGCCCACTCACTTATAATTGTGTACAAATAACTGCCCTTTCTTAATTTGTGGGAATGCGGAATGCTTCTAAGAACTGTTGCCTGGGAGCACTAATTGGGTCATAGCACAAAATAAAAAATAAAAAAGGGGCAACCCACTGGAGTGTATAGTAAAGATGGCCATGTCGCCTCTGGTGGGGGCTGGAACCCTCGCCTTCGGGAGGCCCCTGGTGCCAAAGCCGACGCCCGGCCTTTGGGCTTTAGCTCACACCCCTGCGAGGCCTGCCCACACTTGCAGCGCTCAATCCCACCCGGATCATACTAGTTTACACAGTCCAGGTTAGCCTAGGTGAATGTTCCCTCAAAGCCCTGTAAGGGGCTTACTCCACACTTCAAGAAATGCCTATTCTCTTGAATTTAGAATGATGCACGACTGAAGTGGCGGCTACCATTGTTACTCCCGCCTGCATCTACTAGGCTCAGAACAGGGAACACTTGCTCTATCATCCCCTGAATTCTAGCCTGGCGTTCCTTATGTCCAGCTATACAATTGCTAATAGCTCAACTTGGTCATAGTGACCCGAAAGACACATAAAACCCGCAGAGGCAAGGTGGGGATGCTAACCTGCCCCAAACTCTGCAGGAACAACAACCTGTGCAAGTTTGCGACAAACATCTGAGAAGCTTGCCAACCAACAAACCATCCCCAGCACCCGGGGGGCATGTCGCCATTCCTTGGCCTGCATACTAACAGAGTTTAAGATTAGTAATGGTGTTGAAGAACCCATCTCTCGGCGCTCGCTTGCGATACTATCCACTGCATCACCCTATTCATCACCCTTTACATTTTACATTCATTAAAACCACTACAGGGTGGCATGCAAAGCTAAGTCCACGCAGACATCGCCTGCCAATGTGAGCGGCCAAGCATTCAGCGCTCCCTAAGCCATCAGACTGTCGATGATAGTCACGCCCAGCAGGTGGTGAGCACTCTACCTGGGCAACGGTTGTCTCACACAAGGCCTGGATTACCTCAGTTTTGGTCCTCATGCAGCATAGTGCACCCGAGGCAACCCCTGGATGCGTGTATATGAATAAACTATGCACAGGCAAATGAAACTTTCACACCTTCAGTAAATGTGAAACATTTTGGAATAGATATCAAATTTAAGCCAGTCACCACCCTAGGTGAAGTCTTGCACTCCCAAACTTCTGCTGATGTAAACCAGGGAGCAGACAAGTCAGTGGGCACAGTAGGGAACCATATGTACAAATACCTGCCCTTTCTCGAGTTCTGGGAATGCCAAATGTTCTATAATACATTGTAGCCTATTTGTGCTCCCAGTGTTCCCCAACATATTGGACTGCAGTCCACTTGTTAGAACTTCCACAACCCGCCTGGCTGCCATGGCTATAGGGCGGGTAATATTGGCATAACTGCAGCAACTTGTAACATGCCCTTGTTTACAGAGTGCACCTACTCTGCTGCCTCAACCCGATATTTTTTGGCTGTGTTAAAATTGTAGCTTGCCACACACCCCAGGATTATACCGTTGTGCTAAATTTCTAAATTCAAACATTTCCCATGTTTGAATTGTTTAACTATAATGATGTCAATCTATCCTAACACCTAACAACCCAGAGGGTTCCTTGTGTTAACTGACTCCAGGAGGAACGCTTGTTAATGAATAACATTTATAAGAAGAGACTGTATATTAGGAGATTGTTTTGTATGCCAATGGTGCCCTTACCAGGAGAATTCTGTATGTATCGCTGCTGGTCCTGTTTAATCCCCAGCTTGGAAATACAACAAAACGTGTATTACCTAGTGCATCAGACCATGCTTAGTCATCTCTGCGCTGGGATCGCCAGATCCAACTATCTGTATGCGTTGCTGTCCCCAACCACAATGGGAATAACTATTGCTGCTGGCTGTGCTAATTATAACGTGTGCTTATGAGCACGATCACCTGGAGGGTATCCTGGGGCTGAGTACCGATGTTCCTAGATAAAAAACTCAATTGAACTTATTTTTATCGGCCTCGGAAGGAAGAAAAGCTGAGTAGACCTGTCGATATGTGAGCAGGCTGCGTAGAATGTCCCTTCCAATCTGTTTTACCAATATTGAAGCATTTGCCGAAAGAAACCTCCAGCTGTAAACCAGGGAGCCGTATGGTGCCTTTATGAGAACCTGGGAAGAGCAGCAAATGGGGACCATGGTGCGCTCTACTACGTCTCTAATAACTTATGCCACGTGAGTTTGTTGACCCTTGTTATTAGAGATTGATAAGGATCTGCAACCAGTCCTTCCACCTCCTAATCACAAGTCAAAACCCCGACTTGTGAGGAAGTATCATCCCTTCTCGCCGGGCCCTCCTGGCTCCAGCAGATTCAAGGTTTTGCTCTATCTGATTCTGTACAGTGGCAGCATTCCTACCATAAGTAAATGAAGACAAAGTGATCACCCGTGGAGGCACAAGCACTTAGCTAGCCAAGCAGCGACATATCTGATCAACAGCATTAAATAAACAGCACTCCCCTTCACCGATCACGATTCCCTCGTGGCATGCAACATGAAGAGGGTGCCTGAGCATTCGTCTGCCCCAGTTTTATTTCAAGTCGAAGGGATGCAGCTGCAGCTTGCCTGTGGACATAACTGTACATCGGCTGAAAATCACACCTATTGATGCCTAAGCCCACCCCACTAGTGTCTTCCTTCAGGGTCCACCATCCAGACAAGCCCTGTCGGATCACTCTCCGGTTACCTACCCAGGCACCGTACCACTTGAGTTACAGACGTGCAAAGTAATGCGACAAACCTCGCAATGAAGGCTTGCATTCCCAAGACTCCAGCTATTCCATGCAACCGCCACTCTCCTGATGGTACAATATTCAAACCGCCTTTACGCATGTTGCGTACCTATTACAATAATGGGGCCATAAACATGCCAGTCAAGCTGGAAATCTTTGCTTAGCATAGTGTGCCGCTTAGTTCTGCCTCTTCTGTCATTGTATCCAGATATATAATCAACACGTGACACGCACCTACAGCAAGTCAGTACTATTGACTTTGTCTAAGGTGATAAGCAGCAACTTATGGTTTCGTTGTAAGGATCTAGCCCATGACCCATGCGAGGGTCTATACCACTCCTGGCCCCTGCTGAACTGTCTGAGCAAGAGCACCATGCGCGCACGAGAGGCCCTTACGTGCGACACATATGCCCAAGAACCTGGCCAGTATAAAAGGGACACCAACGGAGCTAAGGAGGCCATGATCCAGCTTTTCGGAGTGCTACTCCAACCGGGTCCTTCACAAGTGTTGGATGCGAAACCGAACATGCACCAAACCATACTTAACAGTACCACCAATTGCTGACTTAGTTGGCCACTGCCACATTGTAGGCTGCAGAATGTGCACATAAGAGCTTGCCATGAGGCACCATGGCAAAGATGGCCGCACCCACTACAGTGTCAACCTGTGCATCCTCGCACCGTTCCGCGCTTAAAGTGCACAACCCTCCTGACGCCCAGTGGCAAGCCAACCACTCAGCCCTCGGTCGGCAGTTCTGGTCATTACGCCACTTCCTCGCCCCCATGAATAGCGGCCTGCAGCACAGGACACGCCTCACGGCCAGGCATACAAGCCTCCTCAAAACGCCCAACGCTGCTGAGATGCTTCAATCCAGTCACACCGTGGAGACAGGTCTAACTCTGCCCGGGGCGAGCCGAGAGCCATGGTAAGATGCCCTCATGGCCCAATGAAGAAGACAAGCCCCAGTCGCATGTCAATCTGGACATCTCCAATAAGACCCTCAAAAATGTCTAGCGACGCTAGAGCGCCACAAGCTGAAGAGCAGAGGCCGCACTACAAGACTGCAGGCCATATTATCAAGAACGGCGATAACATTATCGCTGATTTAGCGGCAGGAAACTGCCGCTAAAGCGGCGATAAGGGGCTTGATAATATGCCCTTGAGAATTCCAATAGAAGCCCAGGTTTGATGTCCTTCACACCAGAACCTGGGCCTCTATTGGAATTCTCAAGGGCATATTATCAAGCCCCTTATCGCCGCTTTAGCGGCAGTTTCCTGCCGCTAAATTGGCGATAATGTTATCGCCGTTCTTGATAATATGGCCCGCATGCCTCTTCTAAAAACCTGAGGCATAAGTGCTTACAGCCTGACCAAATGCGTAACCGGTGGCCCTTGGCTGTATCATCCCCACGGAGAGTGGCAAAACCCATAATTTACCGATAAGAATGCCGGGGAAAAGCTGCCCACGTGTAACTAAGATAAGTGACTGTTCTTCTATTTGCTTTTGTAAACCAGATGCATTGCCGAGTTCGCCAGGTCGAAAACAGACTTATTAATAAACAGACTTATTAATAAAGGGCTTTCTCTGCCGTGCTCTGCCCTGTGCGAATCATTGCTGATTTAGTTGGCCACTGCCCCGAGGAAGGAGTGCAGAAGGGTGAAGGGAGCATGAGGCAGGAGAGGGGAGACAGTCACATTAATGCTTCGTTCTATCGGTCAAGTGAAGCATTTCTCTACGCACTGGAGCATCGCCTGCGAGTAGGCGGCTACCTGCACCCAGCCGCGACTGCCGAGAACAAAGGCGCCTTAAGCCAGAAACCACGTGATCTGCCCAGGATCACAGGAGCCGCATCGAGGCTCGAACCTAAAAAGTCACGCCGTGGCCCAGCCAGCGCAACCTGCGGGCAGAGGGGACAGCATACTCTGCCCGCCGCAAGGGAAACGGTAAAAACTTAAACAAAGTGCTTCCTCACTGTTTTAACCAGGGAGGTAAGCATACGAGGCAAACGGGACAACCACTGCTCTCCAGCGGCTCCATGGTTCTCAATTCCTGGTCCTCAATTCCATGGTCCTCAATTCCTATCCTTCTTGCAATGTCAACAAAGACAACTCTCCTTTCACCTCTGATGCACCAACGCCTGCTCTCAACCACCACCTTTCCCCACCCCTGAACCCTGTACCCCAACTCCCCTCCCATACCCTCACCTCTCCCTGCCCTCCGCCGCCAATTGCACCCCCTCCTGTTTCTCTCGAGCCACCCAACATGCCGTGCTCTGCCCTACTCTCCCTGGAAAATAAGCTAGGTTCTCTCATCACCTCCATCGCCCAGCTTGAAGCTACCATTTCACTCTTAAGCTCCAAGATTTCCACCTTTCCATACACCTCAATTCCTTTGGAAAACACTCACTTTCCCACGAGATGCACCTCGCCCCCACACCCCAAAATAGCCAATCATAACCTGTCGCCTGCAAACATCGCAAACTCACTCAAGTCCTCGAACGCCACCCTTCTTCCACTTTCCTCTCCAAGTAACCCTACTATCTACACTATTCCGACCATCTCCTCTGTCAGAACCAATCATCCACCTAAATCCTCCCGAGCACCCTCATATAAGTACAATATCCCTATCCCCCTCATAGCCCAAGTGCCCCTGTCACCAAAACAGTCTCGGCAGAGTTGCGCTGTCTGCTCCACAACTGCAGATCTGCAATAAAACACAAACTTGAAATCTCCGATACCATCACCCTTCACAATATCGACATGCTCTTCCTCACAGAGACCTGGTTCAACGATACCTCTCACTCTATGTTTGATCTCCTATTACCCACAGGCTATTCTATATTGAGAAATGACAGAATAGACAAAGTTGGGGGAGGTGTTGCAGTCATCTTTAGAAACTCCCTTCAACTCAAGGCTTTTCCTAACAGCTCCTTCCGCACTTTTGAATGCCTATCTCTTGAGCTTCAATTGCACCAACGCTCACCCCTCAGATTCCATGCCATTTACCGCCCGCCTGGCAGCGGCCCTTCGTTTATGGAGGAACTCACTGACTTCATCAGCGACCAATACTCGCAAAGTGACAATCAGATCTTCGTGGGTGACTTCAATCTCCACTGGGGTTCGCTGGAAGACTCTTCTGCGAATATGGTGGCCACCTTTCTCTCCGCAAACGATCTTATCCAACACTGCACAGAAACAACACACTCTAAGGGCTCAATCCTGGACCTTGTTATTTCTAAAGCAGACATGCTTACTATCGCTATCCCTATTCATGTAGACTGGTCTGACCACCTCCTCATCCCATTCTCTCTTCAACTATCACACTCTATAACTCTCGGCCAACCTAAGAGGACTACTTCATGGTTCAGTAACATGAAAAATATTGACCTCGGTACCCTCTGTGATTCGGCTTTGCTATCACTTCCAAGGCTAGACCCGAACCTGGATGTGAATGAACTCACCTCCCAATGCCTCTCAGTCCTTGCAGTCGAAATCAACAACGTCGCTCCTCTTCAAAGCAAAAGGAAAAGGCCTACTCCCTCAGCACCTTGGTTCAACAAATCCCTTTATGAAGAAAGGAAGTACCTAAGAATCCTGGAGAAACAATGGAGACAAGCGCCCTCCACCAATAATTTGGCCACGCTTCGTTCAGCAAGATCCAAGTACCACAAGCACATCTTCCTTGAAAAAGCATCGCACTTCAGAACCCTCCTCGACTCAGCCAAAAATAGACCCAAAAAACTATTCGACCTCATCAAGAATCCAAACTGCCCTCCCCCAACCTCCAAGTTGGAGTATTCTACAAAGAAAGCAGCGGAATTCGCTTTATTCTTTGACGAAAAAGTGAAATCACTTGTGGATCAGGTCATTCATCCTACCCCTCCAGAGGAGCGCAAATCCTTAGCCATTTGGCAGAACTTTGACTCCATCTCTGAAGATGCCCTCCTCAAATGCATCCTCGAAACAAAGCCCTCCAACCATTCTCTTGACCCCATCCCTAGTGCCATTGCAATCGACTTCTACACCCATTCTCTTTCCTATTGGACCACTCTGGTTAACCTCTCCCTCTGTCAAGGCTCCCTTCCTGTTCCCTTCAAACTGGGCAGGTTACCCATCTTCTTAAAAAACCCACTGCTGATGCGAACGACCTCAACATCTTCCGCCCCATCACTAACCTACCTTTTCTTGCGAAAATCACTGAAAGATGTGTAGCGAAACAACTTTCCCGTCATATCAAGGACAATGATCTTCTTGACAATTTCCAGTCTGGCTTCATTCAAAACTGCAGCACTGAAACAGCCCTGCTGCAAGTGATTGATGACGCACTGCGGATACTCGATTCAGAGGAGTCTTGTCTTCTAATTCTCCTTGACCTTTCTGCAGCCTTTGACACTGTCAATCACAACACTCTCCTTAACACTCTTCAACAGAGAATGGGCATGGAAGGCACAGTGCTTAAATGGTTTGCTTCCTTCCTCTCTGATAGATCCCAAATGATCAAAATAGCGAACAGTCTTTCATCTCCTTTGGCGGTTGGTCAAGGTGTTCCTCAAGGCTCTATACTTGCACCCACTTTGTTCAACCTCTATTTGGAACCATTGGGAAATCTCCTAAGTAAATCTGGGATCCTCTATCATCTCTATGCGGACGACACTCAAATCTACCTCAAGGTGTCCTCCACACACGATCTCTCCATCCTAAACTCTACTCTCGACTCCATTCAAAACTGGATGCTAACTCATCAATTGATTCTGAATCCCTCCAAAACTGAATTCCTCCTCCTCTCCTCCTCACTCTCTCCTCCTCCGGTTCAATCATGGATGGATCAGATGAATCTACTTAACAATAAACCTATCATTGTCGACAGCGCAAAATCCCTTGGTGTCATACTCGACAGAAAACTCAATCTACTCTCCCACATCAATTCCATTGCAAAGTCTGCTCGATACCAACTGCGCTTTCTCTGGGGGAATCGACGCTTCTTCCCAGAGCAAGACCGAAAAACCCTGGTCCAATTGCTGGTTCTCTCTAGACTGGACTACTGCAATTCTCTTCTTACTGGCCTCCCCAAATCCCACCTGTCCCCCCTCAAATCTGTGCTCCATTCAGCAGCTCGTTTCATATATGGGTCCAAAAGAAGCGACCACATCACACCCATTTTATCCTCCCTCCGTTGGCTTCCCATCGAGGCAAGATCTATCTACAAGACTGCCTGTATCACCCACAAAGCCTTGCATTCCTCCTCTCCTCGCTACTTGGCGAATAAACTGAAACTCTCTGGAGGCTCTAGACCATCACATAATGCGGAAAACATATTGCTTGAACCTCCCACTTTCAAAAAGGAAAGATCGATGGCCCAATCCTTTTCAGGCAACGCAGTGAGAATCTGGAACTCACTTCCGCCTCAGCTCCGGACCACCACCTCTACCCGGTCCTTCAAAACTGACCTCAAATTTCTCCTTCTCTAAAGACACTTCCAAACCTAATTCATGCCCTCTCTACTCCCTCAAGGAAGTTCTTCCACTATAGGAAATTCTGTACTCCATGCCTATAGAAGTGCCTTCCCAGTGTGTTCTGAGTGACTGCCACTTATTGCAGTATTATACCTCTATTTGTATTTTGTATCTTATATATCATGCACACTTGCCACTTTTTCCTCTTGTAACATATCATTTGCTACCTCTTTTTGTATCTTGTTTGTTTTTGTTATTGGCACAATTGTCACTTTTCCCTCATGTAATGTAACGCTTGCTTTTGTATTATGCTCACTTGTAATTTTCTCCTCATGTAATGTTACTGTTCCTATTGTGAAGCGCTCTGACACCTTCGGGTAAAGTCCGCGCTATATAAAAACGCATAAAATAAATAAATAAATAAATAAAATGGTGAGAAACCAACTGCGCCTGGTACCCCCAGGCAGTCTCCCCTTTCATGCCTAACCAGGCCTGCAGTAAAAGTTGGGTCAAGACCGTGGCACTCTCTGAGGAACTCCCGGGAGCCCCGGACATGAGCGGCTGTCTGGTCAGCCACAACAACCGTGCCAACCCTGAGTTCCAATAACGTCAGACTCGCCTGAGAACCAGAGTCCCATCAGATGGGCTGTGCTTCTGTGAGATAAGGCAACTCAGCAGCATCACCAGACAGTTTGTTTTTTTTTGGCATATTTATATAGCGCGAACTCGACCGAAGGTATTGGAGCGCTTTACACGAGCAGCGTATTTACATTACACATTCAGGCACGGGGAGATTAAGTGATTTGCCCAGAATCACAGGATGTGGACGCGACCCCGAGGCTCGAACCCTGGTTTCCACTTTCCAGCACCAAAGTCGGCAGTCTAGCCGACGGACCACATCCCCTCCCCACAGACAGTGAGCGCAACACCCACTTTCCCCACAATCCTTTGCGTGATATCTACATACAACCCCACATGGAACTTCTCTTTTATTTTATTGACTCATATGTACTGCAAGATGCTGAGGTTTACTACTTTGCTATAGATTGTTGATTGCACCAAGCTGCAGCGCTACAGCGTCACTCTCACATACATAGGTGAATATAATTTTTGGGTTTTGAATGACAACCTTCTTCTACAGTTGCGAATCAATACATAATCGCCTGGCGTTGATAGTCACTCGCACTTCGCGTGGCAGTGATTCATTAATTGCTAGAATTTTTAGAAGACATTTCCTGGAGGAATTGTATGCTTTATTGTCGTAAAGAAGCACTATCGTATACAACCATAGTGTAAACTTCTGCGTTTCAAAAAATACGAAGTGTAAGCTTCAACATTTCAAATAATTTAATTAACTACATATCAAGCTATTGTTTGTAATAGGAATGATGTTAATATCTATTAATTGTAGCTGTAAGGAGCAAGCTGATACTTACGGCTTTGTACGCAAATTAACAGGACCCGTCTCAGGGGAGAGCACGGGATGCAGTGCTCAGTTCTGTCGCTAGAGGTCAGGCAGCACGGTGGGTTCAGCGCCTGTTCTGCAGCCTGGTACAGAAACAGGCTCCTGCTTTGGGTTGTGGGTTCAAGTCCATGCGAGGGGTGGAGACAACCTGCAGAGGGGCCACTGACCTGTCTGCATGAAGGTTGTTCATAGCGCCTCCCTCTGACCGGCTCCAGTGATTCTTCCTAAACTGCTGTTAATTTTATTTTTCTTGTAATATGCTGCCGGCACCGTGTTTAGCACCTATTAACTCCCATTGTCCCCCCATCTCCCTCTCACCCCCCTGCCATCCCACATGGTCACACCCCGTTACCCCACCACCTCCTAATCACCTGTATGAAGGCAGTAAGATGGGGGTAATTCAGGTGGGTTGGAGAGGCACAGAAATGTTTGTATTCGGAGGCAGTTGATAGAGCCTGGATGTTATCGTTCATCTGACCTCAATGAATTCTCCCTGGAAAAAGGACTTATGACAATAATTTACAGATATGACAAATGTGTGTTGAGTTATCATGCTTTAAGAACCACACACGAAAATGAAGTTTGATTTAGATACTGCATCATAAAAGCATGCAGAATGTTAGAAGTAGATTTGTGATGATACCTAACCACAGATGAACGAATGATATGTATTTTCTTTATGCATAAATGAACAATAACAGGCAAACGATAATATAGAAATTCCTTATACGTCTATGAATAAAGTCGTTTTAGGTATTGAGAAAATGGACGCTAACATTAGGATGTGTAACGTGAGCACCGATATTCATGAGATAACCAATGCTATAATAATTTGTGTTTTGTAAAATTTAGCTTAGCAATGTTTCAATCACTGAATGGTGTAATAAGCTTGTAACATGAAAAGAATATTGAAAAAACTAATATGTGAATTGATATAAAGTGTTATAATTTTTTTTATATAGGTACCTTATACTTGCTAATGTAGATGCAATTATTAATTGATATAAAATGAAGAACTAATAAATTGTATTCAGTAATATGAAATTCCTATTTGAGCACAATTCAGCACACACAAGCTGCATTTCATATAGGCCTCAAAACATCTTTTCCTTTCTAGTATGAACAAGAAAGCCTAGAGCCTAGAAGCTTATGAGAACTTTTCGTAAAGTTTCTACTTGTGCTCTAACACTCAATAATTCCTGTCACGCTTGTAGCGTACTTGACCGGACTTGCAACAAATGTGTACCTTCCTAGAGTACATGCTTGGGGAAGGACTGACAAAGAATGAGATCACGGACTCACCTACTTCCTAGATGTCATAACCAATCAGATGAATAAAAATGTGTGGTCTAATGGATGAAGCAGGGTCCCGTTTTACCATATAAATGCCATAAATAAATTCCAGCCCTGCACTTGTAGGATGAAACCCTCAGATACGCCCCACCAGCCAGAATATGTTAGCTTGATCATTCTGTCTAAAGCATTCACTAGATACCATAGGCCCCAAGCCCACTTAGGAGCATACACGCCCCCCACAAAGAAAGTATAGGCCTCAGCTCACTGTTATCTTGACATACAAAGTTACCAAGCCCATTGGTCTCAAATGTGCATTTCGGTCGTACACAGCACAGTGGGCTAGCTGAGACACGAAAACATCCCCGAATTACAAGAACAACAATAGGCAATATGTGGGCGGAGACGAGCTGGTACATTTCATTGCTTCATATCTGATATTTGACGTCTTTCTGCTTGCTTTTGAAACCACGACAGGACCATGACATGAGACAACGACCTGTGACCTTTGCGACAGTTCTGCTTTTCTATAAAATTCCGAGAAGTAATGCAAACTATTTATGATAAATGTCTAAAAATTCTTCATTATCTACGGTCAAGCATCAGTGACCCTCCGATAACACCTTTTGCACCATAATGCTGTGACGCAGTAACTAAAGGCTTGCGGTCAAGAGCACCTGTCAGTGTTCTGATTTTGTAGTTAATGGTTCCGCATTAAACAGGTATAAAGAGATGTGCTCCACTGCTCAGCCTTTGAACCAGCTATCGCAGTATCTATGCGGGGTGCTTCCTGGTCGACCGCAGTCTATTTTGGGTCCAGCATATTTGAGGTTGTAGTGTTCAAAGTAGATTGGAAGTCTTTGTCTCTCTCTCTTTCTCGGTCTCTCATCCCCTCCCATTTCCTTGCATAGATGTATTTTTACTGCTTATAGTATTGCATGGTATAGCTTATTATTTGAGGTGCGTCTTTTACACACTTGAGAATCTACTAAAGACTGTATGAAGCTATTTTTGATTGATTGAAGCTGTGATTCATGATATTTTCCTTGTTTAAGGTTGTTCTGTAATAAAGTGCCACTCCAATCCAGTGCCTACGTTTCACACAAGTGTCTTATTGCATTTAGATAGCAGCACCCCTGTACAAATTAAGCTGGGTGAAAAACACACCTTCCTACAGCTGGCGCCCAACGTTCCTCGTGCGGACTTCCCAAGGCTGTGTGGACCTGGACACCTGCCAGAGGCTGCCATCGGTTCCTCTCCCTCACGCGGAGCAGCGCTGCCCGGGGTAAGTCAGGGACTTTTTCATTTTTTCCTTGAGTTGCTCCGGTGTCGCTGTGGCTGCGGTGGGGTGAGCTCCGATAAGGTACCCCTCTGTTCCTGGTCCCTGTTTCCTGCAGCCTCCTGTCTTGCCACG
Organism: Calotriton arnoldi; assembly: GCA_963921515.1. NCBI lineage: Eukaryota > Metazoa > Chordata > Amphibia > Caudata > Salamandridae > Calotriton > Calotriton arnoldi. The sequence continues at coordinate 357,415 of CAWUFW010015094.1, read as the reverse complement.
ACTGAACCCTGTTTATAGTCCCACTTGTGTGTAACCACTGTCAACGGCACATTTAGTTTCTGGCTTCTGTATTTCTTGTTCTTGTGGTACGAGTACTCTCCCCTCTCTGGTCAGTGGTTTATCGTATGTTTGTCTTCTGAAAGCCTGCCATTGTATGTGGCAGCAGGAGTAGTGTGTGTGTCACTACTCACCTTTCTCTTTTATCATATGTTTATCTTATGGAAGCCTGCCATTGTGTGAGGCAGCAGGAGTAGTGTGTGTGTCACTACTCACCTTTCCCTTTTATCATATGTTTATCTTATGGAAGCCTGCCATTGTGTGTGGCAGCAGGAGTAGTGTGTGTCACTACTCCCCTTTCTCTTATGAAAGCCTGCCATTGTGTGTGGCAGCAGGAGTAGTGTGTGTGTCACTACTCCCCTTTCTCTTATGAAAGCATGCCATTGTGTGTGGCAGCCGGAGTAGTGTGTGTGTCACTACTCCCCTTAGTCTTATGGAAGCCTGCCCTTGTGTGGCAGCAGGAGTAGTGTGTGTGTCACTACTCACCTTAGTCTTATGGAAGCCTGCCTTGTGTGGCAGCAGGAGTAGTGTGTGTGTCACTACTCACCTCTATCTTATGGAAGCCTGCCCTTGTGTGGCAGCTGGCGTTGTGTGTGTGTCACTCCTCACGTTTATCTCACGCAGGAGAGTGTGCGTCTGGGAGCTCTCGCAGTTTTCGACAAAATTAGTGTTCAGGAGCCTGCGTCTGGCAGCCCTCACATTTTACGGGTTATGACTACTTGACAGATGTTCACATGAACTGACTTATGTTGTTTAAAAGATTTAATTCTGCAAGGAATGGGAGGCATCTTATCGCATTAAGATTAACAGTGTCTTTTTTCAACTGCGTCCAAAAGGGGAGCTACTTTCCTTCATCACATCGCCTTGTGGTTTCCTCTCTCAGGCCTGGCAGCAGCCAACGCCATTCGACCTCTCTCTCCACATTGTAAAAAGTGCCCTCTCCTCTTCTCCTTTTTCAGCAGCTATCGCCCTCCTTCTCTCGGTCTGCATTTTGCGTCTCTCCCTCTCTTACCAGGCTTTTGGGCCTTTCTCATCTCTTTCTCTCACATTGGTACCGCGGGATTTCACTACTGTTTAGCGAGATCTAATATCTAGGTGTACTTCTCCTTTACGCATGCAGTCTTCTCAATCCTTTAGTGAGATCTAATAACTAGGTTTCTAAACTGTGTTTATTGTCTTTTGATCCCTTTTCATTTTTTAATGTCTTTGTTACACGAAGTTATTTGCACAACTCCACGTTGATTGTCTTCTGCTTAATTTCATGTCTGTTACATACATGTGGATTAATTTCATGTCTGCTGCATACCTTTGTATTACATACATAAGCACAATTTAAGCACAATTTACCGTCCCCTGCCCTTGCTTCAAGTTGCTCGACTTACACTAACAATCACTAGGCGGTGAAAGTCTTGCTAGTTAATGTTGACTGTTTTTTTTGCATCACTACATCCATAACTCAGGTATATTATTAGCAATACAAGCCTGCAAGGTACCAATAGGTCAACATTTTTTGCCACACAACATCATTTGCAAAATAAACTTCAGACACACGTAGCATCACCTACTTTCAAATATCAGTAAATAGTTTTTAAAGCTTCTAATTTTTATAAATGCCAGTGGATCACAAATAAGTACTGGTTAATGTCCCCAACAGTCCCCAATACCAATAACAAAATCCTGCACTTCACTGTACCACAGCCCTTGGTGGCGCACTCCCTCATTTAACGTTCTCTCTACTTCCCACATAAGCCGCCTTCACAGCACTTCATACAACTTTTTCAGGACCATTTTCAAGCAGCTCCCCTATTTAAATACTTGCACCTCGAATAAAGTACATTCAGTTCGTTCGCCCTCACACCTCCCACTTTTCACATCACCTTTCTACCTTGTATGGCCACATAATAGTGGTACTACCACTTGACTATTAAGTCAAGTGGTAGCTAGAGGGGGGATTTCTCACTCCCTGGTCTTAACTACCATACTGCCACTCACTCCTGTGCACTTTTTTTCTGTTTCTCCACACATTATGAGCAATAACGGCCAGCTCACACTTGATCTTATTTTGCATTTAGTGCATGGTAGGGCAGCTGCAGTATTCAATGCCAATACCGACCGCATTTCCCCATTCACAGAATATGAAAGCGACCTTCTCTCCGTTGCTTGGGACATCCTAGGGGTAACCTTCACCCCAACAACAGAAGTCCGACTGTCGGTACTAGATTTACTTCAACTACCTCCCCATTTACTTGAACTACCCCCTCTCCCCCCGGGCGCTCCACCCACACATCCCCCGCTGTAAGAAAGTGGCTCTGTATATACTGAACCAAAGTAAGGTTCAGTGTGCACAGAGTCCACAGTCCCCAGAGGTTTGGCAGAGGCTAAAGTTAGATATAGCCTTACTCTCTAAAGTGGTAGCTTGGTCGAGCAGTAAGGCAGTATCAGAGGACAGTGTAAAGCATTTGTTGTACACACTCAGTCAGCAAATGGTCTCACACACTCAAGAACTGAACTCTAGGCCAATTGTTTTGTATATAAAAATATATTGTTGTTTTATTTTAGAACCACAAGTAGGTATCAAAAATACTTTCTCAGGATGAGATGCTTTAGTTATATGCTTTCAATTTACAATAGACATGCAAAGGCAATTGTTACAGTTGTTGCAATATGCAACACAATTTCAACACAATGTTAACATTGAGCTCAATGGAGGATTTTAAGTAAATGCAATATAAATTACTTTACGTATGATTTTCTTACTCAGGGCTGGATCCTGGATTCAGCCCTGGTGCATTTCCTGTAAACAGTTGAAAGAATTCGTTTTTGTTACACAGGCGATTTTTAGTGAATATTTGTAAGTTTCAAAAATCGACAGAAGAATTTTTGGAGAAAACCAGGCAATGTTATCCTATGGAGGAAAATCAGGTTATCGGTAAGTACAGTTGTGATTGCTTTTTAGGGTCAGTGCTGGGCACCAAGATCCAGCACTGGGATCTCTCCTGATAACAGGTGAGTAATTTCATTTTCGGTAATCGGACGATTTTTAATAAATATTTCAAAGTTTCAAAACTCGACACTTAGAAGAAATTTCAGTGTAAACCAGTCAATGTTACCCTATGGAGAAAATGTAGGTTATCTTGCTCCAGCTGAAACATCGTAGTAACATTCGGGTCCGAGGTTTGGCACCGATAGGTTGTGTGCGGGAGAGTGCTGTTTTGGAAGTAAGTAGGCTGGGAGGTTTCCGGGGTGGTGTTTGTTACTTTTGACACGAGGTTCACCGGTAACTCACCGGAGATTCTCTGGATACTTACTTCCTTTTTATCTTGTATAGATTCCACCAGCATCTCTAACCCCCTCCCGGACCCATGACGTGAAGTTAGTAGTTTCTTCACGTAAGCCCTAATTTCTCCATGTTTTGAAAATCTGCCTTTGGATTTTAACAAACGCGTGCACACTTTATCCGCGTTTTTAACGGGTTTGTCACTATATTCCAAGTTTGTTGCATAATTGAGAATGCGTCTATTACGCTCACTAAGTAAAGCGTTAAATGTTACTAGTATTTATCTAGTAATAATGACCCCTCCGGAGCCAATTAGACACGGAGTGGCGGTATGTCTGACACGTTTGCCTGATTGAAAGGTGTACGTGATACAATCACGCTGTGGCAATTAATAGCACAAGGTTTCTTAAACATTTTAGACCTCCAGAATACCTGGCAAGAAATACCACTGAACTTACAAAACTGTTGTATTTGTGTTTTCTTACAGAGTTCTTTGGCTTTTGGAACCCCAGAAGGCCCTATGGTAAAACCATGAGTTTTACCATCCATATACCTCCACTGGTTAGGGTACACCTTAGCGAGTGTACACCGCCGTGGAGGCCTGGTCCTGATGAAAGCTTTGTAAATTACACATTATAAGCAGAAACATGTTGACCATTGATCACTTTTAAATCAATTTGGATGCGCCTGGTCAATTTAGCTAGGCACCTAGTGTCCATTTCACTTGTTTTTAATGTTACCTGGTTTTCCACCAATAAAATTGATTTGGGATTAAACCAGATATCTTTTAACTTGCACTACCTTCACTGTTGCACTGACACTACCCCAACAAAATACCCGCTCCGCTGTAATTCAGGCGTCGTAGCACACCAGGGAGGCACTCGGCCTCTCTGGTGGGAACCCAATGATGAAGCATGTCACCAACTAGGTTGGTGAGTGAGGGTTCTTTTAAATAAGAGGTTTTTCCTCGTGCTACGTTCCCCATCGTCCCTTTTCTACTCACTCTTTTGTTGTTATTGAATTCATACGTTAGGGGGAATAAGAGTGACCCTCTCCCTCTCTCTCTTGTTGATATTATAAAGTTAGATATAGCCTTACTCTCTAAAGTGGTAGCTTGGTCGAGCAGTAAGGCAGTATCAGAGGACAGTGTAAAGCATTTGTTGTACACACTCAGTCAGCAAATGGTCTCACACACTCAAGAACTGAACTCTAGGCCAATTGTTTTGTATATAAAAATATATTGTTGTTTTATTTTAGAACCACAAGTAGGTATCAAAAATACTTTCTCAGGATGAGATGCTTTAGTTATATGCTTTCAATTTACAATAGACATGCAAAGGCAATTGTTACAGTTGTTGCAATATGAAACACAATTTCAACACAATGTTAACATTGAGCTCAATGGAGGATTTTAAGTAAATGCAATATAAATTACTTTACGTATGATTTTCTTACTCAGGGCTGGATCCTGGATTCAGCCCTGGTGCATTTCCTGTAAACAGTTGAAAGAATTCGTTTTTGTTACACAGGCGATATTTAGTGAATATTTGTACGTTTCAAAAATCGACAGAAGAATTTTTGGAGAAAACCAGGCAATGTTATCCTATGGAGGAAAATCAGGTTATCGGTAAGTACAGTTGTGATTGCTTTTTAGGGTCAGTGCTGGGCACCAAGATCCAGCACTGGGATCTCTCCTGATAACAGGTGAATAATTTCATTTTCGGTAATCGGACGATTTTTAATAAATATTTCAAAGTTTCAAAACTCGACACTTAGAAGAAATTTCAGTGTAAACCAGTCAATGTTACCCTATGGAGAAAATGTAGGTTATCGGCTTTCAGGTAAGTACTCGACTGGCAGAGTTAAGGTTTTGGGCATAGACTCAGGGGTCCCCCAGGGTCAGGTAGGTACAGTTGGTACACCCTTAGCGGCACAGGGGCGGCCGGGTGCAGAGTGAGTTAGGCCCAATATTAGCCTATGGCAGACAGGGGGCCTTTCGTTGGTGGCTGCTGGCTAGCAGGCCACGTGGCTGTGGGAGCTGGGCTCCTGGTCACTTACCCAGGGCAAGTGAGGAAGGAGAGTAGGATTGGTGTTGCACTCCCAGAGGCACTCGGGCGGCTGGGTGCAGGGTGCTATTGAGCCGTCGGGCGCTCAATGGATTCCAATGGAGAAGCTGGAAACTGAACAAAGGCTGCAAGCTCGGGCACGGAGATTCTTCAGGTGCGACCACCACTTCGAGGGCTAAGTTGGGTAGTTGGAGGATAGGTAGGCACCCCGGAGTTGGGCACAGGAGGCCGCAGGGCACCGGGTGCAGGGGTGTCTTTTCGCGTCGGGAAATCTTACCCTCTGCTGGTCGCGATTGGAGGGGGCCCAGGTTCTGAGGCTGCAGGCGTTGTCAGGATCGTTGAGGAGGGTCCTTGGGTGCTGGATTCTGGGTCACAGTCGCCAGGGGGACGTCCTCATGGTCTTTGTCCACTCAGGCACAGGCCGGGCTCGGCGGGTGCAGAGTATGCTGGAGTCGCGGTTCCTGGCTGGCACCAGGGGTTTGTTACCTGCTTTGAGCAGAACCACTGCTCGTGGGAGCCCAGTCTTTTAGAGTCACAAGGCAGTCAGGTCCTCCGGGGTTTTCGAGGTTGCTGACCACTGGAGACGCCGGGGTTTTAGCAGGAGCAGGTTCGAGGGTAGACAGGCCTGTAGGGCTGGGGCCAAGTCAGTTGGTGTCTTCCTCTTGTTAGCAGCTGCACGGCAGGTCTTCTTTCTTCTTGTTCTTCTTGCTTGTTTCGGATTCGGGATCTGAGGAAGGAAGGTTCAGTGTGCCCCTAAATACTACATTTAGGGGCGTTACAGGTAGGTAAAGGGCAGGGGCCAATAGGTCCCTTCCTTGGGGTGGGTACACCCCCTATCCTGCCACTCTCCAGTGGGAGGGGGGCAGGAGCCTAGTCCTGATTGGGCAGGGCTCCCCATCTTCCCAGATGGCGAGAGCCCGGAGATGTGCTTCACCTCGCCTCCCCCACCTGAGGGGTGGGGTTGGCAGAGGCTGGCACACCCCCTTTCCTCACTTGGGGTTTCCCGCCAGTCTTCCCGCCAGAGTAGGGGCCAGAACCGGTGGGGACCAGTTGCTGAGTACAGCAAGTGGTCTGGGGAAGCTCACAAAGGCGGCATGCCTTTGAAGCTTCCCCCTGCCCATCCTGGGGGAGGAGACCTAGCACCTCGCCCAGGACGTGCATTGTTGCAGGCCCAGGAGAGCGGATGGCTCTCTACCTAGGGGTCCAGCAACATGTCTGCTGGGTGGCAGCCTAGGCAGCCTCTCAGACAGGACGTGGATTGTGGGTTAGGTTCAGGGGGCAACTCTAAGTTGCCCTCTGTCGTGCATCTTACATTAAATCCCACACTGGCATCAGTGTGGGTTTAATGTGCTGAGAAGTTTGATACCAAACTTCTCAGTCTTCAGTGTAGCCATCATGGTGCTGTGGAGTTCGTGCTGACGATCTCCCAGCACCATATACTTGGAATGGCAGCACTGCACTTACAGTGCCCAGGAATGGACCTGGGTACTGTAGGGGTACAGGGCTCATGCACCTGTACCCTCACCACTGGCATAGGGCACCCAGCTAGAGGGGTGACTGAGGTTTGCCAGGGCAGTGGGTTTGTGGGCATGGCACACAGGGATGTGTGCCATGTCGACTCTCTGTTTTGTTCTGCACCAAGACACTCAGCCTGCAAGGGCAGTGTGTGTGTGTCAGGGTACAGGGCCTCTAAGGGTGGCACAATAAGTGCTGCAGCCCTTAGAGGCCTTCTCTGGTCACAATGCCCTGGGTACCTAGGGTACCATTTACCAGGGGCTGACATGTGGCCAGAGGTGCCAATTGGGTTTAGGCTTCAATGCAGTTTTAGTGAAGGAACACAGGCCCTGGGCACCTGATTGGCAGGAGCCCAGGGCACACTCAGTCAAAGTACATCAGCAATTCAGCAAAAAGTGGGGGCATACCATGCAAGAAAGATGGCACTTTCCCACACCCGCCACTCCCTGATACTACGCACCCGGACCTGGTCTGGCCATATTATTTATCAGACTGCTCCACTGACAACACCACACGCTCTGCACCTTCCCAATATTTTCCAGTCTCCCCACTAGCTATTAACGTCTTCTGGGAATCCTCTTCAGGATCAGCCTACTCTGTGGCATCCTCAGAGGAGGCCGACACTCCAGATATTATCATCCCAGCCTCACCTATATCGTCTACATCTAGCTCTAGTGGTACAATACACCAGGAAGACTCTCGGGGAAACCATTCACCCTTGTTAAGAGAACTCGTAAGGGATCAATCACAAGACACGGTGCACGTGCCTGCTCTAGTGGCAGACTGCACTACTCCAGACAACTCTAGGGAATAAGCGAAGCATCAAAGAACTACAAAGCACCTCAGACCCAAATAATTTACTCCTACCTACGTGAAATTTCAGCAACAGCCCAGGCAGTAAAAAGTGCCACCTCTCCAGGCACAAGCAGTAGCCCGAATGCAAGTACTGATGCAGGAAGTACTGTCACAGAGCACATACACAGTTGGAGTTAGCTAATAGAATAAATTAGAAATTTTGGCTCGTGGCCAAGGAAGATAGTGACACTAGACTTAGAGCAACGTAATTGTCAGAGCAGATGGTAATCATTAGAGAGAAGAGGGGAGACAAATTGATGGAATGAAATGCACACTAACTACACCCGATTTTCGTCTTGGATTACACATAACATTTCCTGGCCCCAAATATTCAATGACACCGATCCCCTATCAACAGCAATACGCTTCAAAATATAGGTCCAATACATTATTGTAGGCCCTAAGGAGCAAGATCCTAGGAAATACGGCGTATTACACAACATGCATGACACATAATGAACATAAGTTGGGTTTGTGGGAGCATGTGTTTGACTTCATGGTCGCATGTTCCAAGGCTACTAGGTCTTCTAAGCATTTCATCCTTCTAAGGTGGATAGATGCGGGGTCTGTTCAGCCCTTCATCATTCTGAGGGGGATAAAAGGAGTACCATTGAGTTGGGGAACAATAAAGATCTGCTATTTAGTGCTGGAATATCATTCTGAGCGAACGTGCGCGTTCCAATAAAGACATGATCGGTTAAAATAGGCTCTACTAGCATAACGTACAATTAAATACAACACATGTTTTAGATGTTAAAGTGGTGTTGAAGGGTTAATAGATTTTTTCTTGGGATGCCTTTAGAAGTAACACTGGCCACAGATTCTGGGTGTAAAGCTCGGCCAGAAGGAAACAATGCAATAGTTTCCTGTGGGTACAAACGAACAGATAAATTAAAAGAAAAAAATAAATATATATATATATATATATATATATATATATATATATATATATATATATATATATTTGTATACAGTAGGTAGAAAACGAAGAGCTATGTCAATGAATTAACAGTTTTGAAAAAAAATATAGTTTTATTAACAGATTATGTCAAGTGCGTTGGAAAAATAAATAAATAAATAAATAAAATTATTGGTTCAAAGAACAGTTTTAAAGAATGAATTAAGAGAGACTGATGGTCTTCCGAACTGTGGCACATATGCCTATATTGAACATAGAGTTCAGTTAGAAAAAGAGGAACATGAGAAATAAATTGCCTAGGATCACACGATTTGGTAAAGGGGGTAAGCCGAGATTAAATACAGGGTTTTCAGGCTTCATGTTATGCAGTTTAGTGACTGGGTATGTATATATCTAGATGTATATGAACAAACAACAATCCTGAATAACTATAGCCTGTATATATATATATATATATATACATGCTTCGCTCGTCTGTAATCATTGTACTGAAGACACACTTCTGACTGGCGACATTTTGGCCTGGCATCAATTAAATGTGTTGTGCCGGGTTAAAAGGTGGTGAAGAAACTAGTGGGTTTTTGCCGGTAGCAGGAAAGTGAAAAAAAAAATATATATATATATATTTTTTTAATACGTGCTTCACCACTGCTTGAGAAAAAGTAAGCTAGGTGTACATGGATCTATATAAATGTACGCATGTCCATCAGTGACACATTGCGCAGACTATGACCACGAAAGGTGGCAAAATACGGCAGGTCAAGAACTCCTGTCTCATCGTTGGGGAAGAGGCAGAAGACATATTCAAAAATGTCAGCAATAATAAAATTACGCTTACTAAAACAGAATATGATGGTGAACATTTTAACAAGATAAGAGCAGGTGTCTGGACCCAAATATGCAGATATTCCAGACATTGGGCCTTAATGGCGCAAACATTACAACACAATGAGGACCCAGCAGAGTATATTTACAGACTGAAGGAAAAGTGGCATCAGGAGTTAGGGCAGAAATGGAATGCAACAGGAAGGAATGATCGGTTCTTCTACCACACAGTAAAGAAAGAACTACCGACTAAGGACAAGTTAGAAGGGATAGTAGCAATGGAGAGCAAACAATGGCCTGAAATTCAAGATACCAATTGCACAAGCACAAGCACAGCCACAAATGCAACAACACCAAGCACCTCTTGGTGCCCCAAACACGAGCATTTGTACATCAGGGAGGCACAGTGATATCTACCTCCAATGCATTTACACAGGGCACCATCCAGCAGTATCAGCATGGAGAGTATAACAGTTAGGATAGCCCACAGACAACTCTTGACAAAACGTGTGTGCCCAGTTTTGTCGTGTACGAAAGATGTTAAAGATGGCACGATAAACAACAAAAAATTACAGCTTTCTCATTGACACAGGTGCTACATATTCCTGTATTACAGGAGGAGCACTACCAATTTCAAAGCAAATGCAGACACACAGGGCTTCTCTGGGACGATAGCTAGGGTCCCTTTTACCGAGCCAGTACCAATTGAAATAGTCAGTAAATATGTCGAACACAGTTGCTCTACTCACCCCAGTCCCCTGTGAATATTCTAGGACGCGATCCCATGGCAAAATTAAACATGACTATCGACTTCAATGAAGATGGAACAATAATAATAATTTGTTCCATTCTAGGCACACCATTAGCCAGAATGTTGGCAGTAACTGTGGACTCCTCCCTAGGTGATCAGATAAGGGCCCGGCCAGTGGATGAGCGAGCGTTCACCACTGCTGTGCACATCATGGTTGCCACAACTCCGGAATTGAAAGGCCGAACTGTGCAACTGCCAAACGAGTTCCTGTTTAGACCACAATTTCAGAAAATGCAACTGCCAGACAAACACATGGGCCTGCGTCATTTTCACTGAGCATGGAAGATTGGTGAGAGACATTTCAGATGATCAACTCTTTGGTTCTCCTGACATTTATTACTAAACTGAAATAGTATACCTAAATGAAGTCCCTCTCTCAGTAACAGTAGAAATTAGGACGCCAACTCCAGTCACACGGTTTGACACCACACTTGACTCAGACCTAGCTCAAGTGCCTCGCAAAATGCCTTTTTCAGTGTCCCATTACACCACGATAACGAGTACTTATTTGCGTTCACATTTAGGAATGTTCAGCACAAGCCCATTGCCTACTTCTGTGGCATGCTAGATTATGAAATAAAAGGGCACTACCCATGTGAACAGGCACTAGCGGCAGCATTCGCTGCTGAAAAGAGCACTCCCATAGTCATGGGTTCCTCATTAACACTGTACACTGAACATGCAGTTTTTGCCATAATACAGAAAGCAAAAACAACTCTCACCATGCAGAGTGTCAGGTTATGAAGTCATATCATCACTGCCTTCTCTGAAAGTCGTTAAGTGCCACACCGTCAATGCTGCAATATTCTTTGCACACCCCATTGCCACCTCAGATGATGACCCTCATGACTGCGCCACATATTCACTAGATGAGTCAGGAGCAGCAAAAGAAGACCCCCTGCTAAACAGTACCGTATACTTTGTTGACGGCTCTTCAACAATTGACCAAGATACAGGGATTAGGTACACAGGAGCTGCAGTGGTTAAAACACAGCAAAATGATTCATCTGACTCCCTAGACATTGCACACCAGATTACATTACCATCACATTATTCAGCCCAAGCAGCTAAGCTAGAGGCATTAATTACAGCCTTAAACCATGGGATTGATGATCGCATCACCGTTTACTCTGATTCTGCATATGTCACAACAACAATACATTCCAGCATCCTACGCTGGAAAAGGCGTGGATTCCTCAAATTCGACGGTACGCCTGTCATTCACAAGCAGTTACTAGAGGAACTCATAGATGCACTCACACTGCCAGCTGAGGTAGCTGTAGTTAAATGTGCAGCACACACAAATGGCCAAGACTTTGTCTCCAGAGGTAACGCACTGGCAGACTGGGCAGCTAAAGCACAGCCAGAGGACCCCCAGCTGCAGAAGCACCAGAAACTCAGCCCGCCCCATCCTACTTACCCAAAATGTATCCACAACAGAGCAGAAAGATACAGAAGAAGACATTCCTGAACAACAAACATCACACACTATTGACAATACACAACAATATGATCAAATTGCACAGTTACACCTCAGGGAAATACAAGAAAGTGCACCACATCAAGAGAAAGAGTTATGGAAGAAGAGGGGAGTACAACAGGTTCCAGCTGATTTCATTTTTAAGCAGACCATGACAGGAAAGCCTGTCATGCCCCAGGCCCTATTGCAAATAGCATTAGATCAGCTACACCATCCCACACATGTTTCTCGCGATAACATGTCCACATCCCTACAAACAGATTGGTTAATTCCTAATCCTCATGAACAAATACAACTTTTAGTCAATAAATGCCTCATTTGTCAGCTGTACTCACCAAATCCCACTTTAAAAAGAGTCGCCTCTACGATACCAAAACCTATAGGCCCCTTTAAAGAACTACACATTGATTATGTTGACATGATTGATCGATTACCAATACCTCACTATGGTAGTATGCCCATTCTCACGCTGGATCGAAGCTGGACCATGTGTCCACTGCGATGCCAAGGCGGCAGCTAACTTCCTACTTCGTGAGGTCATTTCGCACTGGGGCGTGCCGGATGGAATACGGTCCGTCAACGGCAGCCGTTTTTCAAACGCCATCTTTGCCCTTCTCACAACAATGTTAGGGATCAAACATAAATTGACATCAGCATATCACCCACAAAGCAATGGTATTTGTGAGTGCCTCAACGGCCTTCTCAAAGGTAATATAAGCATAATTTGTGCAACAATTGGAAAGAAATGGCTCTATTGCCTACCAATAGCTCTGTTTGCACTGAGAAATTCTAAGTTCTGATCACCACCTAATGGCCCATATACTTGTCAGTGAACAATTAATAAATGTATCAGTACAAGCAACTAGACCTAAAAGTGACACTGAAAGTTCTTCTTAAATTATGAAAATTGAAATAGTTAACATGCGCTGCGAAGTTTCTTTCTACTCAGGTATCCAAGGAGAAGGGCCCCATCTTTCCTGAGCTCCGACCTATCCATCCTGGAACACAGATTTTTGGCCCAGAGACATTTTAAAGTAATAGACTATTCACCAACATCTGTCTGCATTGCCGAGAGGAAGGCATCGTGTTTCCATTGACTGTCCAAGAGGAAGAAGACGGTGATCGATTGGTCATTTATGGTTTCAGCCGCAACAGGAACACCCGCCGCACAGAAGTGTCTTATGCGAAGTTATGTATTTGTATTATAATATTTGCATTATTGTCAGAGTGGCACTAGGACGATTTAATTAGTTCACTGTTATATCTCATTGTGTTAATAGAAAGGCTTGTATTGCTCAAACTATTGAAGTTGCCAATACCACTGTGTACTCCAAGTCACCTCCAATATACCTGCTAGCACATGCACTGAAAATGGTCCTTGTAGGAATGCAAAAAGGTTCAACATCCTCTGCTAGTACCGTCAGCATCCCAAATACTTATGCACACCCTGTGTCCTCATCCTCATAATGCAATAATGTGAATAGTGCCCCACCAGTTCGACAGCATGCTGCTCATGACTCCCTTCACAGCAACATGTGGTACAGTCAGATGACAACAATAGGTAGACTGAAGACTAAGGAGTACTGTTATATGGCTCATACACTCCCCATGCAGTAGGCACAGATAGCCTGATTTTCCTAGGGAAGTATTACCACACACTGTAGAATATCTCCTACACCTGTTCCTCTACAGAATACAGGGACGAGTTCAGATTATTGAGGACACCTTCTCTGAAGTGTTTATAAATAGAACAGTATGAGACCACACCCCAATGATGCATGAGGTTATCAATGACAGCTGCAGAATAGAAGGGAAGGTAACAAGGATATTTTAGATAAGTGTTCCTGATATGGACCTTAGTGTAGCTTTTTGTAGGAACAATGGGTTTATGATAACAGGATCTCTATCAGACTATCATGGCTCTTTGCCATACACCCTACATTGCTCATGCCAGAATAGAACGGCTTTACGCTTATTTGCACACATTTACGTCCATAACAAATGGAGTGCCCCAGGTTACTTAAGGTATAGAGCAGCGTCCTTAGGGCAACATAGGGTAGACTAGGATTATGAAGATGGGATAGACTGGTAGTATACTTGGGGTTGGGGAGGAAATATCCGAAATTATGAAAAGATTACAAATTAAGGGCACCTTTTCTCTCTCTCTAGGAAATGGCGCAGCTATTGGATGCAACAGCACCATTTTTAATTCGGACATTCAATATGGCACCTCCAGCCTAATGGATATTTACTGGGCCTGCGGAGAACGTCTCTATCTCCAACAGCCTCCAAGAAGGAGCAGCCTGTGCTCACTAGAACAATGCACAAAGTATCCCTGATCGTTCCAGCAGCAAATATCTCCTACATCAATGCCCATCTATGGCTCTGTTACCTTACTCCACTGACATTGGCAGTATGCCTGGGTTGACAGCCTTCAAAGACCAAAGGAGTTTGCCTATTGAATAGGGTCCAGCTCTTACCTCCAACACCATCACTGTGATGTTCCAGATCAAGGAAAATGCACTATGTCTTCGAAATATCAAGAGGAGGGAACGACTTTGGATAAGGAGTTTATGCTGCACATTGCCAACAATGAAGAAAATGGCTTCATCACCAAAGCCATCAACGACTTGAACAAGAATTGCTGGAGGATGTGCCATAGCAGACACAGCCACTGATTGGTTGAACTTTGACTGGATACCTTCGTGGCTGTTCTAAAAGCTTTTGCTGTTGCTCTTTTTGTTGCGTCCTACAGATGATATGTCAGTGTTTGATAAGATTAAGTACTGAAGTAGTAGGGATGAACAATGCCAAGATAGGGATATACAGGAAGTCCATACGTAGGGTCAGTGGACCAGGGAATGGTGATCAATTAGCACTATTAGAGATAGTTAAGCTCAGAACGACTGGCTCACACTTGTAGCAGACCCCGCCTGACGTCAACTACTAAGTGCATACCGCTCCCCCACTTCCCCCTGGTAGAGACCTCATAGGGGAGGATCAAAGTGTAGATAATTATGAACAACTAGCTGACAGGCCTGAAGGAGAGTATCTAGAGTTAAGGAAGACGTAGGAGAGCAAATGTTCCAAACATGCTAATGTTCCAAGGTGAATGACACCCCTGGGATACACTAACTAGAGGGAGGGCCTGAAAGGTATGCTGTAAGAAGTTTGTTCAAGAATGAACAAGAGGGGGGAATGAAGCAGGGTCCCGTTTTACCATATAAATGCCATAAATAAATTCCAGCCCTACACTTGTAGGATGAAACCCTCAGATATGCCCCACCAGCCAGAATATAAGAATATGTTAGCTTGATCATTCTGTCTAAAGCATTCACTAGATACCATAGGCCCCAAGCCCACTTAGGAGCATACACGCCCCCCACAAAGAAAGTATAGGCCTCAGCTCACTGTTATCTTGACATACAAAGTTACCAAGCCCATTGGTCTCAAATGTGCATTTCGGTCGTACACAGCACAGTGGGCTAGCTGAGACACGAAAACATCCCCGAATTACAAGAACAACAATAGGCAATATGTGGGCGGAGACGAGCTGGTACATTTCATTGCTTCATATCTGATATTTGACGTCTTTCTGCTTGCTTTTGAAACCACGACGGGACCATGACATGAGACAACGACCTGTGACCTTTGCAACAGTTCTGCTTTTCTATAAAATTCCGAGAAGTAATGCAAACTATTTATGATAAATGTCTAAAAATTCTTCATGATCTACGGTCAAGCATCAGTGACCCTCCGATAACATCTTTTGCACCATAATGCTGTGACGCAGTAAGTAAAGGCTTGCGGTCAAGAGCACCTGTCAGTGTTCTGATTTTGTAGTTAATGGTTCCGCATTAAACAGGTATAAAGAGATGTGCTCCACTGCTCAGCCTTTGAACCAGCTATCGCAGTATCTATGCGGGGTGCTTCCCAGTCGACCGCAGTCTATTTTGGGTCCAGCATATTTGAGGTTGTAGTGTTCAAAGTAGATTGGAAGTCTTTGTCTCTCTCTCTTTCTCGGTCTCTCATCCCCTCCCATTTCCTTGCATAGATGTATTTTTAATGCTTATAGTATTGCATGGTATAGCTTATTATTTGAGGTGCGTCTTTTAGACACTTGAGAATCTACTAAAGACTGAATGAAGCTATTTTTGATTGATTGAAGCTGTGGTTCATGATATTTTACTTGTTTAAGCTTGTTCTGTAATAAAGTGCCACTCCAATCCAGTGCCTACGTTTCACACAAGTGTCTTATTGCATTTAGATAGCAGCACCCCTGTACAAATTAAGCTGGGTGAAAACACCACCCTGCAACATGGAACATGCAAAGTAATGGATTGCTTAACCTTCCGGATTTGTAAGCTTTACCTACTACATAATATCATCCTCTAGAAACTTACCAACGGGACAGAATGGTCCCATCAAATTGGTGATGTCAAGGGGTGTCAACCAGAAATCGATGGAGTATAATTGCCTAAAGTGCGGACAGGAGCGGTCCCTATCTTGCCCTACTCCTCGACCCACATTGTGGTACAGAGACTGATGAGTTGAACTTCCAGAAACTAACGCAAACTGAGATACATTACTGCGTTTGCTGCTGTCTGATATGCTTGCATAAATAGAACTTTTACGGCTGAAAGGTTTTTCGACAACAGCTGTGGCATTTGATGCTGCAGTGCGGACAGGCACGGACGAACCTGTTCATGAACTGGAACTGGTCATTTTGGTGATTTCTGAACTTACATCTATAGGGTTTGCATGAGGGTTATATGCTTTAAAAGACTCATTTCTCATGATACAATCTCCCTCAGCAGAGGAAGAATTTCCCTTTAAACTTGATTCTTACAGCTTTATTAATGCTTATTAAAATTCTATAAATCGTAAATCTATTTGACATGAACATTTTCTTTTGATGTGATAAAGATACCAACTGAGTTAATTATTCTGCTAATTCTGTTTCACTCATTGGTTGGGGTCATTTTGTCTGTTTACTAAATTAATTTGACCTGAACAGATACTGCCTAAACAAGTCCACTTGGTAATGATAAAATGCTAACTATTATCTTATTCTAGGTCCTCATATGATAATAGTTCATCCCCTAAATATTCTAGTGCCTTTCAGCACAGAACAAGATCCATGGGAGGACCTAAGGGGGACAGAAATTGGTTGCTGGGGTTATTCTGGGAAAATGTATTCTGTATTTGAGGCCCATCACGTTTACTCTACAACACAGTCACTGCGGGAGTTAGCAACTGGCCTGTGAGGAGAAACGGACCCACCTCTGTTTCTTCTTGCTGTAGTGACTAGCAGCAGCCTGGGTGCCAAATGTGTTTCTACCCAGGGCACTATCTGGGCAAAGACCAGCTCTGGGGGAGGAGGGTGAAAAAGTGAAACCGTGCTATTCCTCAGGGAGCGGAAGGGTGAAATGGGGAGAGGGTGCATTGTTCATTTTAAAACTGAAGGATGAAATGAGGAGTCACTGGATTAACTGCTACACAAGAGGGGCGTAGGAGGGCGAGGGGGCTTTGGCCTTTGTAAATCAGATGGTACAAATAAAGGCTGCATTGTTCCTTCTAGAGCAGGCAGTGTGACAGGGAAAGAGTGAATTATTCCCCATACAGCAGGTGAAGGGTTTAAATAGGAGAGGGCTGCACTACTCACCTTATATGAGGCGAAGGGTGAAATAGGGAGGCCTCATTATTTCATAAAGGGTGATCACATACTATGAGGTCCAGACACACACCTGCTCTGCTTCATGTGGTGCTGGAGTATGCGTTAATAGTTGATGAAAATGACAAGCTTGAACTTTAAACATGAGGGGCCTTATTTATGAGGCCCCTTGCGTTGCCGGAACGTCACTTTTTGTGACATTCCGTGGCGCAGAAGCCTGCGTGATATTTATCAGGCAGCACTAAGCCACTTTTTTTGGCTTAATGCTGCCTGATAAATATCAGTCCCTTTAACGCAGTGTTCTGCGTTAAAGGGGCGTGAAATGGGTGTTGCTGGGGGCCTTCCCAGCAACACCCATGGCCTTTTGACGCTGCCCCAGATTTACGAGAAATCGTAAATCTGAGGCAGCGCCAAAAGCTTGCGCCTCCCCAGGGGAGGCGTAAGGGAGGCACAACGAGGAGAAATATCTTTATTTCTCCTCGTTTCTATGTGTGCTGCATTCTGCAGCCCACATAGAAAGAGGAAAAAGCCTCTTGTGATTATTTTTGTACAGAAAGGTTTCTCTTCCTGTACAAAAATAATACTCCGCAACGCAGGCACCTTTGCACCATGGAGCAAAGGTGCCTGCGTTGGCGCATGGCAGCCCATTGTGCGCCGGCGCAGGGGAAAAGGACAGGAATGCGCCGCATCTTACAGATACGGCGCATTCCTGCCCTTTTCTTTTGCTGTAGGGAAGCGCAGCAGGAAGGCCTGCTGCACTTCCCTACGGCAAATCATCATAAATGAGGCCCGTAATGTCTTTTTTAAAGGCCTGGGTGGAGTTCGCGGAGTTTTACTCTCGGAACTCCGCAAAGTGCCGGAAAAACTCCGCCGTGCTATGCAGAGTTTCGCCAGCGTGGAGTCTGTTAAGTCGTGCTGCTCGCACTGATTTTTAACACCTGGAGTTTGTCCCACGATGTAAAATCAGAGTGAGCAGCACTACGCATCGTGCCAGAGGGCCCTGCTTCTTTCTGCCGCTCGAGTAGACAATCTATTCGAGACGCAGCTTCCTTAATGAGAGCGGCAGAATTCTCAACTTGAGCGGTCGCGACCTGCCGCGACCGCCTGCATTGAGAAATCTTGCAGGCAGAAGGTCTAGCACGCGATTATTTCTTGCGAGCGTGCGCCAACTTCATCTTGGCAAGCCGCTCGAGAGAAAAAACTCTGCTCCGCCTCACTTTGTGTAGTTTTTTGGAACTCCGCTAGGAGAGTGGAGTGGGCAAAACTCCGCCGGCGTAGCAGAATTGTTCATCCACCCCTACTTTATTTCTGAAATGAAAAGCTAGTATATGGCAAGGATGTGTACAAAACTGGCATACTGATGTATATGGACAAGGGGCCACATGTACGTAGGTTTCATTTTGCGATTACCTAATAGCACATTTTTGCGATTTTCTATCAGGTAATCGCAAACACCTATGTACTAATGTTCTTTTGATACATTTAGTTATTCCTAATGGGTTCGCAATAGACCTACCTCATTAAGATTGATGAGGTAGCTCGCAATTTGCTACCCATTGGGAATCACTAGGGGCCAAAAGGGCGAAGCATTTTACCTCTCGCAAACGGCCCATTGGGCCGTTTGTGACCAGTAAAATGCTTTTTGACATGTACCAACATTATTTCGCGAGTCAGCAACCTATTACCGACTTGCAAAATAGGGTTGGCAGTCACTATTAGGAAGGGACATGTTAAGGGCGTCCCTTCCCAATAGCGAGTCACACTGGTATGTAGGAATGTTTTGCAACCAGGAATGTGGTTGCAAAACATTTGCAGTTACCACCAACCTCGAGTTGGTGGTAACCCATCTGCAAATCGAAAGCGGTCCCCGAGGGACCCCTTCCCCTTTGTGAATGAGGACGCCAACATTTTTTAAGAGCAGGCAGTGGTCCTGCCTACCCTTAAAAAATTAAAAGAAAACTTTTCATTCTTATTTTTGTAATGCAGTCTGTTTTCCTTTAAGGAAAACGGGCTGCATTGCAAAAAAAAAGATTGCTTTATTTGAAAAGCAATCACAGACACCATCCCTGTGATTATAGCCATTCCCAATGGTTCGCAAATTACGACCTGTCTCATGAATATTGATGAGGCAGGTCGATTTGCGACCCACTGGGAATCGCTAAATGTGTTCCAGACACATTAGTACTTTTGATTTTGCAAGCCTCTAATTGCAAGTTGCAAAAAATTGCAATTAGAGACTTCCAAAATCAAATAGTTATACATCTGGCCCTAAAATCACAGGGATAGTGGCCTCCTGGGGATAGCAGACCACTGTGTCTGAGTTTGCTTTTAAATAAAAAACTTTTTTTTTAAATGCAGCCCGTTGTTCTTAAAGGAAAACGGGATGCGTTTAAAAAAAAAATGAAGTTTTCTTTTAATTTTTTGAGAGTAGGCAGTGGTCTATGGGACCACTGCCTGCTCTTAAGAAACACTTTCTCATACATTCACAAAGGCGAATGGGTCCCCTGGGGACTTCTTGCCGTTTGCAAATGGGTTACCACCACCAACTTCAAGTTGCTGGTAAAATGCAAATGTCTTGCAACCGCATTTCGGTCGCAAAACATTCATACACACCACTGCAAGTTGCTATTGGAAGAAACGTCCTTAACACGTCCCTTCCTAATACCGAATCGCTAACTCATTTTGCGATTCAGTAATATGTTACCCAATCACAAAATGTCCCTTAGTGCATAGAAAAATGCTTTTTTTCCTGTTGCAAACAGCCTGATTCTGTTAATTAGGCTGTTTGCAACATGAAAAAAGCTACGTACATGTGGCCGAAGATGATGCCTTTATAGTTACAAGGCAAGAGACTTACAGCCAGGTAATTTAAATATGTTAATCGGGTATACACCAATTACAAACATGTTTATGGAAGAAGCACATGCACTTTAGCACTGGTTAGCTGTGGTAAGGGGCTCAGACTCCAAAGGCCAACATAACGTTTCAGCAAAATGTGGAGGCAAAAAGCAAATGGTTTGGGAGAAGACTACCCTAAAGATGACAGGTCTAACATTCCTCTTTCTACGTGTGCAAATGCAGCACACATAGAAAGAGGGAAAAGTCTCCACGTTTTGTTTTTGTGGAGGAAGGTGTCCCTTCCTGCAGAAAAATAATCCTGGGTGCCGCCGAGGTACCCTTGCACCAGGGGCAACGGTGCCTGCATTGGCGCTAGGCAGCAGTTTGTGCGACACTGCAGGCAGAGACAGGGATTTGCCATATACTGCTAAATATGGCACATTCCTGGCCTCTCCCTTTCACGCAGTGTAGTGCAGTAAGTTGTCTTGCAGCGTTGCATGAAATTTTGATAAATCTGGACCTTAATGTTTAGCCTGCACAATAAGGCCCATATTGATGAAGTCTCTGCATTGTCCTTGAGTCACGCAAGGTGACGCAAGGAAAATCCAAAGGCTTCATTAAAACTTACAAAGCCACACAAGGCCTGATTTGTGTGGCTTTGTAAAGAAATGTGATGCAAGGCAGCTGCTTGCTCTGCGTTAACCCTTTCCATGCTCATGACGGAATGGTTCTGTCATGAGCACAAGTTCTAGTGTGCTCATGACGGAACCATTCCGTCATGAGCACATGCTCAGGAAATCCCTCTGCTGCAGACAGCAGAGGGATTTCCCGATTTTTTTTTTTGCCTGGGGAGGTGGGGAAGAGCTTCCCTAACATCCCCAGGGATATTTTTACATTTCTTTGTAATGACGGTAGCACGCATGGCGCGCTATCGTCATTACAACAAAATCGAAACTGAAACTTAGTTTCAGTTTCTCAGTTTCGGTGCTTGTGGGGCTATCTCAGCCCCCCGAGCACCGAAAAAGATGGGAGAGGTATCGTTGGAAAGAGGAGAATCTCCCCTTTCCAATGGTACCCTTCCCCAGTGGATCCCTGCTTGGGGATCACCCCAGGAGGGCGATCCCCAAGCAGGGATCCCCCCACTAGCACCAGGAAGGGGGGAGCGGCCCCTTGGGCAAGGGCCTTTGCTCCTCCCATTTTCTATTGGGCACAACAGTCTTTCTGCCCCCCTGGGGGACAGAAAGCCCATTAAAAAGCAGGGATTTTTTTTTTATTGACGTTGGGGTGGGGGCTGCCCAAAAAGGGCATGCCAATGCCCCCACCCACCCCCACAGAGAAATGTCAGTCTTTTTGCCCCCCTAGGGGTCAGATGGGGGCAGTAGCCCCCAATCTCCCCCCCGAAGGGGGGGGCAGAAAGCCCACTAGAGACCAGGGATTTTTTTTTATTGAGTTTGAGGTGGGGGCTGCCCAAAAAGGGTATGGTAATGCCCCCACCCCCCGCCCCACAGAAATTTCAGTCTTTCTGTCCCCCCGGGGGACATATGGGGCAGTGGCCCGCAATCTGCCCCCCCGCCCACTAAAAACTAGGGATTGTTTTTTTATTGATGTTGGGGTGGGGGCTGTCCAAAAAGGGCATGCCAATGCCCCCCCACCAGAGAAATGTCAGTCTTTCTGCCCCCCTGGGGGCAGATGGGGGCAATAGCCCCTAATCTGTCCCCCGGGGGGGGCAGAAAGCCCACTAGAAACCAGGGATTTTTTTTTTATTGACATTGGGGTGGGAGCTGCCCAAAAAGGGCATGCCAATGCCCCCCCACCAGAGAAATGTCAGTTTTTCTGCCCCCCAGGGGGCAGACGAAGGCAGTAGCCCCCAATATGCCCCCCCCGGGGGGCAGAAAGCCCACTAGGCCTCAGGATTTTTTTTTTTAATTCAGGGGTGAGGTCAGCCCAGAATGGGCATGCCAATGCCCACATCTCCCCCCAAAAATGGCACAGTCTTTCTGCCCCCCGGGGGGCATATGGGGGCAGTGGCCCCTGATCTGCCCCGGGGGGGCAGAAAGCACAATAGGCACCAGCGATTACGCTGGCTTTTTTTATGCATGGGGGTGGGGGCTGCCCAGAATGGGCATACCAAAGCCCCCACCGCCAAAAAAATAGCCACAGTCTTTCTGCCCCCCCTTGGGGCATATCGGAGCAACCCTCCCCCCGATTTCCCCCCAGGGCTGCAAAAAGCCCACTAGGCACAGACTTGTTTTTAGCAATGTGCCTACCTGTGGATTTTGGGCCCTAGCACAGCCGGCACATAAGGAAACCTAGCAAACCTGTATATTTTTTTAAACTAGACACCCAGGGGAATCCAAGATGGGGTGACTTGTGTGCCTCTCACCAGGTTCTGTTACCCAGAATCCCTTGCAAACCTCAAAATTTGTTAAAAAAACCACATTTTCCTCACATTTCTGTGGTGGAAAGTTCTGGAATCTGCGTGGATCCACATAATTCCACCCAACCCGCATTCCCCAAAGTCTTCCGAGAAAAATGGTACCTCATATGTGTGGGAGGCCCGAGTACCCGCGACAGGCAAGGGCCCAAAATGTATTTAGGTGTCATCAAAATTGTCCATCACAAAACGACCTGGTTTTGCAAGGGGGGTCACCTGGGTTTTTGGCCCCGTGCTCGGTGGCCAGCTAGGGAAACCTACCATACCCACACATTTCTGAAAACTAGACACCCGGGGGATTATAGGGAGGTATGAGTTGCGTGGATCCACCAACTTTTTCTTACCCAAAATCCCCTGCAAACCTCAAATTTAGCTGAAAAAAATCACTTTCCACACACTTTTGTGTGGGAAAGTTGTGGCATCACCGGGCTGACACAAATTTCCTACCACCCAGCATTCCCCCAGGTCTTCCGATAAAAATGGTGCCTTACTCGTGTGGGAGGCCCAAGTACCCGCGACAGGCAAGGGCCAAAACGTTTTGAGGCAATATCAAAATTGCCTATCACAAAACGACCTGGTTTTGAAAGGGGGGCCACCTGGATTTTTGGCCCCGTGTTCGGCGGCCAGCTAGGGAAACCTACCAAACCTATTAATTTCTGAAAACTAGACACCCGGGGGATTCCAGGGAGGTATGGCTTGCGTGGATCCCCAACATTTTTCTTACCCAGAATCCCCTGCAAACCTCACATTTAGCTGAAAAAATCACTTTTTCCACACATTTTTGTGTGGGAAAGTTGTGGCATTACGGGGCTGACACAAATTTCCTACCACCCAGCATTCCCCCAGGTCTCCCGATAAAAATGGTGCCTCACTCGTGTGGGAGGCCCAAGTACCCGCGACAGGCAAGGACCCAAAACGTATTGAGGCGACATCAAAATTGCCTTTCACAAAACGACCTGGTTTTGCAAGCCGGTTCACCTGGGTTTTTGTCCCCGTGCTCGGCGGCCAGCTAGGGGAACCTACCAAACCTACACATTTCTGAAAACTAGACACCCGGGGGATTCCAGGGAGGTATAGCTTGCGTGGATCCCCCAACGTTTTCTTACCCAGAATCCTCTGCAAACCTGAAATTTAGCTGAAAAAAATCACTGCTTTCACACATTTTTGTGTGGGAAAGTTGTGCCATCACCGGGCTGGACCAAATTTCCTACCACCCAGCGTTCCCCCAGATCTCCTGATAAAAATGGTGCCTCGCTGATGTGGGAGGCCCAAGTAGCCGCGACAGGCAAGGGCCCAAAACGGATTGAGGCGACATCAAAATTGCCTATCACAAAACGACCTGGTTTGCAAGGGGGGTCCCATGAATTTTTGGCCCGGGGCTCGGCGGCCACCTAGGGAAACCTTACAAACCCACACATTTCTGTAAACTAGACACCCGGGGGATTCCAGGGAGGTATGGCTTGCGTGGATCCCCCTAACGTTTTCTTACCCAGAATCCTCTGCAAACCTGAAATTTAGCTGAAAAAATCACTTTTTTCACACATTTTTGTGTGGGGAAGTTGTGCCATCACCGGGCTGGACCAAATGTCCTACCACCCAGAGTTCCCCCAGGTCTCCTGATAAAAATGGTGCCTCACTGATGTGGGAGGCCCAAGTACCCGCGACAGGCAAGGGCCCAAAACCTATTGAGGTGACATCAAAATTGCCTATCACAAAACGACCTGGTTTTGCAAGGGGGTCCCATGACTTTTTGGCCCGCGGCTCGGCGGCCACCTAGGGAACCTACCAAACCCACACATTTCTGAAAACTAGACACCCAGGGGATTCCAGGGAGGTATGTCTTGCGTGGATCCCCCAACATTTTCTTACCCAGAATCCCCTGCAAACCTGAAATTTAGCTGAAAAAATCACTTTTTTCACACATTTTTGTGTGGGAAAGTTGTGGCATCACCGGGCTGACACAAATTTCCTACCACCCAGCGTTCCCCCAGGTCTCCCGATAAAAATGGTGTCTCACTCGTGTGGGAGGCCCAAGTACCAGCGGCAGGCAAGGGCCCAAAACGTATTGAGGCGACATCAAATTTGCCTATCACAAAACGACCTGGTTTTGCAAGGGGGGGTCCCATGAATTTTTGGCCTGGGGCTCGGTGGCCACCGAGGGAAACCTACCAAACCTACACATTTCTGAAAACTAGACACCCAGGGGATTCCAGGGAGGTATGGCTTGGGTGGATCCCCCAACGTTTTCTTACCCAGAATCCTCTGCAAACCTGAAATTTAGCTGAAAAAATCACTTTTTTCACACATTTTTGTGTGGGGAAGTTGTGCCATCACCGGGCTGGACCAAATGTCCTACCACCCAACGTTCCCCCAGGTCTCCTGATAAAAATGGTGCCTCACTGATGTGGGAGGCCCAAGTACCCGCGACAGGCAAGGGCCCAAAACCTATTGAGGTGACATCAAAATTGCCTATCACAAAACGACCTGGTTTTGCAAGGGGGGTCCCATGACTTTTTGGCCCGCGGCTCGGCGGCCACCTAGGGAAACCTACCAAACCCACACATTTCTGAAAACTAGACACCCAGGGGATTCCAGGGAGGTATGGCTTGCGTGGATCCCCCAACATTTTCTTACCCAGAATCCCCTGCAAACCTGAAATTTAGCTGAAAAAATCACTTTTTTCACACATTTTTGTGTGGGAAAGTTGTGGCATCACCGGGCTGACACAAATTTCCTACCACCCAGCGTTCCCCCAGGTCTCCCGATAAAAATGGTGTCTCACTCGTGTGGGAGGCCCAAGTACCAGCGACAGGCAAGGGCCCAAAACGTATTGAGGCGACATCAAATTTGCCTATCACAAAACGACCTGGTTTTGCAAGGGGGGGTCCCATGAATTTTTGGCCTGGGGCTCGGTGGCCACCGAGGGAAACCTACCAAACCTACACATTTCTGAAAACTAGACACCCAGGGGATTCCAGGGAGGTATGGCTTGGGTGGATCCCCCAACGTTTTCTTACCGAGAATCCCCTGCAAACTTGAAATTTAGCTGAAAAAAATCACTTTTTTCACACATTTATGTGGGGAAAGTTGTGGCATCACTGGGCTGACACAAATTTCCTACCACCCAGCATTCCCCCAGGTCTCCCGATAAAAATGGTGCCTCACTCGTGTGGGAGGCCCAAGTACCCACGACAGGCAAGGGCCCAAAACGTATTGAGGCGACATCAAAATTGCCTATCACAAAATGTGGAGACCTGGGTGACCTGGGGGAACGCTGGGTGGTAGGAAATTTGTGTCATCCCCGTGATGCTACAACTTTCCCACACAAAAATGTGTGAAAAAGTCATTTTTTCAGCTAAATTTCAGGTTTGCAGGGGATTCTGGGTAAGAAAACGTTGAGGGATCCACCTAAGCCATACCTCCCTGGAATCCCCCGGGTGTCTAGTTTTCAGAAATGTGTGGGTTTAGTAGGTTTTCCTAGGTGGCCGCCGAGCTCCGGGCCAAAAAGTCATGGGACCCCCTTGCAAAACCAGGTTGTTTTGTGATAGGCAATTTTGATGTCGCCTCAATACGTTTTGGGCCCTTGCCTGTCGCGGGTACTTGGGTCTCCCACACGAGTGAGGCACAATTTTTATCGGGAGACCTGGGGGAACGCTGGGTGGTAGGAAATTTGTGTCAGCCCCGTGATGCCACAACTTTCCCACACAAAAATGTGTGAAAAAAAGTGACTTTCTTCAGCTAAATTTCAGGTTTGCAGGGGATTCTGGGTAAGAAAACGTTGGGGGATCCATGCAAGCCATACCTCCCTGGAATCCCCCGGGTGTCTAGTTTTCTGAAATGTGTGTGTTTGGTAGGTTTCCCTAGGTGGCCGCCGAGCCCCGAGCCAGAAAGTATGGGACACCCCTTGCAAAACCAGGTTGGTTTGTGATAGGTAATTTTGATGTCGCCTCAATAGGTTTTGTGCTGTTTCCTGTCGCGGGCACTAGGCCTACCCTTACAAGTGATGTACCATTTTTCTAGAAAGACTTGAGGAAGGCGGGGTGGGTGGAATTTTGTGGATCCACGCAGATTCCAGAACTTTTCACCACAGAAATGTGAGGAAAATGTGTTTTTCTGGACCATTTTTTAGGTTTGCAAGGGATTCTGGGTAACAGAACCTGGTGCGAGCCAGTCAAGTCACCCCATTCTGGATTCCCCTGGGTGTCTAGTGTTCAAAAATGTATAGGTTAGCTAGGTTTCCCTAGGTGCCGGCAGAGCTAGGGTTCAAAAACTACAGCTAGGTACTTTGCAAAAAAAGGGTCATTTTTCACTGTGAAAATGTAGTGTGCCCACGTTGCGTTTTATGCCATTTCCTGTCGTGTGCACTAGGCCTACCCACACAAGTGAGGTACCATTTTTCTCAAAAGACTTTGGGGAACACGGGGTGGGTGGAATTTTGTGGATCCACGCAGATTCCAGAACTTTCCACCAGAGAAATGTGAGGAAAATGTATTTTTTTTTACCATTTTGTAGGTTTGCAAGGGATTCTGGGTAACAGAACCTGGTGAGAGCCAGTCAAGTCACCCCATCCTGGATTCCCATGGGTGTCTAGTTTTCAAAACTGTATAGGTTTGCTAGGTTTCACTAGGTGCCAGCAGAGCTAGGGTTCAAAAACTATAGCTAGGCACTTTGCAAAAAAAGGGTCATTTTTCACTGTGTAAATGTGGTGTGTTCACGTTGCGTTTTGCACTGTTTCCTGTTGCGGGCACTAGGCCTACCCACAGAAGTGAGGTACCGTTTTTCTCGAAAGACTTTGGGGAAAGCGGGGTGGGTGGAATTTTGTGGATCCACGTCGATTCCAGAACTTTCCACCACAGAAATGTGAGGAAAATGTGGTTTTTTTTACAATGTCTTAGGTTTGCAAGGGATTCTGGGTAACAGAACCTGGTGAGAGCCAGTCAAGTCACCCCATCCTGGATTCCCCTGGGTGTCTAGTTTTCAAAAATATATAGGTTTGCTAGGTTTCCCTAGGTGCCAGCAGAGCTAGGGTTAAAAAACTACAGCTAGGCACTTTGCAAAAAAAGGGTCATTTTTCACTGTGAAAATATGGTGTGTCCACTTTGCGTTTTGGGCCGTTTCCTGTCGTGGGCACTAGGCCTACCCACACAAGTGACGTACCGTTTTTCTTGAAAGACTTTGGGGAACGCAGGGTGGGTGGAAATTTGTGGATCCACGCAGATTCCAGAACTTTCCACCACAAAAATGTGAGGAAAATGTGTTTTTTTGGACAATTTTTTAGGTTTGCAAGGGATTCTGGGTAACAGAACCTGGTGCGAGCCAGTCAAGTCACCTCATCCTGGATTCCCCTGGGTGTCTAGTGTTCAAAAATGTATAGGTTTGCTAGGTTTCCCTAGGTGCCGGCAGAGCTAGGGTTAAAAAACTACAACTAGGCACTTTGCAAAAAAAAGGGTCATTTTTGACTTTGAAGATGTGGTGTGTCCACGTTGCGTTTTGGGCCGTTTCCTGTTGCGGGCACTAGGCCTACGCACATAAGTGACATACCGTTTCTCTCGAAAGACTTTGGGGAACGCAGGGTGGGTGGAAATTTGTGGATCCACGCAGATTCCAGAACTTTCCACCACAAAAATGTGAAGAAAATGTGTTTTTTTTGACAATTTGTTAGATTTGCAAGGGATTCTGGGTAACAGAACCTGGTGAGAGCCAATCAAGTCACCCCATCCTGGATTCCCCTGGGTGTCTAGTTTTCAAAAATGTATAGGTTTGCTAGGTTTCCCTAGGTGCCGGCAGAGCTATGGTTAAAAAACTACAGCTAGGCACTTTGCAAAAAAAGGGTCATTTTTGACTGTGAAAATGTGGTGTGTCCACGTTGCATTTTGGGCCGTTTCCTGTCACGTGCACTAGGCCTACCCACACAAGTGACGTACCGTTTCTCTCGAAAGACTTTGGGGAACGCAGGGTGGGTGGAAATTTGTGGATCCACGCAGATTCCAGAACTTTCCACCACAAAAATGTGAGGAAAATGTGTTTTTTTGACAATTGTTTAGGTTTGCAAGGGATTCTGGGTAACAGAACCTGGTGAGAGTCAGTCAAGTCAACCCATCCTGGATTCCCCTGGGTGTCTAGGTTTCAAAAATGTAAAGGTTTGCTAGGTTTCCCTAGGTGCCGGCAGAGCTAGGGTTAAAAAACTACAGCTAGGCACTTTGCAAAACAAGGGTCATTTTTCACTGTGAAAATGTGGTGTGTCCACGTTGCGTTTTGAGCCGTTTCCTGTCGCGGGCACTAGGCCTACCCACACAAGTGAGGAACCATTTTTATCGGGAGACTTAGGGTAACACAGAATTGTAGAGCAACTGTTATTACCTATTGACTTTTGATGCATTTCTGCCTTCCAAATGAAAGACAATGTGTAAAAAGAAGTCATTTTGAAAAATGACCTATAATTCTCATGCTAGTATGGGTACTCCCAATTTCGGAAATGTGCAAATATCTACTGTTTCTAAACTCTATATTTTGTTCCCATTTCAGAGGTACATAGGTGTCTTTCATACCGATTTTTCCATGTATAAATTTTCCCAGAATAATTGGTATATACCCGGTACATAATAAAAAACATTGCAAGACGCTGCTCAGTTATTGGCTCTGGGTTCGTCGGGTTCTTGGTGAACCTACAAGTCCTATATATCGCCACAACCAAAAAGGTCCAGCGGATGTAACGGTATATTGCTTTCAAATAGCTGTTATAATTAGAAGAAGTTACAGGTGAAAACGTTGACACAAATGGCTGTTTTTTTCAAGTAATTTTCAATTTTCCCTATATTTAACTGTTTTTTTCTATAAAGAAAACTTGAAGGATCTACACAAATGACCCCTTGCTGAATTCAGACTTTTGTCTAGTTTTCAGAAATGTATAGCTTTCCAGGATCCATTATTGATTTCATACCCATTTCTACCATTAACTGGAAGGAGGTTGAAAGCACAAAAAAGAGCAAAAATAGGCTATGTCCCAGAAAAATGCCAAAACTGTGTAAAACAATTTGGTTTTCTGACAAAAGTCTGCTCGTCCCTGAAAGCTGGGAAGATGGTGATTTCAGCACCACAATCCCTTTTTTGATACCATTTGTAGGGAAAAAAACAGATGCTGTCATCTGTAGCCCTTTTTTCGCATTTTTCCCCCCAAAAACCCCAAAATTAGCTGTATTTTGGCTAATTTCTGGGTCCCCTCCAGGGGAATCCACAAACCCTGGGTACCTTTGGAATCCCCATGATGTTGGAAAAAAGGACGCAAATTTGGCGTGGATACCTTATGTGGTCAAAAGGTTACAGGGGCCTAAGTGCGAACTACCCCAAATAGCCAAAAAAAGGCTTAGCACAGGGGGTGAAAAGGCCTAGCAGCAAAGGGGTTAAGTTACATTTCAACTTGGGAGGCGCTCCATGGGTTGATGCATGGCATTTCCCATGCATCCATCAATCGATTTTGGAGTATTTCCAGATTTACAAAGGCTTGTAAACCTGGGAATGGGCCAAAATGCTGCAACAAGGAGGGATATCTCTATTTCTCCTCGTTATTTCTGAAATGCTTCTAAGGATTGTGTTGTGCAGGAAGCAGAGGTGGATGCTCCATCTGGGCAAAGGAGCGTCGCCCCCCCCTGCTGTGGGCACAGCAAAAATGAAAAATAAAATGGTAATAAAGTGGCTTTGTTACCATTTTATTTTCCGTTCTGCCAGCTGTCGCAGATGAGTGTTAGGGCATTGCGGGGCAGGGCCATTGCTGCAGTGCAGACTGGGGGCAGAGAGGAGTGGTGCCTGGCTACACCAGTTTAAACTGCGCATGTCACTTTAGCCGGCTGTCTTGTGACGGCCAGCCTGACATGTGCAGTTTAAACTACACCAGCTCGAGCTGTCATACAGCCGGGTGGATAAACAGCACAGGCCCACTAGGGCCAGTATGAGGGGTGAGCCATCTTGCCACAAGCAACCCCGGTGCTGCTTTCATGCTGGGTAATAGCATGAGAGAAACGTCGGGATTGGTCAGGGGAGTTGGCTCTGGGGACGTCACCGGGCCATGCTCAGAGCCCTCTACACATCAAATGCAGGGAGTTGTAAGAATGCTCTATAACTTTCTGAAAAGAGGGGGGGCATATAGGTTTTACACGAAGCCTGACTGAAAACTTGAATCAAAGCACAGCCCACGTAGGTTTTTCTTCCTATGCGTGTCTTGAGAGGTCGCTGGTTTTGTCCGGTTGTAACTGCCGCTGGGGGCATGAAGTGCAACATGGAAGGAAAGGAGGATTGGGAATTGGCGAGAAGCAGCAGCAGCACTTGAGAACCGGGAAGACTCGTGATCCGAGAGCACGCAGAACGGATGCTGTGTTGAGCACTGTGACTGACGGCCAAGGAAACTGAAGAGGAGGAGGCGCTAAGCATGCAGGTGGCATCTAAGCACTCGCCCGAGTCCATAAACTGCGCCTGACAGACCAGCTTTACTGATTGTCACTTAACACCCACTAACTGATCCCAGCCTGTAGCGCACAGCTCTGCATACTCCAAGCGCTAGAATCCGGTAAGCATGGGCAGGTTGCTGGTAATCTGCCTACTGCTTGATTTCACTGGCCATGTTCTTGGGGTGCTTTCTCCCCAGTCTCATACCTCTGGCCATCAAACTCTCTGAGGTAAGGCCATTCTTTCAACTTGTGCATTAGTTGTTTGTAGGTACCTCGCTGGCTGTGGTCATTAGTAAAAAACACCTCAACACCAGCCTGGGTATTTCTGTACAGCCCGTTTGCTTGCCCCAGCACTTTGAAATGTCCCCAGCGACCACTTCCTGCACAAAAACAATCCTGCCTGTAACACAGACAGCCTTGCACTATGGTGCAAGGGTTCCTGTGTTGGCGCTAGGCTGTACACAGTGCGCCTGCGCAAAGGGAGAGCAGAAGTTCTCCCTGGGACACATGTATCAACATTAGCAATAGCGATAACCTAATTGTGATTTTCTGTAAATCGTAACTAGGTAATCGCTATTCCTACCGTATGAAACTCCAAGAGTTTCATTTAGCGATTCCTAGGGGATCGAAAATGGACCTACCTCATTAATATTAATGAGGTAGTTCGCATTTTGTGACCCCCTAGGAATCGGTAAAATCATGAGGATGGCGGCCTGCTGGGGTCAGAAGACCACCATGTCTGTGATTGTTTTTCAATAAAGCAATCTTTCTTTTTTTTTTTAAATGCAGCCCGTTTAAAAAGAAAAATGAAAAGTTTTCTTTTCATTTTTTAAGAGCAGGCAGTGGGCCGTGAGACCACTGCCTGCCCTTAAAAACATTTGCGCCACCATTCCCAAAGGGAAAGGGGTGCCATTCGCAAATGGGTTACCACCAACTTGGTATAATGCGAATTAATGTTTTGCAACTGCATTTACGGTCACATTCCACTGTGATTAGGTATTTTTGCAATTCGGTAACAGGTTAATTTTTGCGTTGCGTCCACAGCAACTTTGCTTGCGGCCCTGCCTTGCAGGCAAGTTTAGCATAGTGCCATTATAAGCAACACTCCCCACCCACTGTCAGAGCATGCATGATGACATAAATAAATACACAACACAACTTTTGTTTGGGAAAATATTGCTGCAGGTTTATTCCATACAAAAGTATGCAATATGGTGGGTTATTTTACGGGCGTTCCAAGGGCAGGCAGCGGTAACCGACCTATGCTGCCCTGCCCGCCTGATGAGCCAACTTGCACTGTGGCGAACCCAATCAGTGCTACAAATTATGGGGTGATCCTCTTTGCCGGATCACGTGACACATTGTTCCCTTATTACTCATGCCCCTTTCAGGGCGGAGCGTAGCAAGGCAAGCCCCTGGTTGTTCAGGCCCACAACCGCCCGAAGGACTAGCGGGGAGCCGACGGACTTCTTCCAGGAACCTGCCATGAGGACTCCTGGGATTTGGCTCTGGCACCCCTATTGTGCTTCTGTGGAGGTACCATTCTGTACCCATCTGCTTCCAGATCGCCCTGTAACTCCACCACAGCTCTGGAGATGGCCCCCGTCGCCTAAAGAGCCACCCCACCAATACAGCTAATTTCTCACCTACAACCTGCTATTTCTCGGGCCACCTACATGTCCAGTAGGAACAGGTCCATTCCCACCTGTGACAAGTGCACCCCCAGCTTTCCACAATCACCTTTGGTGTTCGTCTGAATTACCCCATGCCTGATGAAGCAAAGCCCCATGGCTCTTCGAACTTGCACAAGGCGCTGTTCATCCTTCTCCGGGACTGTTCGACTGCCTCACATGACCTGTAGGAATGTGATGGCCACCCAGGAGGGAGTTCCACTCTTAGCCCTGGCTCTGTTACCCTTCAAGCAAATGTAGGCTCCAACCTCCTGCAACCTGTGGTTGCTATCCCTCTAGCACTTTGTGTGCCTAGCACCTGTTCCCCCAACACTTGTTTAGATGACCGCTTCCACAACCGGCCTGTCTACTATGGCTATGAGGGCGGGGAATTTTATGCATAACTGAAGCAACCCGTAACCTGCCCAGGGAGCAGCGTGCACATACTTTGTTGAAGTTGACCGGACATCTGTACGGGCCTTTTTGATTGCTCAACCATGGCGACCAAGAATGCAGCTACAGCATCCTGGGCGGAGTGACAACTTCCTCCATCTACCAGGCTTGCTTAACTAACGTTCGGTCATGTGTCCCTTGGAGCTCGATCCAGCTATAGCCCTAGTTCACTTTGTTATCCCTGGAATGATTGGCCTCCCCAAATCAAAAGCTGCATTCGGCTGTACCTTTTGGTCACCTTAAAATTCAGGGTGGGACATACATACCCTGCATGGCCAGGGAGTCGTGCGTATATTAACAATGATACTGTTAGAATCTAATATTCCCAGTTGCAAGTATTGCCGCAGCCCCCTTTTGTGGGCAGCTGGGGCCACACTGCCTCACCGCAAGTTACCTCCCACCTCATGCAACTCCATTATGCTCTTGTGTGTCCCTGAAAAACACCAGGCAGGCTACTATCTGATGAACTAGGACTAAGTGACAATAAGAAAGTGTGTCCTCTTGTACTTACCATGAATCTCTTATTTCTTACAGAAATTACACCTGTTTGGCTCCATCTGTTGGGACTTCCAGTGTGCTTAGCTGCTAGCCCAGTGTGCAGTTGCTACATTAATGGGTAACATCCCGGTTTGCGCCCACCTTAATGTGCCATGCTGTGCGCAATTAGGTACCCTACATATCTCTTCCTAATGACAAGATAAAATAAACCAGCAGAAGACACAAGGCACAGGCAGTGTGCCCAATGAGAAACCCCAGTTCTGTGTGATACCAACCCTAACACAGTGTGCAAGTTTGTGCGTATCCTTTCGAGGGTAACTGAGGCCTAGTTTGCCCCTTTACTTGGATGATCCCTAATACGAGGGTACAGACTGATAACCAAGTGCTGCGCCAGCCAGTGAACATGTAGACATGGAGCAAATTTAAGCTGTCTCATGCCCTACAAGGACGCTCGATGAGCCACCTCCTAACCAAGACAAGATGTCCTTATTGCCTGCAAACTCATCCATCCCCTGCAATGAAGGATGCTGTGTCGCCGTGCTGGTGTCCCCCACCCCAGCATGTGTATCCCCTAAAAACTTTTGCTAAGGTATACTGTATTCATGTTGGAGCATTCTTACCCCGCATAACCAGAAGGTCATGCGTGTTATTAATCCAGTGATAATGTCGGAATCAAGATTCCTCGTTTCATGTCTTTGCCGCAGCCCCCTTTTAATGTACTTGCCTGTCTTTGATACGGAAAGTACTCCCAGTGTCAGCTGACAGTCTTGCGTTGCCATCACACCACCTGTGCCCCTGGGGTCCATGGGATGCTCTCTAACCCTCATTACCTCTGCAGTAATGTCAGGCACCACTTGACGTTTCTCCCGCAGGGCACCCGGTAAGAGGGGTGTGAATTTGTCTTGCCAGAGTGGCCACCCCAGGCTAATATACCTTTGTGACCGTCCTCACCAAGCTCCCTGCCTGCCCAGATTCTAGTGCTTAAACCAGGGGCTTCGCAAACTTGCATGCCTGTGTACTACAATCAGTGCATTACTCAATACAGGACGTTACCACGTTACTCCCTATATGTGCTTCGTAGTAAGTGACCCCCATTGCAGGCAAAAGTCATGGGATCTCCAAACCCGCCTTACTTACACTCTTACTTTCAGTGTATCGTGCTTGTTGGAGCAAAACATAATTGTCTATTTGTGAAGCGCGGGTGCTCGCGTAGCCTGACTGGCGCTGAATAACCGTTGTATGTTAGCCCACTCACTTATAATTGTGTACAAATAACTGCCCTTTCTTAATTTGTGGGAATGCGGAATGCTTCTAAGAACTGTTGCCTGGGAGCACTAATTGGGTCATAGCACAAAAATAAAAAAAAAAGGGGGCAACCCACTGGAGTATATAGTAAAGATGGCCATGTCGCCTCTGGTGGGGGCTGGAACCCTCGCCTTCGGGAGGCCCCTGGTGCCAAAGCCGATGCCCGGCCTTTGGGCTTTAGCTCACACCCCTGCGAGGCCTGCCCACACTTGCAGCGCTCAATCCCACCCGGATCATACTAGTTTACACAGTCCAGGTTAGCCTAGGTGAATGTTCCCTCAAAGCCCTGTAAGGGGCTTACTCCACACTTCAAGAAATGCCTATTCTCTTGAATTGAGAATGATGCACGACTGAAGTGGCGGCTACCATTGTTACTCCCGCCTGCATCTACTAGGCTCAGAACAGGGAACACTTGCTCTATCATCCCCTGAATTCTAGCCTGGCGTTCCTTATGTCCAGCTATACAATTGCTAATAGCTCAACTTGGTCATAGTGACCCGAAAGACACATAAAACCCACAGAGGCAAGGTGGGGATGCTAACCTGCCCCAAACTCTGCAGTAACAACAACCTGTGCAAGTTTGCGACAAACATCTGAGAAGCTTGCCAACCAACAAACCATCCCCAGCACCCGGGGGCATGTCGCCATTCCTTGGCCTGCAAACTAACAGAGTTTAAGATTAGTAATGGTGTTGAAGAACCCATCTCTTGGCGCTCGCTTGCGATACTATCCACTGCATCACCCTATTCATCACCCTTTACATTTTACATTCATTAAAACCACTACAGGGTGGCATGCAAAGCTAAGTCCACGCAGACATCGCCTGCCAATGTGAGCGGCCAAGCATTCAGCGCTCCCTAAGCCATCAGACTGTCGATGATAGTCACGCCCAGCAGGTGGTGAGCACTCTACCTGGGCATCGGTTGTCTTACACAAGGCCTGGATTACCTCAGTTTTGGTCCTCATGCAGCATAGTGCACCCGAGGCAACCCCCTGGATGCGTGTA
Organism: Calotriton arnoldi; assembly: GCA_963921515.1. Lineage (NCBI taxonomy): Eukaryota > Metazoa > Chordata > Amphibia > Caudata > Salamandridae > Calotriton > Calotriton arnoldi. The sequence continues at coordinate 321,291 of CAWUFW010015094.1, read as the reverse complement.
TATGAATAAACTATGCACAGGCAATTGAAACTTTCACACCTTCAGTAAATGTGAAACATTTTGGAATAGATATCAAATTTAAGCCAGTCACCACCCTAGGTGAAGTCTTGCACTCCCAAACTTCTGCTGATGTAAACCAGGGAGCAGACAAGTCAGTGGGCACAGGAGGGAACCATATGTACAAATACCTGCCCTTTCTCGAGTTCTGGGAATGCCAAATGTTCTATAATACATTGTAGCCTATTTGTGCTCCCAGTGATCCCCAACATATTGGACTGCAGTCCACTTGTTAGAACTTCCACAACCCGCCTGGCTGCCATGGCTATAGGGCGGGTAATATTGGCATAACTGCAGCAACTTGTAACATGCCCTTGTTTACAGAGTGCACCTACTCTGCTGCCTCAACCCGATATTTTTTGGCTGTGTTAAAATTGTAGCTTGCCACACACCCCAGGATTATACCGTTGTGCTAAATTTCTAAATTCAAACATTTCCCATGTTTGAATTGTTTAACTATAATGATGTCAATCTATCCTAACACCTAACAACCCAGAGGGTTCCTTGTGTTAACTGACTCCAGGAGGAACGCTTGTTAATGAATAACATTTATAAGAAGAGACTGTATATTAGGAGATTGTTTTGTACGCCAATGGTGCCCTTACCAGGAGAATTCTGTATGTATCGCTGCTGGTCCTGTTTAATCCCCAGCTTTGAAATACAACAAAACGTGTATTACCTAGTGCATCAGACCATGCTTAGTCATCTCTGCGCTGGGATCGCCAGATCCAACTATCTGTATGCGTTGCTGTCCCCAACCACAATGGGAATAACTATTGCTGCTGGCTGTGCTAATTATAACGTGTGCTTATGAGCACGATCACCTGGAGGGTATCCTGGGGCTGAGTACCGATGTTCCTAGATAAAAAACTCAATTGAACTTATTTTTATCGGCCTCGGAAGGAAGAAAAGCTGAGTAGACCTGCCGATATGTGAGCAGGCTGCGTAGAATGTCCCTTCCAATCTGTTTTACCAATATTGAAGCATTTGCCGAAAGAAACCTCCAGCTGTAAACCAGGGAGCCGTATGGTGCCTTTATGTGAACCTGGGAAGAGCAGCAAATGGGGACCATGGTGCGCTCTACTACGTCTCTAATAACTGATGCCATGTGAGTTTGTTGACCCTTGTTATTAGAGATTGATAAGGATCTGCAACCAGTCCTTCCACCTCCTAATCACAAGTCAAAACCCCGACTTGTGAGGAAGTATCATCCTTTCTCGCCGGGCCCTCCTGGCTCCAGCAGATTCAAGGTTTTGCTCTATCTGATTCTGACAGTGGCAGCATTCCTACCATAAGTAAATGAAGACAAAGTGATCACCCGTAGAGGTACAAGCACTTAGCTAGCCAAGCAGCGACATATCCGATCAACAGCATTAAATAAACAGCACTCCCCTTCACCGATCACGATTCCCTCGTGGCATGCAACATGAAGAGGGTGCCTGAGCATTCGTCTGCCCCAGTTTTATTTCAAGTCGAAGGGATGCAGCTGCAGTTTGCCTGTGGACATAACTGTACATCGGCTGAAAGTCACACCTATTGATGCCTAAGCCCACCCCACTAGTGTCTTCCTACAGGGTCCACCATCCAGACAAGCCCTGTCAGGATCACTCTCCGGTTACCTACCCAGGCACCGTACCACTTGAGTTACAGACGTGCAAAGTAATGCGACAAACCTCCCAATGAAGGCTTGCATTCCCAAGACTCCAGCTATTCCATGCAACCGCCGCTCTCCTGATGGTACAATATTCAAACCGCCTTTACGCATGTTGCGTACCTATTACAATAATGGGGCCATAAACATGCCAGTCAAGGTGGAAATCTTTGCTTAGCATAGTGTGCCGCTTAGTTCTGCCTCTTCTGTCATTGTATCCAGATATATAATCAACACGTGACACGCACCTACAGCAAGTCAGTACTATTGACTTTGTCTAAGGTGATAAGCAGCAACTTATTGTTTCGTTGTAAGGATCTAGCCCATGACCCATGCGAGGGTCTATACCACCCCTGGCCCCTGCTGAACTGTCTGAGCAAGAGCACCATGCGCGCACGAGAGGCCCTTACGTGCGAACACATATGCCCAAGAACCTGGCCAGTATAAAAGGAACACCAACGGAGCTAAGGAGGCCATGATCCAGCTTTTCGGAGTGCTACTCCAACCGGGTCCTTGACAAGTGTTGGATGCGAAACCGAACATGCACCAAACCATACTTAACAGTACCACCAATTGCTGACTTAGTTGGCCACTGCCACATTGTAGGCTGCAGAATGTGCACATAAGAGCTTGCCATGAGGCACCATGGCAAAGATGGCCGCACCCACTACAGTGTCAACCTGTGCATCCTCGCACCGTTCCGCGCTTAAAGTGCACAACCCTCCTGACGCCCAGTGGCAAGCCAACCAACCAATCAGCCCTCGGTCGGCAGATCTGGTCATTATGCTACTTCCTCTCCCCCATGTATAGCGGCCTGCAGCACAGGACATGCCTCACGGCCAGGCATACAATCCGCCTCAAAACGCCCAACGCTGCTGAGATGCTCCAATCCAGTCACACCGTGGAGACAGGGCTAACTCTGCCCGGGGCGAGCCGAGAGCCATGGTAAGATGCCCTCATGGCCCAATGAAGAAGACAAGCCCCAGTCGCATGTCAATCTGGACATCTCCAATAAGACCCTCAAAAATGTCTAGCGGCGCTAGAGCGCCACAAGCTGAAGAGCAGAGGCCGCACTACAAGATTGCAGGCCATATTATCAAGAACGGCGATAACGTTATCGCTGATTTAGCGGCAGGAAACTGCCGCTAAAGCGGCGATAAGGGGCTTGATAATATGCCCTTGAGAATTCCAACAGAAGCCCAGGTTTGATGTCCTTCACACCAGAACCTGGGCCTCTATTGGAATTCTCAAGGGCATATTATCAAGCCCCTTATCGCCGCTTTAGCGGCAGTTTCCTGCCGCTAAATTGGCGATAATGTTATCGCCGTTCTTGATAATATGGCCCGCATGCCTCTTCTAAAAACCTGAGGCATAAGTGCTTACAGCCTGACCAAATGCGTAACCGGTGGCCCTTGGCTGTATCACCCCCACGGAGAGTGGCAAAACCCATAATTTACCGATAAGAATGCCGGTGAAAAGCTGCCCACGCGTAACTAAGATAAGTGACTTTTCTTCTATTTGCTTTTGTAAACCAGATGCATTGCCGGGTTCGCCAGGTCGAAAACAGACTTATTAATAAACAGACTTATTAATAAAGGGCTTTCTCCGCCGTGCTCTGCCCTATGTGAATAATTGCTGATTTAGTTGGCCACTGCCCCGAGGAAGGAGTGCAGAAGGGTGAAGGGAGCATGAGGCAGGAGAGGGGAGACAGTCACATTAATGCTTCGTTCTATCGGTCAAGTGAAGCATTACTCTACGCACTGGAGCATCGCCTGCGAGTAGGCGGCTACCTGCACCCAACCGCGACTGCCGAGAACAAAGGCGCCTTAAGCCAGAAACCACGTGATCTGCCCAGGATCACAGGAGCCGCATCGAGGCTCGAACCTAAAAAGTCACGCCGTGGCCCAGCCAGCGCAACCTGCGGGCAGAGGGGACAGCATACTCTGCCCCCCGCAAGGGAAATGGTAAAAACTTAAACAAAGTGCTTCCTCACTGTTTTAACCAGGGAGGTAAGCATACGAGGCAAACGGGACAACCACTGCTCTCCAGCGGCTCCATGGTTCTCAATTCCTGGTCCTCAATTCCATGGTCCTCAATTCCTATCCTTCTTGCAATGTCAACAAAGACAACTCTCCTTTCACCTCTGATGCACCAACGCCTGCTCTCAACCACCACCTTTCCCCACCCCTGAACCCTGTACCCCAACTCCCCTCCCGTACCCTCACCTCTCCCTGCCCTCCGCCGCCAATTGCACCCCCTCCTGTTTCTATCGAGCCACCCAACATGCCGTGCTCTGCCCTACTCTCCCTGGAAAATAAGCTAGGTTCTCTCATCACCTCCATCGCCCAGCTTGAAGCTACCATTTCACTCTTAAGCTCCAAGATTTCCACCTTTCCATACACCTCATATCCTTTGGAAAACACTCACCTTCCCACAAGATGCACCTCGCCCCCACACCCCAAAATAGCCAATCATAACCTGTCGCCTGCAAACATCGCAAACTCACTCAAGTCCTCGAACGCCACCCTTCTTCCACTTTCCTCTCCAAGTAACCCTACTATCTACACTATTCCGACCATCTCCTCTGTCAGAACCAATCATCCACCTAAATCCTCCCGAGCACCCTCATATAAGTACAATATCCCTATCCCCCTCATAGCCCAAGTGCCCCTGTCACCAAAACAGTCTCGGCAGAGTTGCACTGTCTGCTCCACAACTGCAGATCTGCAATAAAACACAAACTTGAAATCTCCGATACCATCACCCTTCACAATATCGACATGCTCTTCCTCACAGAGACCTGGTTCAACGATACCTCTCACTCTATGTTTGATCTCCTATTACCCACAGGCTATTCTATATTGAGAAATGACAGAATAGACAAAGTTGGGGGAGGTGTTGCAGTCATCTTTAGAAACTCCCTTCAACTCAAGGCTTTTCCTAACAGCTCCTTCCGCACTTTTGAATGCCTATCTCTTGAGCTTCAATTGCACCAACGCTCACCCCTCAGATTCCATGCCATTTACCGCCCGCCTGGCAGCGGCCCTTCGTTTATGGAGGAACTCACTGACTTCATCAGCGACCAATACTCGCAAAGTGACAATCAGATCTTCGTGGGTGACTTCAATCTCCACTGGGGTTCGCTGGAAGACTCTTCTGCGAATATGGTGGCCACCTTTCTCTCCGCAAACGATCTTATCCAACACTGCACAGAAACAACACACTCTAAGGGCTCAATCCTGGACCTTGTTATTTCTAAAGCAGACATGCTTACTATCGCTATCCCTATTCATGTAGACTGGTCTGACCACCTCCTCATCCCATTCTCTCTTCACCTATCACACTCTATAACTCTCTGCCAACCTAAGAGGACTACTTCATGGTTCAGTAACACGAAAAATATTGACCTCGGTACCCTCTGTGATTCGGCTTTGCTATCACTTCCAAGGCTAGACCCGAACCTGGATGTGAATGAACTCACCTCCCAATGCCTCTCAGTCCTTGCAGTCGAAATCAACAACGTCGCTCCTCTTCAAAGCAAAAGGAAAAGGCCTACTCCCTCAGCACATTGGTTCAACAAATCCCTTTATGAAGAAAGGAAGTACCTAAGAATCCTGGAGAAACAATGGAGACAAGCGCCCTCCACCAATAATTTGGCCACGCTTCGTTCAGCAAGATCCAAGTACCACAAGCACATCTTCCTTGAAAAAGCATCGCACTTCAGAACCCTCCTCGACTCAGCCAAAAATAGACCCAAAAAACTATTCGACCTCATCAAGAATCCAAACTGCCCTCCCCCAACCTCCAAGTTGGAGTATTCTACAAAGAAAGCAGCGGAATTCGCTTTATTCTTTGACGAAAAAGTGAAATCACTTGTGGATCAGGTCATTCATCCTACCCCTCCAGAGGAGCGCAAATCCTTAGCCATTTGGCAGAACTTTGACTCCATCTCTGAAGATGCCCTCCTCAAATGCATCCTCGAAACAAAGCCCTCCAACCATTCTCTTGACCCCATCCCTAGTGCCATTGCAATCGACTTCTACACCCATTCTCTTTCCTATTGGACCACTCTGGTTAACCTCTTCCTCTGTCAAGGCTCCCTTCCTGTTCCCTTCAAAACTGGGCAGGTTACCCATCTTCTTAAAAAACCCACTGCTGATGCGAACGACCTCAACAACTTCCGCCCCATCACTAACCTACCTTTTCTTGCGAAAATCACTGAAAGATGTGTAGCGAAACAACTTTCCCGTCATATCAAGGACAATGATCTTCTTGACAATTTCCAGTCTGGCTTCATTCAAAACTGCAGCACTGAAACAGCCCTGCTGCAAGTGATTGATGACGCACTGCGGATACTCGATTCAGGGGAGTCTTGTCTTCTAATTCTCCTTGACCTTTCTGCAGCCTTTGACACTGTCAATCACAACACTCTCCTGATCACTCTTCAACAGAGAATGGGCATGGAAGGCACTGTGCTTAAATGGTTTGCTTCCTTCCTCTCTGATAGATCCCAAATGATCAAAATAGCAACAGTCTTTCATCTCCTTTGGCGGTTGGTCAAGGTGTTCCTCAAGGCTCTATACTTGCACCCACTTTGTTCAACCTCTATTTGGAACCATTGGGAAATCTCCTAAGTAAATCTGGGATCCTCTATCATCTCTATGCGGACGACACTCAAATCTACCTCAAGGTGTCCTCCACACACGATCTCTCCATCCTAAACTCTACTCTCGACTCCATTCAAAACTGGATGCTAACTCATCAATTGATTCTGAATCCCTCCAAAACTGAATTCCTCCTCCTCTCCTCCTCACTCTCTCCTCCTCCGGTTCAATCATGGATGGATCAGATGAATCTACTTAACAATAAACCTATCATTGTCGACAGCGCAAAATCCCTTGGTGTCATACTCGACAGAAAACTCAATCTACTCTCCCACATCAATTCCATTGCAAAGTCTGCTCGATACCAACTGCGCTTTCTCTGGGGGATTCGACGCTTCTTCCCAGAGCAAGACCGAAAAACCCTGGTCCAATCGCTGGTTCTCTCTAGACTGGACTACTGCAATTCTCTTCTTACTGGCCTCCCCAAATCCCACCTGTCCCCCTCAAATCTGTGCTCCATTCAGCAGCTCGTTTCATATATGGGACCAAAAGAAGCGACCACATCACACCCATTTTATCCTCCCTCCGTTGGCTTCCCATCGAGGCAAGATCTATCTACAAGACTGCCTGTATCACCCACAAAGCCTTGCATTCCTCCTCTCCTCGCTACTTGGCGAATAAACTGAAACTCTCTGGAGGCTCTAGACCATCACATAATGCGGAAAACATATTGCTTGAACCTCCCACTTTCAAAAAGGAAAGATCGATGGCCCAATCCTTTTCAGGCAACGCAGTGAGAATCTGGAACTCACTTCCGCCTCAGCTCCGGACCACCACCTCTACCCGGTCCTTCAAAACTGACCTCAAATTTCTCCTTCTCTAAAGACACTTCCAAACCTAATTCATGCCCTCTCTACTCCCTCAAGGAAGTTCTTCCACTATAGGAAATTCTGTACTCCATGCCTATAGAAGTGCCTTCCCAGTGTGTTCTGAGTGACTGCCACTTATTGCAGTATTATACCTCTATTTGTATTTTGTATCTTATGTATCATGCACACTTGCCACTTTTTCCTCTTGTAACATATCATTTGCTACCTCTTTTTGTATCTTGTTTGTTTTTGTTATTTGCACAATTGTCACTTTTCCCTCATGTAATGTAACGCTTGCTTTTGTATTATGGTCACTTGTAATTTTCTCCTCATGTAATGTTACTGTTCCTATTGTGAAGCGCTCTGACACCTTCGGGTAAAGTCCACGCTATATAAAAACGCATAAAATAAATAAATAAATAAATAAAATGGTGAGAAACCAACTGCGCCTGGTACCCCCAGGCAGTCTCCCCTTCATGCCTAACCAGGCCTGCAGTAAAGTTGGGTCAAGACCGTGGCACTCTCTGAGGAACTCCCGGGAGCCCCGGACATGAGCGGCTGTCTGGTCAGCCACAACAACCGTGCCAACCCTGAGTTCCAATAACGTCAGACTCGCCTGAGAACCAGAGTCCCATCAGATGGGCTGTGCTTCTGTGAGATAAGGCAACTCAGCAGCATCACCAGACAGTTTTTGTTTTTTTGCATATTTATATAGCGCGAACTCGACCGAAGGTATTGGAGCGCTTTACACGAGCACCGTATTTACATTACACATTCAGGCACGGGGAGATTAAGTGATTTGCCCAGAATCACAGGATGTGGACGCGACCCCGAGGCTCGAACCCTGGTTTCCAGCACCAAAGTCGGCAGTCTAGCCGACGGACCACATCCCTCCCCACAGACAGTGAGCGCAACACCCACTTTCCCCACAATCCTTTGCGTGATATCTACATACAACCCCACATGGAACTTCTCTTTCATTTTATTGACTCATATGTACTGCAAGATGCTGAGGTTTACTACTTTGCTATAGATTGTTGATTGCACCAAGCTGCAGCGCTGCAGCGTCACTCTCACATACATAGGTGAATATAATTTTTGGGTTTTGAATGACAACCTTCTTCTACAGATTGCGAATCAATACATAATCGCCTGGCGTTGATAGTCACTCGCACTTCGCGTGGCAGTGATTCATTAATTGCTAGAATTTTTAGAAGACACTTCCTGGAGGAATTGTCTGCTTTATTGTCGTAAAGAAGCACTATCGTATACAACCATAGTGTAAACTTCTGCGTTTCAAACAATACGAAGTGTAAGCTTCAACATTTCAAATAATTTAATTAACTACATATCAAGCTATTGTTTGTAATAGGAATGATGTTAATATCTATTAATTGTAGCTGTAAGGAGCAAGCTGATACTTACCGCTTTGTACGGAAATTAACAGGACCCGTCTCAGGGGAGAGCACGGGATGCAGTGCTCAGTGCTCAGTTCTGTCGCTAGAGGTCAGGCAGCACGGTGGGTTCAGCGCCTGTTCTGCAGCCTGGTACAGAAACAGGCTCCTGCTTTGGGTTGTGGGTTCAAGTCCATGCGAGGGGTGGAGACAACCTGCAGAGGGGCCACTGACCTGTCTGCATGAAGGTTGTTCATAGCGCCTCCCTCTGACCGGCTCCAGTGATTCTTCCTAAACTGCTGTTAATTTTATTTTTCTTGTAATATGCTGCCGGCACCGTGTTTAGCACCTATTAACTCCCATTGTCCCCCATCTCCCTCTCACCCCCTGCCATCCCACATGGTCACACCCTGTTACCCCACCACCTCCTAATCACCTGTATGAAGGCAGTAAGATGGGGGTAATTCAGGTGGGTTGGAGAGGCACAGAAATGTTTGTATTCGGAGGCAGTTGATAGAGCCTGGATGTTATCGTTCATCTGACCTCAATGAATTCTCCCTGGAAAAAGGACTTATGACAATAATTTACAGATATGACAAATGTGTGTTGAGTTATCATGCTTTAAGAACCATGCACGAAAATGAAGTTTGATTTAGATACTGCATCAAAAAATTAAAAGAAAACTTCATTTTTTTTTTAAACGCATCCCGTTTTCCTTTAAGGAAAACGGGCTGCATTGCAAAAAAAAAGATTGCTTTATTTGAAAAGCAATCACAGACACCATCCCTGTGATTATAGCCATTCCCAATGGTTCGCAAATTACGACCTGTCTCATCAATATTGATGAGGCAGGTCGATTTGCGACCCACTGGGAATCGCTAAATGTGTTCCAGACACATTAGTACTTTTGATTTTGCCTCTAATTGCAAGTTGCAAAAAATTGCAATTAGAGACTTCCAAAATCAAATAGTTATACATCTGGCCCTAAAATCACAGGGATAGTGGCCTCCTGGGGATAGCAGACCACTGTGTCTGAGTTTGCTTTTAAATAAAAACTTTTTTTAAATGCAGCCCGTTGTTCTTAAAGGAAAACGGGATGCGTTTAAAAAAAAAATGAAGTTTTCTTTTAATTTTTTGAGAGTAGGCAGTGATCTATGGGACCACTGCCTGCTCTTAAGAAACACTTTCTCATACATTCACAAAGGCGAATGGGTCCCCTGGGGACTTCTTGCAGTTTGCAAATGGGTTACCACCACCAACTTCAAGTTGCTGGTAAATGCAAATGTCTTGCAACCGCATTTCGGTCGCAAAACATTCATACACACCACTGCAAGTTGCTATTGGAAGAAACGTCCTTAACACGTCCCTTCCTAATACCGAATCGCTAACTCATTTTGCGATTCAGTAATATGTTACCCAATCACAAAATGTCCCTTAGTGCATAGAAAAATGCTTTTTCCTGTTGCAAACAGCCTGATTCTGTTAATTAGGCTGTTTGCAACATGAAAAAGCTACGTACATGTGGCCGAAGATGATGCCTTTATAGTTACAAGGCAAGAGACTTACAGCCAGGTAATTTAAATATGTTAATCGGGTATACACCAATTACAAACATGTTTAGGGAAGAAGCACATGCACTTTAGCACTGGTTAGCTGTGGTAAGGGGCTCAGACTCCAAAGGCCAACATAACGTTTCAGCAAAATGTGGAGGCAAAAAGCAAATGGTTTGGGAGAAGACTACCCTAAAGATGACAGGTCTAACATTCCTCTTTCTACGTGTGCAAATGCAGCACACATAGAAAGAGGGAAAAGTCTCCACGTTTTGTTTTTGTGGAGGAAGGTGTCCCTTCCTGCAGAAAAATAATCCTGGGTGCCGCCGAGGTACCCTTGCACCAGGGGCAACGGTGCCTGCATTGGCGCTAGGCAGCAGTTTGTGCGACACTGCAGGCAGAGACAGGGATTTGCCATATACTGCTAAATATGGCACATTCCTGGCCTCTCCCTTTCACGCAGTGTAGTGCAGTAAGTTGTCTTGCAGCGTTGCATGAAATTTTGATAAATCTGGACCTTAATGTTTAGCCTGCACAATACGGCCCATATTGATGAAGTCTCTGCATTGTCCTTGAGTCACGCAAGGTGACGCAAGGAAAATCCAAAGGCTTCATTAAAACTTACAAAGCCACACAAGGCCTGATTTGTGTGGCTTTGTAAAGAAATGTGATGCAAGGCAGCTGCTTGCTCTGCGTTAACCCTTTCCATGCTCATGACGGAATGGTTCTGTCATGAGCACAAGTTCTAGTGTGCTCATGACGGAACCATTCCGTCATGAGCACATGCTCAGGAAATCCCTCTGCTGCAGACAGCAGAGGGATTTCTCGATTTTTTTTTTTGCCTGGGGAGGTGGGGAAGAGCTTCTCTAACATCCCCAGGGATATTTTTACATTTCTTTGTAATGACGGTAGCACGCATGGCGCGCTATCGTCATTACAACAAAATCGAAACTGAAACTTAGTTTCAGTTTCTCAGTTTCGTGCTTGTGGGGCTATCTCAGCCCCCGAGCACCGAAAAGATGGGAGAGGTATCGTTGGAAAGGGAGAATCTCCCCTTTCTAATGGTACCTTCCCAGTGGATCCCTGCTTGGGGATCACCCCAGGAGGGCGATCCCCAAGCAGGGATCCACCCACTAGCACCAGGGAGGGGGGAGCGGCCCCTTGGGCAAGGGCCTTTGCTCCCCCCATTTTCTATTGGGCACAACAGTCTTTCTGCCCCCCTGGGGGACAGAAAGCCCATATGCCCCCCTGGGATATTTTTTTTTATTGACGTTGGGGTGGGGGCTGCCCAAAAAGGGCATGCCAATGCCCCCACCCACCCCCACAGAGAAATGTCAGTCTTTTTGCCCCCCTAGGGGTCAGATGGGGGCAGTAGCCCCCAATCTCCCCCCCGAAGGGGGGGGCAGAAAGCCCACTAGAGACCAGGGATTTTTTTTTATTGAGTTTGAGGTGGGGGCTGCCCAAAAAGGGTATGGCAATGCCCCCACCCCCCGCCCCACAGAAATTTCAGTCTTTCTGTCCCCCAGGGGGGCATATTGGGCAGTGGCCCGCAATCTGCCCCCCCGCCCACTAAAAACTAGGGATTGTATTTTTATTGACATTGGGGTGGGAGCTGCCCAAAAAGGGCATGCCAATGCCCCCCCCACCAGAGAAATGTCAGTTTTTCTGCCCCCCAGGGGGCAGACGAAGGCAGTAGCCCCCAATATGCCCCCCCCGGGGGGCAGAAAGCCCACTAGACACCAGGGATTTTTTTTTATAATGTAGGGGTGGGGGCTGCCCAGAATGGGCATGATAATGCCCCCACCCCAAAAACAATTAGCAGAGTCTTTATGCCCCTCCCCGGAGGCATATTGGGGTAACAGCCCCTCATCTTCCCCCCCCCCAGAAGGGACAGAAACCCGACTAGGCCTCAGGATTTTTTTTTTTAATTCAGGGGTGAGGTCAGCCCAGAATGGGCATGCCAATGCCCACATCTCCCCCCAAAAATGGCACAGTCTTTCTGCCCCCCGGGGGGCATATGGGGGCAGTGGCCCCTGATCTGCCCCGGGGGCAGAAAGCACAATAGGCACCAGCGATTACGCTGGCTTTTTATGCATGGGGGTGGGGCTGCCCAGAATGGGCATACCAAAGCCCCCACCGCCAAAAAAATAGCCACAGTCTTTCTGCCCCCCCTTGGGGCATATCGGAGCAACCCTCCCCCCGATTTCCCCCCAGGGCTGCAAAAAGCCCACTAGGCACAGACTTGTTTTTAGCAATGTGCGTACCTGTGGATTTTGGGCCCTAGCACAGCCGGCACATAAGGAAACCTAGCAAACCTGTACATTTTTTTAAACTAGACACCCAGGGGAATCCAGGATGGGGTGACTTGTGTGCCTCTCACCAGGTTCTGTTACCCAGAATCCCTTACAAACCTCAAAATTTGTTAAAAAAAACCACATTTTCCTCACATTTCTGTGGTGGAAAGTTCTGGAATCTGCGTGGATCCACATAATTCCACCCAACCCGCATTCCCCAAAGTCTTCCGAGAAAAATGGTACCTCATATGTGTGGGAAGCCCGAGTACCCGCGACAGGCAAGGGCCCAAAATGTATTTAGGTGTCATCAAAATTGTCCATCACAAAACGACCTGGTTTTGCAAGGGGGGTCACCTGGGTTTTTGGCCCCGTGCTCGGTGGCCAGCTAGGGAAACCTACCATACCCACACATTTCTGAAAACTAGACACCCGGGGGATTATAGGGAGGTATGAGTTGCTTGGATCCACCAACTTTTTCTTACCCACAATCCCCTGCAAACCTCAAATTTAGCTGAAAAAAATCACTTTCCACACACTTTTGTGTGGGAAAGTTGTGGCATCACCGGGCTGACACAAATTTCCTACCACCCAGCATTCCCCCAGGTCTTCCGATAAAAATGGTGCCTTACTCGTGTGGGAGGCCCAAGTACCTGCGACAGGCAAGGGCCAAAACGTATTGAGGCAATATCAAAATTGCCTATCACAAAACGACCTGGTTTTGAAAGGGGGGCCACCTGGATTTTTGGCCCCGTGTTCGGCGGCCAGCTAGGGAAACCTACCAAACCTATTAATTTCTGAAAACTAGACACCCGGGGATTCCAGGAGGTATGGCTTGCGTGGATCCCCAACATTTTTCTTACCCAGAATCCCCTGCAAACCTCACATTTAGCTGAAAAAATCACTTTTTCCACACATTTTTGTGTGGGAAAGTTGTGGCATTACGGGGCTGACACAAATTTCCTACCACCCAGCATTCCCCCAGGTCTCCCGATAAAAATGGTGCCTCACTCGTGTGGGAGGCCCAAGTACCCGCGACAGGCAAGGACCCAAAACGTATTGAGGCGACATCAAAATTGCCTATCACAAAACGACCTGGTTTTGCAAGCCGGTTCACCTGGGTTTTTGTCCCCGTGCTCGGCGGCCAGCTAGGGGAACCTACCAAACCTACACATTTCTGAAAACTAGACACCCGGGGATTCCAGGGAGGTATAGCTTGCGTGGATCCCCAACGTTTTCTTACCCAGAATCCTCTGCAAACCTGAAATTTAGCTGAAAGAAATCACTGTTTTCACACATTTTTGTGTGGGAAAGTTGTGCCATCACCGAGCTGGACCAAATTTCCTACCACCCAGCGTTCCCCCAGATCTCCTGATAAAAATGGTGCCTCGCTGATGTGGGAGGCCCAGTAGCCGCGACAGGCAAGGGCCCAAAACGGATTGAGGCGACATCAAAATTGCCTATCACAAAACGACCTGGTTTGCAAGGGGGTCCCATGAATTTTAGCCCGGGGCTCGGCGGCCACCTAGGAAACCTACAAACCCACACATTTCTGTAAACCAGACACCCGGGATTCCAGGAGGTATGGCTTGCGTGGATCCTCTAACGTTTTCTTACCCAGAATCCTCTGCAAACCTGAAATTTAGCTGAAAAATCACTTTTTCACACATTTTTGTGTGGGGAAGTTGTGCCATCACCGGGCTGGACCAAATGTCCTACCACCCAGCGTTCCTCAGGTCTCCTGATAAAAATGGTGCCTCACTGATGTGGGAGGCCCAAGTACTCGCGACAGGCAAGGGCCCAAAACCTATTGAGGTGACATCAGAATTGCCTATCACAAAACGACCTGGTTTTGCAGGGGGTCCCATGACGTTTTGGCTCGCGGCTCGGCGGTCACCTAGGAAACCTATCAAACCCACACATTTCTGAAAACTAGACACCCAGGGGATTCCAGGAGGTATGGCTTGCGTGGATCCCTCAACATTTTCTTACCCAGAATCCCCTGCAAACCTGAAATTTAGCTGAAAATCACTTTTTCACACATTTTTGTGTGGAAAGTTGTGGCATCACCGGGCTGACACAAATTTCCTACCACCCAGCGTTCTCCAGGTCTCCCGATAAAATGGTGTCTCACTGCGTGTGGGAGGCCCAAGTACCAGTGACAGGCAAGGGCTCAAAACGCATTGAGGCGACATCAAAATTCGCCTATCACAAACGACCTGGTTTTGCAAGGGAGTCCCATGAATTTTTGGCCTGGGGCTCGGTGGCCACCGAGGGAAACCTACCAAACCTACACATTTCTGAAAACTAGACACCCAGGGGATTCCAGGGAGATATGGCTTGGGTGGATCCCCCAACGTTTTCTTACCGAGAATCCCCTGCAAACTTGAAATTTAGCTGAAAAAAATCACTTTTTTCACACATTTATGTGGGGAAAGTTGTGGCATCACTGGGCTGACACAAATTTCCTACCACCCAGCATTCCCCCAGGTCTCCCGATAAAAATGGTGCCTCACTCGTGTGGGAGGCCCAAGTACCCACGACAGGCAAGGGCCCAAAACGTATTGAGGCGACATCAAAATTGCCTATCACAAAATGTGGAGACCTGGGTGACCTGGGGAACGCTGGGTGGTAGGAAATTTGTGTCATCCCAGTGATGCTACAACTTTCCCACACAAAATGTGTGAAAAAGTCATTTTTTCAGCTAAATTTCAGGTTTGCAGGGGATTCTGGGTAAGAAAACGTTGAGGGATCCACCTAAGCCATACCTCCCTGGAATCCCCCGGGTGTCTAGTTTTCAGAAATGTGTGGGTTTAGTAGGTTTCCCTAGGTGGCCGCCGAGCTCCGGGCCAAAAAGTCATGGGACCCCCTTGCAAAACCAGGTTGTTTTGTGATAGGCAATTTTGATGTCGCCTCAATACGTTTTGGGCCCTTGCCTGTCACGGGTACTTGGGCCTCCCACATGAGTGAGGCACCATTTTTATCGGGAGACCTGGGGGAACACTGGGTGATAGGAAATTTGTGTCAGCCTCATGATGCTACAATTTTCTCACACAAAAATGTGTGAAAAAAGTGATTTTTTTCAGCTAAATTTCAGGATTGCAGTGATTCTGGGTAAGGAAACGTTGGGGATCCATGCAAGCCATACCTCCCTGAAATCCCCGGGTGTCTAGTTTTCAGAAATGTGTGGGTTTAGTAGGTTTCCTAGGTGGCCGCCGAGCTCCGGGCCAAAAAGTCATGGGACCCCCTTGCAAAACCAGGTTGTTTTGTGATAGGCAATTTTGATGTCGCCTCAATACGTTTTGGGCCCTTGCCTGTCACGGGTACTTGGGCCTCCCACATGAGTGAGGCACCATTTTTATCGGGAGACCTGGGGGAACGCTGGGTGATAGGAAATTTGTGTCAGCCTCATGATGCTACAACTTTCTCACACAAAAATGTGTGAAAAAAGTGATTTTTTTCAGCTAAATTTCAGGATTGCAGTGATTCTGGGTAAGAAAACGTTGGGGGATCCGCGTAAGCCATACCTCCCTGAAATCCCCCGGGTGTCTAGTTTTCAGAAATGTGTGGGTTTAGTAGGTTTCCCTAGGTGGCCGCCGAGCTCCGGGCCAAAAAGTCATGGGACCCCCTTTGCAAAACCAGGTCGTTTTGTGATGGGCAATTTTGATGTCGCCTCAATACGTTTTGGGCCCTTGCCTGTCGCGGGTACTTGGGTCTCCCACACGAGTGAGGCACAATTTTTATCGGGAGACCTGGGGGAATGCTGGGTGGTAGGAAATTTGTGTCAGCCCCGTGATGCCACAACTTTCCCACACAAAAATGTGTGAAAAAAAGTGATTTTCTTCAGCTAAATTTCAGGTTTGCAGGGGATTCTGGGTAAGAAAACGTTGGGGGATCCATGCAAGCCATACCTCCCTGGAATCCCCCGGGTGTCTAGTTTTCTGAAATGTGTGTGTTTGGTAGGTTTCCCTAGGTGGCCGCCGAGCCCCGAGCCAGAAAGTATGGGACACCCCTTGCAAAACCAGGTTGGTTTGTGATAGGTAATTTTGATGTCGCCTCAATAGGTTTTGTGCTGTTTCCTGTCGCGGGCACTAGGCCTACCCATACAAGTGATGTACCATTTTTCTAGAAAGACTTGAGGAAGGCGGGGTGGGTGGAATTTTGTGGATCCACGCAGATTTCAGAACTTTTCACCACAGAAATGTGAGGAAAATGTGTTTTTCTGGACAATTTGTTAGGTTTGCAAGGGATTCTGGGTAACAGAACCTGGTGCGAGCCAGTCAAGTCACCCCATTCTGGATTCCCCTGGGTGTCTAGTGTTCAAAAATGTATAGGTTAGCTAGGTTTCCTGTTGTGGTCTATTTCACATCCTTGTGACCTGTCTTCTTTCCTTCCTATCTCTGTTGCTGGGCTGCGTCCCTAGATTCTATGTGTCATTGCTTGACAACAGAATGCTCTCTTGTTGAGACTTCTGTTGGTGGACAGTTGAAGCTTGGCTGCTGCCTGGGCTGGTGGTCTTACATCTGTTGTACGAAATAAAACTCCCTAAAACTTCCAGTGTGCCCCTTGGACTTCTTTACACTGGCGACGCAGTTGTACCTGCAAGGGGACAGGATCTGATGACCACCAGTCTCCCCATCGAACCCATTTATCGTACTAGGAGCCTACGTTGGCAAAATTTGGAAGAGTCTACGACTTTCCTGACTCAGGTACTGTTCAATCAAGAATAATTCACATCCTGAATTATCTCCGTGTTTTGTGGAAACATTTACGCTGATTTTGGAATCATAACCTGGCACGAGTGGTGCGTGGACTGGAGTGGTGCAGGGACTGTTCTCACACGATGGGAAACTGCCTGTTTTGCACACATGATTGAAGAGTGTTTTGGAGTTTGGGAACGGACGTGTTCTCAATTTGGAAGTGGGCTGCTACTGTCTTGTACGCCGTGTGTGAGGAACACAAGAGGAAATGCCTCCGGTGGACAACTGCCATATTTTGAAGCCCACTCGCGCGCGCTGAAGTCTCTTACCTCACTGGCCTCAGATTCGATTCTTCATGGGAGCTCCATTCTCGCCTGAACGCCACACTGCTCTTATTCACTCAACGCTATCGAGATCTACGTGCTGAGAGCCTCCCGGCGTGACGCTAACGACGTGCCGCCATCTTGTGGTTGGCATTTTGACATCGCGATTCTTTTGCCAATCGCGTTTCATCCATTTTCACCAAACGCTAAACAAGAGTTATTTTACAACGTTAGGGAGCGTGTCAGTGACGCGCACACTTACCGATTTACTCACTATTGATGGTATTTCACCTAAATTGCTGAAAAATGTTTAACAACGTTTGGGAGCGTGTCAGTGACGCGCACACTTACTAATTTACACACTGATGGTAGAATTACATCGCAAGTAAGTTATTTACCTTTTCTGGCGTGTCAGTGATACGCACACTGTGCTACAATACAACTGGTACTTCGTGGTCTTCGAACTTCATTTATTTAATATTCATGCTAGAGTACCCATGAACAAGACACTTGTTTTCCTGGCGTGTCAGTGATGCGCACACTGTTTCTCCAACACAATTGCATACTTTGGGGGTCTGATTAATTTATGCATTTTCTTTATTTTTTTGGGGGCAGCGTGTCAGTGATACGCTCACTTTGAAGTGGACCTTTACATACAACTGTCTTTACAGCTTCATATACTGTGTTTTTTGAGGGGAACGTTATGATTACTTGTACCAGTTGGCGTTTCGAGGTTGTGCATTATTGAGTTACTACTTATTCCCTCTTCTATCTCTACCTTTAAGATGGCTTCTTCTAGCATGTCTCAACCGCCGCAATTCCTTTCTGATGTAGGTGACCCCATTTTACCGTGGAAGAGATGGAAGCCGTTATTTGACTCTTATTTGCTAGCTATTGGGGAGAGAAGTTTTCAGCTATAAGGAAACAAGCCACTTTATTACATAATTTGGGAGTTGAAGGTAGACATGTTTACGACAGCTTAGATGAAATTGTTTTGGGACGTGGAGAGGGTGAACCTGACAATGTATATGACATGTCTGTTATGATGCTTGAAAAGCATTTTGGTTCAAAAATTAACGTGGTTTTAGAACGTCATAAATTTTTTTCCAGGGTCCAAGGTAAGCAAGAGAAGATTGGTAGTTATGTAGCCACTTTGAAAACATTAGCTCGCACTTGTGAGTTTGAACAACTCGCTGATTCTCTTATTAGAGATCAAATTGTTAGATGCACCAATGATGGGAAAGTTCAACAAAAGCTTCTCACCAAGAATCCAGATCTCAAAGAAACTCTATCAATCGTCGAAGGCATGGAAAATACAAATATGTGGGTACGTGAAATGAGAGTGGAGAAGAGTAGTGATGTTGCTGTAGAAGAAAAAGCTATTCATGAGGTTAAGATAGATGATTCTAAGAGAGATGATTCCAAGGGGGTGGTGTCTAAGGGGAGTTATAATGAAAAAGATAAAAAAATCAGAAGTGGAACATACTGTTGCCAAGTACAGATCCTCAGATCCAGAACAGTTCGGGTTCAAGAACAACAAGAGTGGTTTCAAGTGTTTTAGGTGTGGGAGTGAGAGCCATTTGCCTAACAGTCCAAATTGTTTTGCAAAATCGGTTGTTTGTAATAAGTGTGGGAAGAGAGGTCATTACGCACGTGTGTGTCGTGGTAGTAGGTATCAAACTGTACGTTTTGTGGAGCAGGAGAAAAAGTTTATGTTCAGAGTAAAAGAAGATGGAGTTGTGGATGGTGATAAACTAGATATGCCTGAGTGCGAAGTGTTCATTGGTGGTGAACAATTCACTGTGTTGGCTGATTCAGGTTCACCATACACCATGGTAGGTGATGCCAATTGGGACACTGTTTTTGGTCTTGACAAGGTTGAATTGTCTCCTCCAGACATCAACCCTGTAGGTTACGGTGGCGTAAAAATTGATGTCTTGGGTTTTGTAGTCAAGAAAATCCAGTTCAAAGACAGAGAGACGGTTGGGAAAGTTTACGTGGCAAAAGAGGAGATAATCTTCTTGGGTGGAGACACCAGAGAGATATGGGGATCACCCTAGATCCCAATTCGCCTGAGAAGGTGTTACTTTTGTCTTATGGTTCATCATCTGATGATGTATATTCACAATTTCCTAAGGTTTTCAGTGACGAGTTGGGTTTACTCAAAAACTTTGAACATAAAATTGTTCTTAAACAGAACGCTCAACCATTTGTCAGCAAAGTAAGGAAAGTTCCTCACCTGTTGATGGAACCTTTAGATCGGGAGCTCAAGAGATTGTTGACTACTGGTGTTATCGAAGAGATTGAATGCTCTGAATGGTTGGCCCCCATTGTTTTGGCATCCAAGGATGGGGGAAAGGGATTCGCATGTGTGTGGACTTGCGTGGATTGAACAAACATATTTGGGTTGACAGACAACCTTTGCCGAACATCTCTGAGACCCTTGCCCTAATCAAAGATGCCAAATGTTTTAGTGTGATGGATTTGTCCTCTGCCTATCATCAGGTTCTACTCCATCCGAATTCTCGACATTTGACATCATTTGTGACGCCTCTGGGGGCTTTCAGGTTCATTCGTTTGCCCTTTGGCCTAGCTTCCGCTGCGGCCTGTTTCCAGAGGGTCATGAATAAGGTGCTTGAGGGTTTGTCTAAGGTCCTCATTTTTCAAGATGATATTCTTGTCTACGGGAAGGACCAACAAGAACATGATAAGGGTTTGTGGAAAGTTTTACAACGGCTTCAAGATGCTGGTCTAGTTATTAAAAAGGAGAAGTGCAAATTTCGTGTGTCATCTGTGAACTACCTAGGACATACTATCTCTGGTGAAGGGATTAGCCCCAAGTTGGATCTTGCAGAGAGCATTGTGAAAGCCCCAGTACCTGTTAACAAGGATCAAGTTCGATCGTTCCTGGGGTTGGCTGAATTTTGTTCGAAGTTTGTTCCAAACTTTGCTTGTGTTTCCTCTCCTCTCAGGATGCTGCTCAAAAAGGGAGTCCAGTTCTCATGGTCTGATGACTGCTCCTCTGCTTTTAATTCTATCAAATGTGTAATTGGTCGCATGCCTACATTGGGGCATTTTGATGCTTGCAAAAAAACCATATTGTCCACTGATGCCAGCATGCTTGGTTTGGGGGCGGTTTTATCGCAGGTTGTAGATAGTGAGTCCAGAATTGTCGCTTTTGCCTCCCGCTCACTCAGGGGTGCTGAGGAACGCTACTCGGTGATTGAGAGAGAGGCGTTGGCGGTTTTCTGGGCTATTCGCCATTTCAAGTTTTACCTTTGGGGTTTACCTGTGGTTGTCCGGACTGATCATCGTCCTCTGTGCCAAATTTTCACTTGCAGAGAGGTTGACAATATTTCTCCCAGAATCAAACGGTGGATGGAAGGGTTATCTGAATTTAACTTTGTGGTTGAGTATGTCCCTGGACCTAAAAATGTGGTGGCAGATTGTCTTTCAAGGTTGCCTTTGAATCAGTCAGGTGTGGAAGTGGAAAACTCACTTGTCGGGTGGGTGCATGAATCTGCTGTCAATTCTAGTGAGTGGTCTTCTGCTTCCCGCGGTGACAGTGATTTGGAAATGGCCAAGGAGTTTTCAATTAAAGGTTGGCCAGCAGACAAAGATGTGCCAGAATCTTTGAAAGGTTTCATTAATATCAAGGACGAGTTGTGTGTTTTTGATGAGAAGTTGCTGAGGGGTGATCGAGTGATACCTCCTCATGATCTTAGATGCAAGCTTATAAATTTAGCACATGAAGGACATTTGGGGAGGAACTTGACGAAGGCCAGGGTTCGGGAGTGGTACTGGTGGCCGACGATGGATAGACAGATAGAGGAGGTTGTCAAAGACTGTTGGGAATGTGCCAACAGTGATAAAAGTAAAAAGACTTGTACTGCACCACTCTCACCCGTGGAAGTTCCTTTGGAACCTTGGTCCAAGTTGGGTTTGGACATTGCTGGACCTTTTGAATTGTTTGCTCATGATGAGCGTTATGTGTTGTTGTTAGTAGACTACACCTCCAAGTGGGTAGTTACAAAATGTGTACCTGTAGTGAACACTAAGACTGTTATTGAATTTCTTTCTGAGGAGTTTTCCAGGGAAGGTATTCCTAAGCATCTTATCACCGATAACGGAGTTCAATTTGTCTCACAGGAGATGAACAGGTTTCTGAAAGAATTATCTATTACTCATTTCAAAACGGCTCTATACTCGCCGCAAGCCAATGGTCTGGCGGAAAGCATGAATAAGTTGGTCAAATGTTGTGCCCAGAGGGCTTTACAAACTAAGTCTTCACTCAAGAAAATGCTTAGGGAAACTTGGTGGGCTCACCGTAACACTCCAAATTGTATAACGTCTGTTTCTCCTTTCTCTATTCTGAGAGGCAGAAAACCACATGACAAATTGAGCCCTGCTTGGTTGAGGTTGGATGTGAGTGATATGGGTGTGGATGAGCAAGTTGCTTTTAGACGGAAACTTCACCAAGAAAGATACAAGAACAGGTTTGACTTCAAGAATTCTTCGTTTCTCAAGCACTGGAATGTTGGGGATGAGGTGTTGATTAGAAATCCTGGTTTGTTGAAGAAGGGTTGTTCGCGATTCATGGGACCTTTCATCATCAAAGAAGTGAGGAAGAATGTTGTTGTTCTCAATTCTGGTGGTGTGTGGAGCATGTCCAGATTAGTTAAATGGCACCCTGGTTCCAATGCTCATGGGCGTGACAGAGGTTTCACTTCTCCAATAGAACCTGAACGTTCTGGCCTGTGTGATAATTCTGGGACCGCAAGGGGTAATTGTGCTCCTAACGAGCTTAATCGGGAAATTACAGGAGGTTGAGATTCAGACCATCCTGGCACAAAGACTATGAAATGTTTTAAACTCATATTGTTGTAATGTTGTTTTTGTAATTCATAATTATTATTCCATGTTCATTATATGGGAGGGAGATGTGTTGTGGTCTATTTCACATCCTTGTGACCTGTCTTCTTTCCTTCCTATCTCTGTTGCTGGGCTGCGTCCCTAGATTCTATGTGTCATTGCTTGACAACAGAATGCTCTCTTGTTGAGACTTCTGTTGGTGGACAGTTGAAGCTTGGCTGCTGCCTGGGCTGGTGGTCTTACATCTGTTGTACGAAATAAAACTCCCTAAAACTTCCAGTGTGCCCCTTGGACTTCTTTACATTTCCCTAGGTGCCGGCAGAGCTAGGGTTAAAAAACTACAGCTAGGTACTTTGCAAAAAAAGGGTCATTTTTCACTGTGAAAATGTAGTGTGCCCACGTTGCGTTTTATGCCATTTCCTGTCGTGGGCACTAGGCCTACCCACACAAGTGAGGTACCATTTTTCTCAAAAGACTTTGGGGAACACGGGGTGGGTGGAATTTTGTGGATCCACGCAGATTCCAGAACTTTCCACCAGAGAAATGTGAGGAAAATGTATTTTTTTTTACCATTTTGTAGGTTTGCAAGGGATTCTGGGTAACAGAACCTGGTGAGAGCCAGTCAAGTCACCCCATCCTGGATTTCCATGGGTGTCTAGTTTTCAAAACTGTATAGGTTTGCTAGGTTTCACTAGGTGCCAGCAGAGCTAGGGTTCAAAAACTATAGCTAGGCACTTTGCAAAAAAAGGGTCATTTTTCACTGTGTAAATGTGGTGTGTTCACGTTGCGTTTTGCGCTGTTTCCTGTTGCGGGCACTAGGCCTACCCACAGAAGTGAGGTACCGTTTTTCTCGAAAGACTTTGGGGAAAGCGGGGTGGGTGGAATTTTGTGGATCCACGTCGATTCCAGAACTTTCCACCACAGAAATGTGAGGAAAATGTGTTTTTTTGACAATGTCTTAGGTTTGCAAGGGATTCTGGGTAACAGAACCTGGTGAGAGCCAGTCAGGTCACCCCATCCTGGATTCCCCTGGGTGTCTAGTTTTCAAAAATATATAGGTTTGCTAGGTTTCCCTAGGTGCCAGCAGAGCTAGGGTTAAAAAACTACAGCTAGGCACTTTGCAAAAAAAGGGTCAATTTTCACTGTGAAAATATGGTGTGTCCACTTTGCGTTTTGGGCCGTTTCCTGTCACGGGCACTAGGCCTACCCACACAAGTGACGTACCGTTTTTCTTGAAAGACTTTGGGGAACGCAGGGTGGGTGGAAATTTGTGGATCCACGCAGATTCCAGAACTTTCCACCACAAAAATGTGAGGAAAATGTGTTTTTTTGGACAACTTTTTAGGTTTGCAAGGGATTCTGGGTAACAGAACCTGGTGCGAGCCAGTCAAGTCACCTCATCCTGGATTCCCCTGGGTGTCTAGTGTTAAAAAATGTATAGGTTTGCTAGGTTTCCCTAGGTGCCGGCAGAGCTAGGGTTAAAAAACTACAACTAGGCACTTTGCAAAAAAAGGGTCATTTTTGACTTTGAAGATGTGGTGTGTCCACGTTGCGTTTTGGGCCGTTTCCTGTTGCGGGCACTAGGCCTACGCACATAAGTGACATACCGTTTCTCTCGAAAGACTTTGGGGAACGCAGGGTGGGTGGAAATTTGTGGATCCACGCAGATTCCAGAACTTTCCACCACAAAAATGTGAAGAAAATTTGTTTTTTTGACAATTTGTTAGATTTGCAAGGGATTCTGGGTAACAGAACCTGGTGAGAGCCAATCAAGTCACCCCATCCTGGATTCCCCTGGGTGTCTAGTTTTCAAAAATGTATAGGTTTGCTAGGTTTCCCTAGGTGCCGGCAGAGCTATGGTTAAAAACTACAGCTAGGCACTTTGCAAAAAAGGGTCATTTTTGACTGTGAAAATGTGGTGTGTCCACGTTGCATTTTGGGCCGTTTCCTGTCACGTGCACTAGGCCTACCCACACAAGTGACGTACCGTTTCTCTCAAAAGACTTTGGGGAACGCAGGGTGGGTGGAAATTTGTGGATCCACGCAGATTCCAGAACTTTCCACCACAAAAATGTGAGGAAAATGTGTTTTTTTGACAATTGTTTAGGTTTGCAAGGGATTCTGGGTAACAGAACCTGGTGAGAGCCAGTCAAGTCAACCCATCCTGGATTCCCCTGGGTGTCTAGGTTTCAAAAATGTAAAGGTTTGCTAGGTTTCCCTAGGTGCCGGCAGAGCTAGGGTTAAAAAACTACAGCTAGGCACTTTGCAAAACAAGGGTCATTTTTCACTGTGAAAATGTGGTGTGTCCACGTTGCGTTTTGAGCCGTTTCCTGTCGCGGGCACTAGGCCTACCCACACAAGTGAGGAACCATTTTTATCGGGAGACTTAGGGTAACACAGAATTGTAGAGCAACTGTTATTACCTATTGACTTTTGATGCATTTCTGCCTTCCAAATGAAAGACAATGTGTAAAAAGAAGTCATTTTGAAAAATGACCTATAATTCTCATGCTAGTATGGGTACTCCCAATTTCGGAAATGTGCAAATATCTACTGTTTCTAAACTCTATATTTTGTTCCCATTTCAGAGGTACATAGGTGTCTTTCATACCGATTTTTCCATGTATAAATTTTCCCAGAATAATTGGTATATACCCGGTACATAATAAAAAACATTGCAAGACGCTGCTCAGTTATTGGCTCTGGGTTCGTCGGGTTCTTGGTGAACCTACAAGTCCTATATATCGCCACAACCAAAAAGGTCCAGCGGATGTAACGGTATATTGCTTTCAAATAGCTGTTATAATTAGAAGAAGTTACAGGTGAAAACGTTGACACAAATGGCTGTTTTTTTCAAGTAATTTTCATTTTTCCATATATTTAACTGTTTTTTTCTATAAAGAAAACTTGAAGGATCTACACAAATGACCCCTTGCTGAATTCAGACTTGTTTTGTCTAGTTTTCAGAAATGTATAGCTTTCCAGGATCCATTATTGATTTCATACCCATTTCTACCATTAACTGGAAGGAGGTTGAAAGCACAAAAAAAGAGCAAAAATAGGCTATGTCCCAGAAAAATGCCAAAACTGTGTAAAACAATTTGGTTTTCTGACAAAAGTCTGCTCGTCCCTGAAAGCTGGGAAGATGGTGATTTCAGCACCACAATCCCTTTTTGATACCATTTGTAGGGAAAAAAACAGATGCTGTCATCTGTAGCCCTTTTTTCGCATTTTTCCCCCAAAAAACCCCAAAATTAGCTGTATTTTGGCTAATTTCTGGGTCCCCTCCAGGGGAATCCTCAACCCCTGGGTACCTTTGGAATCCGCATGATGTTGGAAAAAAAGGACGCAAATTTGGCGTGGATACCTTATGTGGTCAAAAGGTTACAGGGGCCTAAGTGCGAACTACCCCAAATAGCCAAAAAAAGGCTTAGCACAGGGGGTGAAAAGGCCTAGCAGCAAAGGGGTTAAGTTACATTTCAACTTGGGAGGCGCTCCATGGGTTGATGCATGGCATTTCCCATGCATCCATCAATCGATTTTGGAGTATTTCCAGATTTACAAAGGCTTGTAAACCTGGGAATGGGCCAAAATGCTGCAACAAGGAGGGATATCTCTATTTCTCCTCGTTATTTCTGAAATGCTTCTAAGGATTGTGTTGTGCAGGAAGCAGAGGTGGATGCTCCATCTGGGCAAAGGAGCGTCGCCTCCCTGCTGTGGGCACAGCAAAAATGAAAAATAAAATGGTAATAAAGTGGCTTTGTTACCATTTTATTTTCCGTTCTGCCAGCTGCCGCAGATGAGTGTTAGGGCATTGCGGGGCAGGGCCATTGCTGCAGTGCAGACTGGGGGCAGAGAGGAGTGGTGCCTGGCTACACCAGTTTAAACTGCGCATGTCACTTTAGCCGGCTGTCTTGTGACGGCCAGCCTGACATGTGCAGTTTAAACTACACCAGCTCGAGCTGTCATACAGCCGGGTGGATAAACAGCACAGGCCCCTAGGGCCAGTATGAGGGGTGAGCCATCTTGCCACAAGCAACCCCGGTGCTGCTTTCATGCTGAGTAATAGCATGAGAGAAACGTCGGGATTGGTCAGGGGAGTTGGCTCTGGGGACGTCACCGGGCCATGCTCAGAGCCCTCTACACATCAAATGCAGGGAGTTGTAAGAATGCTCTATAACTTTCTGAAAAGAGGGGGGGCATATAGGTTTTACACGAAGCCTGACTGAAAACTTGAATCAAAGCACAGCCCACGTAGGTTTTTCTTCCTATGCGTGTCTGAGAGGTCGCTGGTTTTGTCCGGTTGTAACTGCCGCTGGGGGCATGAAGTGCAACATGGAAGGAAAGGAGGATTGGGAATTGGCGAGAAGCAGCAGCAGCACTTGAGAACCGGGGAAGACTCGTGATCCGAGAGCACGCAGAACGGATGCTGTGTTGAGCACTGTGACTGACGGCCAATGAAACTGAAGAGGAGGAGGCGCTAAGCATGCAGGTGGCATCTAAGCACTCGCCCGAGTCCATAAACTGCGCCTGACAGACCAGCTTTACTGATTGTCACTTAACACCCACTAACTGATCCCAGCCTGTAGCGCACAGCTCTGCATACTCCAAGCGCTAGAATCCGGTAAGCATGGGCAGGTTGCTGGTAATCTGCCTACTGCTTGATTTCACTGGCCATGTTCTTGGGGTGCTTTCTCCCCAGTCTCATACCTCTGGCCATCAAACTCTCTGAGGTAAGGCCATTCTTTCAACTTGTGCATTAGTTGTTTGTAGGTACCTCGCTGGCTGTGGTCATTAGTAAAAAACACCTCAACACCAGCCTGGGTATTTCTGTACAGCCCGTTTGCTCGCCCCAGCACTTTGAAATGTCCCCAGCGACCACTTTCTGCACAAAAACAATCCTGCCTGTAACACAGACAGCCTTGCACTATGGTGCAAGGGTTCCTGTGTTGGCGCTAGGCTGTACACAGTGCGCCTGCGCAAAGGGAGAGCAGAAGTTCTCCCTGGGACACATGTATCAACATTAGGAATAGCGATAACCTAATTGTGATTTTCTGTAAATCGTAACTAGGTAATCGCTATTCCTACCGTATGAAACTCCAAGAGTTTCATTTAGCGATTCCTAGGGGATCGAAAATGGACCTACCTCATTAATATTAATGAGGTAGT
Source organism: Calotriton arnoldi (assembly GCA_963921515.1). Classification (NCBI taxonomy): domain Eukaryota; kingdom Metazoa; phylum Chordata; class Amphibia; order Caudata; family Salamandridae; genus Calotriton; species Calotriton arnoldi. The sequence goes on along the minus strand of CAWUFW010015094.1, from coordinate 293,811 downwards.
TCGCATTTTGTGACCCCTAGGAATCGGTAAAATCATGAGGATGGCGGCCTGCTGGGGTCAGAAGACCACCATGTCTGTGATTGTTTTTCAATAAAGCAATCTTTCTTTTTTTTTTTAAATGCAGCCCGTTTAAAAAAGAAAAATGAAAAGTTTTCTTTTCATTTTTTAAGAGCAGGCAGTGGGCCGTGAGACCACTGGAGCAGGCAGTGGGCCGTGAGACCACTGCCTGCCCTTAAAAACATTTGCGCCACCATTCCCAAAGGGAAAGGGGTGCCATTCGCAAATGGGTTACCACCAACTTGGTATAATGCGAATTAATGTTTTGCAACTGCATTTACGGTCACATTCCACTGTGATTAGGTATTTTTTGCAATTCGGTAACAGGTTAATTTTTGCGTTGCGTCCACAGCAACTTTGCTTGCGGCCCTGCCTTGCAGGCAAGTTTAGCATAGTGCCATTATAAGCAACACTCCCCACCCACTGTCAGAGCATGCATGATGACATAAATAAATACACAACACAACTTTTGTTTGGGAAAATATTGCTGCAGGTTTATTCCATACAAAAGTATGCAATATGGTGGGTTATTTTACGGGCGTTCCAAGGGCAGGCAGCGGTAACCGACCTATGCTGCCCTGCCCGCCTGATGAGCCAACTTGCACTGTGGCGAACCCAATCAGTGCTACAAATTATGGGGTGATCCTCTTTGCCGGATCACGTGACACATTGTTCCCTTATTACTCATGCCCCTTTCAGGGCGGAGTGTAGCAAGGCAAGCCCCTGGTTGTTCAGGCCCACAACCGCCCGAAGGACTAGCGGGAAGCCGACGGACTTCTTCCAGGAACCTGCCATGAGGACTCCTGGGATTTGGCTCTGGCACCCCTATTGTGCTTCTGTAGAGGTACCATTCTGTACCCATCTGCTTCCAGATCGCCCTGTAACTCCACCACAGCTCTGGAGATGGCCCCCGTCGCCTAAAGAGCCACCCCACCAATACAGCTAATTTCTCACCTACAACCTGCTATTTCTCGGGCCACCTACATGTCCAGTAGGAACAGGTCCATTCCCACCTTTGACAAGTGCACCCCCAGCTTTCCACAATCACCTTTGGTGTTCGTCTGGATTACCCCATGCCTGATGAAGCAAAGCCCCATGGCTCTTCGAACTTGCACAAGGCGCTGTTCATCCTTCTCCGGGACTGTTCGACTGCCTCACATGACCTGTAGGAATGTGATGGCCACCCAGGAGGGAGTTCCACTCTTAGCCCTGGCTATGTTACCCTTCAAGCAAATGTAGGCTCCAACCTCCTGCAACCTGTGGTTGCTATCCCTCTAGCACTTTGTGTACCTAGCACCTGTTCCCCCAATTTATGGAACAGTAGCACACTTGTTTAGATGACCGCTTCCACAACCGGCCTGGCTACTAAGGCTATGAGGGCGGGGAATTTTATGCATAACTGAAGCAATCCGTAACCTGCCCAGGGAGCAGCGTGCACATACTTTGTTGAAGTTGACCGGACATCTGTACGGGCCTTTTTGATTGCTCAACCATGGCGACCAAGAATGCAGCTACAGCATCCTGGGCGGAGTGACAACTTCCTCCATCTACCAGGCTTGCTTAACTAACGTTCGGTCATGTGTCCCTTGGAGCTCGATCCAGCTATAGCCCTAGTTCACTTTGTTATCCCTGGAATGATTGGCCTCCCCAAATCAAAAGCTGCATTCGGTGTACCTTTTGGTCACCTTAAAATTCAGGGTGGGACATACATACCCTGCATGGCCAGGGAGTCGTGCGTATATTAACAATGATACTGTTAGAATCTAATATTCCCAGTTGCAAGTATTGCCGCAGCCCCCTTTTGTGGGCAGCTGGGGCCACACTGCCTCACCGCAAGTTACCTCCCACCTCATGCAACTCCATTATGCTCTTGTGTGTCCCTGAAAAACACCAGGCAGGCTACTATCTGATGAACTAGGACTAAGTGACAATAAGAAAGTGTGTCCTCTTGTACTTACCATAAATCCCTTATTTCTTACAGAAATTACACCTGTTTGGCTCCATCTGTTGGGACTTCCAGTGTGCTTAGCTGCTAGCCCAGTGTGCAGTTGCTACATTAATGGGTAACATCCCGGTTTGCGCCCACCTTAATGTGCCATGCTGTGCGCAATTAGGTACCCTACATATCTCTTCCTAATGACAAGATAAAATAAACCAGCAGAAGACACAAGGCACAGGCAGTGTGCCCAATGAGAAACCCCAGTTCTGTGTGATACCAACCCTAACACAGTGTGCAAGTTTGTGCGTATCCTTTCGAGGGTGACTGAGGCCTAGTTTGCCCCTTTACTTGGATGATCCCTAATACGAGAGTACAGACTGATAACCAAGTGCTGCGCCAGCCAGTGAACATGTAGACATGGAGCAAATTTAAGCTGTCTCTTGCCCTACAAGGACGCTCGGTGAGCCACCTCCTAACCAAGACAAGATGTCCTTATTGCCTGCAAACTCATCCATCCCCTGCAATGAAGGATGCTGTGTCGCCGTGCTGGTGTCCCCCACCCCAGCATGTGTATCCCCTAAAAACTTTTGCTAAGGTATACTGTATTCATGTTGGAGCATTCTTACCCCGCATAACCAGAAGGTCATGCGTGTTATTAATCCAGTGATAATGTCGGAATCAAGATTCCTCGTTTCATGTCTTTGCCGCAGCCCCCTTTTAATGTACTTGCCTGTCTTTGATACGGAAAGTACTCCCAGTGTCAGCTGACAGTCTTGCGTTGCCATCACACCACCTGTGCCCCTGGGGTCCATGGGATGCTCTCTAACCCTCATTACCTCTGCAGTAATGTCAGGCACCACTTGACGTTTCTCCCGCAGGGCACCCGGTAAGAGGGGTGTGAATTTGTCTTGCCAGAGTGGCCACCCCAGGCTAATATACCTTTGTGACCGTCCTCACCAAGCTCCCTGCCTGCCCAGATTCTAGTGCTTAAACCAGGGGCTTCGCAAACTTGCATGCCTGTGTACTACAATCAGTGCATTACTCAATACAGGACGTTACCACGTTACTCCCCTATATGTGCTTCGTAGTAAGTGACCCCCATTGCAGGCAAAAGTCATGGGATCTCCAAACCCGCCTTACTTACACTCTTACTTTCAGTGTATCGTGCTTGTTGGAGCAAAACATAATTGTCTATTTGTGAAGCGTGGGTGCTCACGTAGCCTGACTGGCGCTGAATAACCGTTGTATGTTAGCCCACTCACTTATAATTGTGTACAAATAACTGCCCTTTCTTAATTTGTGGGAATGCGGAATGCTTCTAAGAACTGTTGCCTGGGAGCACTAATTGGGTCATAGCACAAAAATAAAAACAAAGGGGGCAACCCACTGGAGTATATAGTAAAGATGGCCATGTCGCCTCTGGTGGGGGCTGGAACCCTCGCCTTCGGGAGGCCCCTGGTGCCAAAGCCGACGCCCGGCCTTTGGGCTTTAGCTCACACCCCTGCGAGGCCTGCCCACACTTGCAGCGCTCAATCCCACCCGGATCATACTAGTTTACACAGTCCAGGTTAGCCTAGGTGAATGTTCCCTCAAAGCCCTGTAAGGGGCTTACTCCACACTTCAAGAAATGCCTATTCTCTTGAATTGAGAATGATGCACGACTGAAGTGGCGGCTACCATTGTTACTCCCGCCTGCATCTACTAGGCTCAGAACAGGGAACACTTGCTCTATCATCCCCTGAATTCTAGCCTGGCGTTCCTTATGTCCAGCTATACAATTGCTAATAGCTCAACTTGGTCATAGTGACCCGAAAGACACATAAAACCCACAGAGGCAAGGTGGGGATGCTAACCTGCCCCAAACTCTGCAGTAACAACAACCTGTGCAAGTTTGCGACAAACATCTGAGAAGCTTGCCAACCAACAAACCATCCCCAGCACCCGGGGGGCATGTCGCCATTCCTTGGCCTGCAAACTAACAGAGTTTAAGATTAGTAATGGTGTTGAAGAACCCATCTCTTGGCGCTCGCTTGCGATACTATCCACTGCATCACCCTATTCATCACCCTTTACATTTTACATTCATTAAAACCACTACAGGGTGGCATGCAAAGCTAAGACCACGCAGACATCGCCTGCCAATGTGAGCGGCCAAGCATTCAGCGCTCCCTAAGCCATCAGACTGTCGATGATAGTCACGCCCAGCAGGTGGTGAGCACTCTACCTGGGCAACGGTTGTCTCACACAAGGCCTGGATTACCTCAGTTTTGGTCCTCATGCAGCATAGTGCACCCGAGGCAACCCCTGGATGCGTGTATATGAATAAACTATGCACAGGCAATTGAAACTTTCACACCTTCAGTAAATGTGAAACATTTTGGAATAGATATCAAATTTAAGCCAGTCACCACCCTAGGTGAAGTCTTGCACTCCCAAACTTCTGCTGATGTAAACCAGGGAGCAGACAAGTCAGTGGGCACAGGAGGGAACCATATGTACAAATACCTGCCCTTTCTCGAGTTCTGGGAATGCCAAATGTTCTATAATACATTGTAGCCTATTTGTGCTCCCAGTGATCCCCAACATATTGGACTGCAGCCCACTTGTTAGAACTTCCACAACCCGCCTGGCTGCCATGGCTATAGGGCGGGTAATATTGGCATAACTGCAGCAACTTGTAACATGCCCTTGTTTACAGAGTGCACCTACTCTGCTGCCTCAACCCGATATTTTTTGGCTGTGTTAAATTGTAGCTTGCCACACACCCCAGGATTATACCGTTGTGCTAAATTTCTAAATTCAAACATTTCCCATGTTTGAATTGTTTAACTACAATGATGTCAATCTATCCTAACACCTAACAACCCAGAGGGTTCCTTGTGTTAACTGACTCCAGGAGGAACGCTTGTTAATGAATAACATTTATAAGAAGAGACTGTATATTAGGAGATTGTTTTGTACGCCAATGGTGCCCTTACCAGGAGAATTCTGTATGTATCGCTGCTGGTCCTGTTTAATCCCCAGCTTTGAAATACAACAAAACGTGTATTACCTAGTGCATCAGACCATGCTTAGTCATCTCTGCGCTGGGATCGCCAGATCCAACTATCTGTATGCGTTGCTGTCCCCAACCACAATGGGAATAACTATTGCTGCTGGCTGTGCTAATTATAACGTGTGCTTATGAGCACGATCACCTGGAGGGTATCCTGGGGCTGAGTACCGATGTTCCTAGATAAAAAACTCAATTGAACTTATTTTTATCGGCCTCGGAAGGAAGAAAAGCTGAGTAGACCTGCCGATATGTGAGCAGGCTGCGTAGAATGTCCCTTCCAATCTGTTTTACCAATATTGAAGCATTTGCCGAAAGAAACCTCCAGCTGTAAACCAGGGAGCCGTATGGTGCCTTTATGTGAACCTGGGAAGAGCAGCAAATGGGGACCATGGTGCGCTCTACTACGTCTCTAATAACTGATGCCATGTGAGTTTGTTGACCCTTGTTATTAGAGATTGATAAGGATCTGCAACCAGTCCTTCCACCTCCTAATCACAAGTCAAAACCCCGACTTGTGAGGAAGTATCATCCTTTCTCGCCGGGCCCTCCTGGCTCCAGCAGATTCAAGGTTTTGCTCTATCTGTACAGTGGCAGCATTCCTACCATAAGTAAATGAAGACAAAGTGATCACCCGTAGAGGTACAAGCACTTAGCTAGCCAAGCAGCGACATATCCGATCAACAGCATTAAATAAACAGCACTCCCCTTCACCCATCACGATTCCCTCGTGGCATGCAACATGAAGAGGGTGCCTGAGCATTCGTCTGCCCCAGTTTTATTTCAAGTCGAAGGGATGCAGGTGCAGTTTGCCTGTGGACATAACTGTACATCGGCTGAAAGTCACACCTATTGATGCCTAAGCCCACCCCACTAGTGTCTTCCTACAGGGTCCACCATCCAGACAAGCCCTGTCAGGATCACTCTCCGGTTACCTACCCAGGCACCGTACCACTTGAGTTACAGACGTGCAAAGTAATGCGACAAACCTCCCAATGAAGGCTTGCATTCCCAAGACTCCAGCTATTCCATGCAACCGCCGCTCTCCTGATGGTACAATATTCAAACCGCCTTTACGCATGTTGCGTACCTATTACAATAATGGGGCCATAAACATGCCAGTCAAGGTGGAAATCTTTGCTTAGCATAGTGTGCCGCTTAGTTCTGCCTCTTCTGTCATTGTATCCAGATATATAATCAACACGTGACACGCACCTACAGCAAGTCAGTACTATTGACTTTGTCTAAGGTGATAAGCAGCAACTTATTGTTTCGTTGTAAGGATCTAGCCCATGACCCATGCGAGGGTCTATACCACCCCTGGCCCCTGCTGAACTGTCTGAGCAAGAGCACCATGCGCGCACGAGAGGCCCTTACGTGGAACACATATGCCCAAGAACCTGGCCAGTATAAAAAGGAACACCAACGGAGCTAAGGAGGCCATGATCCAGCTTTTCGGAGTGCTACTCCAACCGGGTCCTTGACAAGTGTTGGATGCGAAACCGAACATGCACCAAACCATACTTAACAGTACCACCAATTGCTGACTTAGTTGGCCACTGCCACATTGTAGGCTGCAGAATGTGTACATAAGAGCTTGCCATGAGGCACCATGGCAAAGATGGCCGCACCCACTACAGTGTCAACCTGTGCATCCTCGCACCGTTCCGCGCTTAAAGTGCACAACCCTCCTGACGCCCAGTGGCAAGCCAACCAACCAATCAGCCCTCGGTCGGCAGATCTGGTCATTATGCTACTTCCTCTCCCCCATGTATAGCGGCCTGCAGCACAGGACATGCCTCACGGCCAGGCATACAATCCGCCTCAAAACGCCCAACGCTGCTGAGATGCTCCAATCCAGTCACACCGTGGAGACAGGGCTAACTCTGCCCGGGGCGAGCCGAGAGCCATGGTAAGATGCCCTCATGGCCCAATGAAGAAGACAAGCCCCAGTCGCATGTCAATCTGGACATCTCCAATAAGACCCTCAAAAATGTCTAGCGGCGCTAGAGCGCCACAAGCTGAAGAGCAGAGGCCGCACTACAAGATTGCAGGCCATATTATCAAGAACGGCGATAACGTTATCGCTGATTTAGCGGCAGGAAACTGCCGCTAAAGCGGCGGTAAGGGGCTTGATAATATGCCCTTGAGAATTCCAATAGAAGCCCAGGTTTGATGTCCTTCACACCAGAACCTGGGCCTCTATTGGAATTCTCAAGGGCATATTATCAAGCCCCTTATCGCCGCTTTAGCTGCAGTTTCCTGCCGCTAAATCGGCGATAATGTTATCGCCGTTCTTGATAATATGGCCCGCATGCCTCTTCTAAAAACCTGAGGCATAAGTGCTTACAACCTGACCAAATGCGTAACCGGTGGCCCTTGGCTGTATCATCCCCACGGAGAGTGGCAAAACCCATAATTTACCGATAAGAATGCCGGTGAAAAGCTGCCCACGCGTAACTAAGATAAGTGACTTTTCTTCTATTTGCTTTTGTAAACCAGATGCATTGCCGGGTTCGCCAGGTCGAAAACAGACTTATTAATAAACAGACTTATTAATAAAGGGCTTTCTCCGCCGTGCTCTACCCTATGTGAATAATTGCTGATTTAGTTGGCCACTGCCCCGAGGAAGGAGTGCAGAAGGGTGAAGGGAGCATGAGGCAGGAGAGGGGAGACAGTCACATTAATGCTTCGTTCTATCGGTCAAGTGAAGCATTACTCTACGCACTGGAGCATCGCCTGCGAGTAGGCGGCTACCTGCACCCAACCGCGACTGCCGAGAACAAAGGCGCCTTTAGCCAGAAACCACGTGATCTGCCCAGGATCACAGGAGCCGCATCGAGGCTCGAACCTAAAAAGTCACGCCGTGGCCCAGCCAGCGCAACCTGCGGGCAGAGGGGACAGCATACTCTGCCCCCCGCAAGGGAAATGGTAAAAACTTAAACAAAGTGCTTCCTCACTGTTTTAACCAGGGAGGTAAGCATACGAGGCAAACGGGACAACCACTGCTCTCCAGCGGCTCCATGGTTCTCAATTCCTGGTCCTCAATTCCATGGTCCTCAATTCCTATCCTTCTTGCAACGTCAACAAAGACAACTCTCCTTTCACCTCTGATGCACCAACGCCTGCTCTCAACCACCACCTTTCCCCACCCCTGAACCCTGTACCCCAACTCCCCTCCCGTACCCTCACCTCTCCCTGCCCTCCGCTGCCAATTGCACCCCCTCCTGTTTCTATCGAGCCACCCAACATGCCGTGCTCTGCCCTACTCTCCCTGGAAAATAAGCTAGGTTCTCTCATCACCTCCATCGCCCAGCTTGAAGCTACCATTTCACTCTTAAGCTCCAAGATTTCCACCTTTCCATACACCTCATATCCTTTGGAAAACACTCACCTTCCCACGAGATGCACCTCACCCCCACACCCCAAAATAGCCAATCATAACCTGTCGCCTGCAAACATCGCAAACTCACTCAAGTCCTCGAACACCACCCTTCTTCCACTTTCCTCTCCAAGTAACCCTACTATCTACACTATTCCGACCATCTCCTCTGTCTGAACCAATCATCCACCTAAATCCTCCCGAGCACCCTCATATAAGTACAATATCCCTATCCCCCTCATAGCCCAAGTGCCCCTGTCACCAAAACAGTCTCGGCAGAGTTGCACTGTCTGCTCCACAACTGCAGATCTGCAATAAAACACAAACTTGAAATCTCCGATACCATCACCCTTCACAATATCGACATGCTCTTCCTCACAGAGACCTGGTTCAACGATACCTCTCACTCTATGTTTGATCTCCTATTACCCACAGGCTATTCTATATTGAGAAATGACAGAATAGACAAAGTTGGGGGAGGTGTTGCAGTCATCTTTAGAAACTCCCTTCAACTCAAGGCTTTTCCTAACAGCTCCTTCCGCACTTTTGAATGCCTATCTCTTGAGCTTCAATTGCACCAACGCTCACCCCTCAGATTCCATGCCATTTACCGCCCGCCTGGCAGCGGCCCTTCGTTTATGGAGGAACTCACTGACTTCATCAGCGACCAATACTCGCAAAGTGACAATCAGATCTTCGTGGGTGACTTCAATCTCCACTGGGGTTCGCTGGAAGACTCTTCTGCGAATATGGTGGCCACCTTTCTCTCCGCAAATGATCTTATCCAACACTGCACAGAAACAACACACTCTAAGGGCTCAATCCTGGACCTTGTTATTTCTAAAGCAGACATGCTTACTATCGCTATCCCTATTCATGTAGACTGGTCTGACCACCTCCTCATCCCATTCTCTCTTCACCTATCACACTCTATAACTCTCTGCCAACCTAAGAGGACTACTTCATGGTTCCGTAACACGAAAAATATTGACCTCGGTACCCTCTGTGATTCGGCTTTGCTATCACTTCCAAGGCTAGACCCGAACCTGGATGTGAATGAACTCACCTCCCAATGCCTCTCAGTCCTTGCAGTCGAAATCAACAACGTCGCTCCTCTTCAAAGCAAAAGGAAAAGGCCTACTCCCTCAGCACATTGGTTCAACAAATCCCTTTATGAAGAAAGGAAGTACCTAAGAATCCTGGAGAAACAATGGAGACAAGCGCCCTCCACCAATAATTTGGCCACGCTTCGTTCAGCAAGATCCAAGTACCACAAGCACATCTTCCTTGAAAAAGCATCACACTTCAGAACCCTCCTCGACTCAGCCAAAAATAGACCCAAAAAACTAATCGACCTCATCAAGAATCCAAACTGCCCTCCCCCAACCTCCAAGTTGGAGTATTCTACAAAGAAAGCAGCGGAATTCGCTTTATTCTTTGACGAAAAAGTGAAATCACTTGTGGATCAGGTCATTCATCCTACCCCTCCAGAGGAGCGCAAATCCTTAGCCATTTGGCAGAACTTTGACTCCATCTCTGAAGATGCCCTCCTCAAATGCATCCTCAAAACAAAGCCCTCCAACCATTCTCTTGACCCCATCCCTAGTGCCATTGCAAACGACTTCTACACCCATTCTCTTTCCTATTGGACCACTCTGGTTAACCTCTTCCTCTGTCAAGGCTCCCTTCCTGTTCCCTTCAAAACTGGGCAGGTTACCCCTCTTCTTAAAAAACCCACTGCTGATGCGAACGACCTCAACAACTTCCGCCCCATCACTAACCTACCTTTTCTTGCGAAAATCACTGAAAGATGTGTAGCGAAACAACTTTCCCGTCATATCAAGGACAATGATCTTCTTGACAATTTCCAGTCTGTCTTCATTCAAAACTGCAGCACTGAAACAGCCCTGCTGCAAGTGATTGATGACGCACTGCGGATACTTGATTCAGGGGAGTCTTGTCTTCTAATTCTCCTTGACCTTTCTGCAGCCTTTGACACTGTCAATCACAACACTCTCCTGATCACTCTTCAACAGAGAATGGGCATGGAAGGCACAGTGCTTAAATGGTTTGCTTCCTTCCTCTCTGATAGATCCCAAATGATCAAAATAGCAACAGTCTTTCATCTCCTTTGGCGGTTGGTCAAGGTGTTCCTCAAGGCTCTATACTTGCACCCACTTTGTTCAACCTCTATTTGGAACCATTGGGAAATCTCCTAAGTAAATCTGGGATCCTCTATCATCTCTATGCGGACGACACTCAAATCTACCTCAAGGTGTCCTCCACACACGATCTCTCCATCCTAAACTCTACTCTCGACTCCATTCAAAACTGGATGCTAACTCATCAATTGATTCTGAATCCCTCCAAAACTGAATTCCTCCTCCTCTCCTCCTCACTCTCTCCTCCTCCGGTTCAATCATGGATGGATCAGATGAATCTACTTAACAATAAACCTATCATTGTCGACAGCGCAAAATCCCTTGGTGTCATACTCGACAGAAAACTCAATCTACTCTCCCACATCAATTCCATTGCAAAGCCTGCTCGATACCAACTGCGCTTTCTCTGGGGGATTCGACGCTTCTTCCCAGAGCAAGACCGAAAAACCCTGGTCCAATCGCTGGTTCTCTCTAGATTGGACTACTGCAATTCTCTTCTTACTGGCCTCCCCAAATCCCACCTGTCCCCCCTCAAATCTGTGCTCCATTCAGCAGCTCGTTTCATATATGGGACCAAAAGAAGCGACCACATCACACCCATTTTATCCTCCCTCCGTTGGCTTCCATCGAGGCAAGATCTATCTACAAGACTGCCTGTATCACCCACAAAGCCTTGCATTCCTCCTCTCCTCGCTACTTGGCGAATAAACTGAAACTCTCTGGAGGCTCTAGACCAGAGGTCTTCAAACTGTGGGGCGCGACCCCCAGGGGGGTCGTGGAGTCCTAGGAAGGGGGTCACAGATTCCCCAGCTTCACTTGTCCCTGTAAAAAGACAGCCGCCCTGGGAGGCTAATTGAGATCGTTATCAGCTGCTTGCCTGAATGAAAGGCAAATGTGCCTTATCTGGTAATCTTCAAGTGTAAAGGATGCTTGGGAGCAGTTCTGGCTCTTTGTGAAGACAAAGATGTGTGTTTTTGAATGGAAGTGCAAACAGTTAACTACTGGGCTGGGAAGCTCTTGCTTTTAATTTTAACTGCATTTACACAGCCCTTAATGCCCCTAAAGAGGTGTTGAAGGGACAGTTATGTAAAAAGAAAACTGCATTACATACGCTCTGGTATTATTAAAACCTGCATTTTGAAAGCACCATTTTACTGTAAAACTATTCGCACATTTTGCAGCATTCTATCTTACCCTGTGTGTAATGCAAGTATAGAAAATTGACTTATATATTCACAGTGCTTTCCGTCACAGGCTGTGACTTCGTAGCACTAAAAATACACATCACTATTCTCCACTGCACCAATCAAGATTTAATTCTGTGGTTCTCTGGTTACACACAGACCTCGGCAGTGCATTAACTAATAGAGGTTTTTAATGTACTACAGTGCATTTCGCACTGAGCAATAACTTTTTTATTTATTTATAATTTACGCTGCCCATTATTTTATATGTAGATACCTGAAGTTGAAAGACCTAAAAAACGTACAGAATATTTTGGGCTTATTTATGAGAGGCTTGCATCGCCAGAGCATCACTTTTTTGATGCTCCGGTGGCGCAAGCATCTCAACCATACCTATGAGGCAGTGCAAAGTCACCCTGCATGGCTTTGCATTGCCTCATAGATATGGAGTAAGACATAGCAGCGCATATCACTGCGTTGCCTTACTCTGCATCAACGAGGTGTTCCATGGGCTTTGCGTGGGGTTCCCATGCAAAGCCCATGGATTTTGATGCTGCCCCATATTTACAAAATTACGTAAACCTGGGGCCGCTCCAAAAACTGACGCCTCTCCAGTGGAGGCGTAACGAGGAGAAATGTTTTCTTTCCTCTTTCCATGTGTGCTGCATTCTGCAACTCTCATAGAAATAGGAAAACACTCCTCAGGATTGTTTTTGTGAAGGAAGGTGCCTCTTCCCGTACAAAAACAATTCTGCCTACGTTGGTGCTAGGCAGCAATTTGTGAAGGGAAAAGGACTGGAATGCACAGTATTTCATAATTACAGTGCATTCCTGCCCTTTCACATTGGCATAGGGCAGCGCCGCAAGAAGACTTGCAGCGCTGCCCTACGCCAATTCCTCATAAATGAGGCCCTTTGTTTTTAGCTACACCTTTGGCTACACCCTTACGCTTAATGACCTTTGGTTTGCTAAACACTGTTTAATGTCATTTCCCCACCGGTAAAACTATTTGCTGTTGTAATTGGGGGCTGTTAGAAATGAGGGTCTCTAGTTGGCAATGGTTTGCACCTTTCTCCAAGTAGGGACCCTTCCTTCTAGTCAGGGTAAGAGGGATACACTACTGAAATAACCCCTGCTCACCACCTTGGTAGCTTGGCACGAGCAGTCAGGCTTATTTCAGAGGCAGTGTGTAAAGGATTTGCACATAACCAACAGCAATACACTGAAAACACTACAAAAGGACACCACACCAGTTTAGAAAAATATCCAATACTTTATATATTCAAAACAAGACTAAAACGATAAAAATCCAACCTACAGTACTTAAAAATATGCACTTTGCGGGGAGCTGGCGTCGGTCGGTCCGGACTGTGGTGTGGGACGGGGCAGTGTGTCCCAAGACTTACGAGCAGTGCCCCCAAGCCACGGTGCGGTCACGGTTGTCGAAGTCAGTGACGGCGTCGGTGAGACCAGGGCGGCGAAGTGAAGCGATGTGGTGCGGAGTGCGGTGCCCACAGGTCACGGTGCAAGCAGCAGCTCGGCGGCCGTCATCAGTGAGACCAGGGTTGCGGTGCGAGATGCAGCGGTGCCCTCTGCGGTGCCTTCAGGGCACGGAGCCAACGGCAGAATCAGTGACGGAGTCGGTTTCTTTCCCCCTCTGTGGCAACTGAAACCACGGTTCCAGAGGCGGTACCCAGAGGTCAGTGAAGTCTTTGCGGTCCCTGAGACTTCAGAACAGGAGGCAACAAGTAAAGAAAGTTCAGTCCAGTCCTTTCACTGCCCAAGGCAGAAGCAGCAACTGCAGGCCAAACCAACAAAGTAACAATACAGCAAAGTTGCACTCCTCTTGGCAGTTCTTCCAGCTCTTCTTCTTGGCAGGTTCCTTGATTCCAGCGAGTTCTAAAGTTCTAGGGTCTGGACCCCAATATTTATGCTCAGTTTCTCTTTGTGCTTTTGGGGAGAGAGTGCCTGTGCCCAGCCCAAACCAGTTCCATCCTCTCTGGCCCAGCTTCCTGGCAGGAGGTGGAGACAGCATTGTCCAAGGCAGACCAGGCCCATTCAGGTGCAAGGAAATCTCCTCCCACTACTATAAATACAGCCCATGTCTATTCAGCCCAGCCCTGACTCATCCAGGAAAGGCAGGACACACCTTGACCCCCCAGTGGCTGTCTGATGAGAATGCACATCCCCAGCCCCTGTCACTCCAAAGCCAGACAGTCAATCCACAAACCCAGCAGAGGCACACAGGATGGCTAAGCAAGACAATACCTACTTTCTAAAAGTGGTATTTTCAAACACAGAACATAAAAATCATCTTTACTAAAAGATGCATTTTTATATTCTGAGTTCAGGCATGCTAAACCCAATTTCTCTATCTTATCCCAATGGGAAGATATGCTTATAAGATGTTATAAGTAAACTCCCATTCTATCCTATGGGACAGATAGCCTTTCCATAGTGAAAAATGAAACACACTGTAATTCACTACAAGGACATGTCACACACACCAGTACATGTCCTACCTTTAAAATACACGGCACCCTGCCCACAAGGGTACCTTGGGCCTACCTTAGGGGTGACTTGCATGTAAGAAAAGTGAAGATTAGGGCTTGGCAAGTGGGTGCACTTGCCAGGTCGACATTGCAGCTACAAACCGCACAGACACTGCAGTGGCAGGTCTGATGACCCTTTTCAGGGCTGCATGGGTGAGTGGCACAATCAGTACTGCAGGCCCACCAGCAGCATTTGATTTACAGGCCCTGGCACCCTCAGTGCACTTTACCAGGGACTTACTAGTAAGTCAAACATGCCAATCATGGAAACACCAATCCATAATACAATTTACAATAGGAGCACTTGCACTTTAACACTGAACAGCGGTGACAAAGTGCGCAGAGACACTGAACCAGCAAAAACAGAGTCAAAAGTAGGAGGTCAGAAAGGAAAAAGACAGGGGAAACATGGCAAAAGATGCCAGGTCTAGCGGGCATTTATGGTTGTCGATAGATGTTGATGATGAGGAGAACCAGTTTCTAGAAAATTTTGTCAGAAGGGGTCCTTACGCCTAAAAAGGTTTGACAAGGGGGTCTCGACATCAAAAAGTTTGAAGACCACTGCTCTAGACCATCACATAATGCGGAAAACTTATTGCTTGAACCCCCCACTTTCAAAAAGGAAAGATCGATGGCCCAATCCTTTTCAGGCAACGCAGTGAGAATCTGGAACTCACTTCCGCCTCAGCTCCGGACCACCACCTCTTCCCGGTCCTTCAAAACTGACCTCAAATTTCTCCTTCTCTAAAGACACTTCCAAACCTAATTCACGCCCTCTCTACTCCCTCAAGGAAGTTCTTCCACTATAGGAAATTCTGTACTCCATGCATATAGAAGTGCCTTCCCAGTGTGTTCTGAGTGACTGCCACTTATTGCAGTATTATACCTCTATTTGTATTTTGGATCTTATGTATCATGCACACTTGTCACTTTTTTCTCTTGTAACATATCATTTGCTACCTCTTTTTCTATCTTGTTTGTTTTTGTTATTTGCACAATTGTCACTTTTCCCTCATGTAATGTAACGCTTGCTTTTGTATTATGCTCACTTGTAATTTTCACCTCATGTAATGTTACTGTTCCTATTGTGAAGCGCTCTGACACCTTCGGGTAAAGTCCACACTATATAAAAACGCATAAAATAAATAAATAAATAAAATGGTGAGAAACCAACTGCGCCTGGTACCCCCAGGCAATCTCCCCTTTCAGACCGTGGCACTCTCTGAGGAACTCCCGGGAGCCCCGGACATGAGCGGCTGTCTGGTCAGCCACAACAACCGTGCCAACCCTGAGTTCCAATAACGTCAGACTCGCCTGAGAACCAGAGTCCCATCAGTGCTTCTGTGAGATAAGGCAACTCAGCAGCATCACCAGACAGTTTTTGTTTTTTTGCATATTTATATAGCGCGAACTCGACCGAAGGTATTGGAGCGCTTTACACGAGCACCGTATTTACATTACACATTCAGGCACGGGGAGATTAAGTGATTTGCCCATAATCACAGGATGTGGACGCGACCCCGAGGCTCGAACCCTAGTTTCCAGCACCAAAGTCGGCAGTCTAGCCGACGGACCACATCCCCTCCCCACAGACAGTGAGCGAAACACCCACTTTCCCCACAATCCTTTGCGTGATATCTACATACAACCCCACATGGAACTTCTCTTTCATTTTATTGACTCATATGTACTGCAAGATGCTGAGGTTTACTACTTTGCTATAGATTGTTGATGGCACCAAGCTGCAGCGCTGCAGCGTCACTCTCACATACATAGGTGAATATAATTTTTGGGTTTTGAATGACAACTTTCTTTAACAGATTTCTTACCAATATCCAATCACCTGGCTTTGATAGTCACTCGCACTTCGCGTGGCAGTGATTCATTAATTGCTAGAATTTTTAGAAGACACTTCCTGGAGAAATTGTCTGCTTTACTGTCGTAAAGAAACACTATCGTATACAACCATAGTGTAAACTTCTGCGTTTCAAAAAATACGAAGTGTAAGCTTCAACTTTTCAAATAATTTTAATTAACTATATATCAAGTTATTGTTTATAAGAGGAATGATGTTAATATCTATTAATTGTAGCTGTAAGGAGCAAGCTGATACTTACAGCTTTGTACGGAAATTAACAGGACCCGTCTCAGGGGAGAGCACGGGATGCAGTGCTCAGTTCTGTCGCTAGAGGTCAGGCAGCACGGTGGGTTCAGCGCCTGTTCTGCAGCCTGGTACAGAAACAGGCTCCTGCTTTGGGTTGTGGGTTCAAGTCCATGCGAGGGGTGGAGACAACCTGCAGAGGGGCCACTGACCTGTCTGCATGAAGGTTGTTCATAGCGCCTCCCTCTGACCGGCTCCAGTGATTCTTCCTAAACTGCTGTTAATTTTATTTTTCTTGTAATATGCTGCCGGCACCGTGTTTAGCACCTATTAACTCCCATTGTCCCCCCATCTCCCTCTCACCCCCCTGCCATCCCACATGGTCACACCCCGTTACCCCACCACCTCCTTATCACCTGTATGAAGGCAGTAAGATGGGGGTAATTCAGGTGGGTTGGAGAGGCACAGAAATGTTTGTATTCGGAGGCAGTTGATAGAGCCTGGATGTTATCGTTCATCTGACCTCAATGAATTCTCCCAGGAAAAAGGACTTATAACAATAATTTACAGATATGACAAATGTGTGTTGAGTAAAGTTATCATGCTTTAAGAACCATGCACGAAAATGAAGTTTGATTTAGATACTGCATCATGAAAGCATGCAGAATGTTAGAAGTAGATTTGTGATGATACCTAACTACAGATGAACTAATGATATGTATTTTCTTTATGCATAAATGAACAATAACAGGCAAACAGTAATATAGAAATTCCTTATACGTCTATGAATAAAGTCGTTTTAGGTATTGAGAAAATGGACGCTAACATTAAGATGTGTAACGTGAGCACCGATATTGATGAGATAACCAATGCTATAATAATTTGTGTTTTGTAAAATTTAGCTTAGCAATGTTTCAATCACTGAATGGTGTAATAAGCTTGTAACATGAAAAGAATATTGAAAAAACTAATATGTGAATTGATATAAAGTGTTATAATTTTTTTTATATAGGTACCTTATACTTGCTAATGTAGATGCAATTATTAATTGATATAAAATGAAGAACTAATAAATTGTATTCAGTAATATGAAGTTCATATTTGAGCGCAATTCAGCACACATAAGCTGCATTTCATATAGGCCTCAAAACATCTTTTCCTTTCTAGTATGAACAAGAAAGCCTAGAGCCTAGAAGCTTATGAGAACGTTTCGTAAAGTTTCTACTTGTGCTCTAACACTCAATAATTCCTTTCACGCTTGTAGCGTACTTGACCGGACTTGCAACAAATGTGTTACTTCCTAGAGTACATGCTTGGGGAAGGACTGACAAAGATAGAGAGCACGGACTCACCTACTTCCTAGATGTCATAACCAATCAGATGAATAAAAATGTGTGGTCTAATGGATGAAGCAGGGTCCCGTTTTACCATATAAATGCCATAAATAAATTCCAGCCCTACACTTGTAGGATGAAACCCTCAGATAGGCCCCACCAGCCAGAATATGTTAGCTTGATCATTCTGTCTAAAGCATTCACTAAATACCATAGGCCCCAAGCCCACTTAGGAGCATACACGCCCCCCACAAAGAAAGTATAGGCCTCAGCTCACTGTTATCTTGACATACAAAGTTACCAAGCCCATTGGTCTCAAATGTGCCTTTCGGTCGTACACAGCACAGTGGGCTAGCTGAGACACGAAAACATCCCCGAATTACAAGAACAACAATAGGCAATATGTGGGCGGAGACGAGCTGGTACATTTCATTGCTTCATATCTGATATTTGACGTCTTTCTGCTTGCTTTTGAAACCACGACGGGACCATGACATGAGACAACGACCTGTGACCTTTGCGACAGTTCTGCTTTTCTATAAAATTCTGAGAAGTAATGCAAACTATTTATGATAAATGTCTAAAAATTCTTCATGATCTACGGTCAAGCATCAGTGACTCTCCGATAACATTTTTTGCACCATAATGCTGTGACGCAGTAACTAAAGGCTTGCGGTCAAGAGCACCTGTCAGTGTTCTGATTTTGTAGTTAATGGTTCCGCATTAAACAGGTATAAAGAGATGTGCTCCACTGCTCAGCCTTTGAACCACCTATCGCAGTATCTATGCGGGGTGCTTCCCGGTCGACCGCAGTCTATTTTGGGTCCAGCATATTTGAGGCTGTAGTGTTCAAAGTAGATTGGAAGTCTTTGTCTCTCTCTCTTTCTCAGTCTCTCATCCCCTCCCATTTCCTTGCATAGATGTATTTTTAATGCTTATAGTATTGCATGGTATAGCTTATTATTTGAGGTGCGTCTTTTAGACACTTGAGAATCTACTAAAGACTGTATGAAGCTATTTTTGATTGATTGAAGCTGTGGTTCATGATATTTTCCTTGTTTAAGCTTGTTCTGTAATAAAGTGCCACTCCAATCCAGTGCCTACGTTTCACACAAGTGTCTTATTGCATTTAGATAGCAACACCCCTGTACAAATTAAGCTGGGTGAAAACACCACCCTGCAACATGGAACATGCAAAGTAATGGATTGCTTAACCTTCCGGATTTGTAAGCTTTACCTACTACATAATATCATCCTCTAGAAACTTACCAATGGGACAGAATGGTCCCATCAAATTGGTGATGTCAAGGGGTGTCAACCAGAAATCGATGGAGTATAATTGCCTAAAGTGCGGACAGGAGCGGTCCCTATCTTGCCCTACTCCTCGACCCACATTGTGGTACAGAGACTGATGAGTTGAACTTCCAGAAACTAACGCAAACTGAGACACATTACTGCGTTTGCTGCTGTCTGATATGCTTGCATAAATAGAACTTTTACGGCTGAAAGGTTTTTCGACAACAGCTGTGGCATTTGATGCTGCAGTGCGGACAGGCACGGACGAACCTGTTCATGAACTGGAACTGGTCATTTTGGTGATTTCTGAACTTACATCTATAGGGTTTGCATGAGGGTTATTTGCTTTAAAAGACTCATTTCTCATGAATCATGATACAATCTCCCTCAGCGGAGGAAGAATTTCCCTTTAAGTTTAAACTTGATTCTTCCAGCTTTATTAATTCCTATTAAAATTCTATAAATCGTAAATCTATTTGACATGAACATTTTCTTTAGATGTGATAAAGATACCAACTGAGTTAATTATTCTGCTAATTCTGTTTCACTCATTGGTTGGGGTCATTTTGTCTGTTTACTAAATTAATTTGACCTGAACAGATTCTGCCTAAACAAGTCTACTTGGTAATGATAAAATGCTAACTATTATCTTATTCCAGGTCCTCATATGATAATAGTTCATACCCTAAATATTTTAATGCCTTTCAGCACAGAACAAGATCCATGGGAGGACCTAAGGGGGACAGAAATTGGTTGCTGGGGTTATTCTGGGAAAATGTATTCTGTATTTGAGGCCCATCACGTTTACTCTACAACACAGTCACTGCAGGAGTTAGCAACTGGCCTGTGAGGAGAAACGGACCCACCTCTGTTTCTTCTTGTTGTAGTGACTAGCAGCAGCCTGGGTGCCAAATGTGTTGCCGCCCAGGGCGCTATCTGAGCAAAGACCAGCTCTGGGGGAGGAGGGTGAAAAAGTTAAACCATGCTATTCCTCAGGGAGTGGAAGGGTGAAATGGGGAGAGGGTGCATTGTTCATTCTAAAACAGAAGGATGAAATGAGGAGTAACTGGATTAATTACTACACAAGAGGGGGGAAGGAGGGTGAGGGGGCTTTGGCCTTTGTAAATCAGATGGTACAAATAAAGGCTGCATTGTTCCTTCTAGAGCAGGCAGTGTGACAGGGAGAGAGTGAATTATTCCCCATACAGCAGGTGAAGGGTTTAAATAGGAGAGGACTGCACTATTCACCTTATATAAGGTGAAGGGTGAAATGGGGAGGCCTAATTATTTCATAAAGGGTGATCACATACTATGAGGTCCAGACACACACCTGCTCTGCTTCATGTGGTGCTGGAGTATGCGTTAATAGTTGATGAAAATGACAAGCTTGTATTTTAAACATGAGGGGCCTTATTTATGAGGCCCCTTGCGTTGCCGGAACGTCACTTTTTGTGACATTCCGTGGCGCAGAAGCCTGCGTGATAGTTATCAGGCAGCACTAAGCCACTTTTTTTGGCTTAATGCTGCCTGATAAATATCAGTCCCTTTAACGCAGTGTTCTGCGTTAAAGGGGCGTGAAATGGGTGTTGCTGGGGGCCTTCCCAGCAACACCCATGGCCTTTTGACGCTGCCCCAGATTTACGAGAAATCGTAAATCTGAGGCAGCGCCAAGCTTGCGCCTCCCCAGGGGAGGCGTAAGGGAGGCACAACGAGGAGAAATATCTTTATTTCTCCTCGTTTCTATGTGTGCTGCATTCTGCAGCCCACATAGAAAGAGGAAAAAGCCTCTTGTGATTATTTTTGTACAGAAAGGTTTCCCTTCCTGTACAAAATTAATACTCCGCAACGCAGGCACCTTTGCACCATGGTGCAAAGGTGCCTGTGTTGGCGCATGGCAGCCCATTGTGCGCCGGCGCAGGGGAAAAGGACAGGAATGCGCCGCATCTTACAGATACGGCGCATTCCTGCCCTTTTCTTTTGCTGTAGGGAAGCGCAGCAGGAAGGCCTGCTGCACTTCCCTAGGGCAAAACCTCATAAATGAGGCCCGTAATGTCTTTTTTAAAGGCCTGGGTGGAATTCGCTGAGTTTTACTCTCGGAACTCCGCAAAGTGCCGGAAAAACTCAGGCGTGCTATGCAGAGTTTCGCCAGCGCGGAGTCTGTTAAGTCGTGCTGCTCGCACTGATTTTTAGCACCTGGAGTTTGTCCCACGCTGTAAAATCAGAGTGAGCAGCACTACGCATCGTGCCAGAGGGCCCTGCTTCTTTCTGCCGCTCGAGTAGACATTCTACTCGAGACGCAGCTTCCTTAATGAGAGCGGCAGAATTCTCAACTTGAGCGGTCGCGACCTGCCGCGACCGCCTGCGTTGAGAAATCTTGCAGACAGAAGGTCTAGCACGCGATTATTTCTTGCGAGCGCGCGCCAACTTCATGTTGGCAAGCCGCTTGAGAGAAAAAACTCTGCTCCGCCTCACTTTGCGTAGTTTTTCGGAACTCCGCTAGGAGCGTGGAGTGGGCAAAACTCCGCCGGTGGAGCAGAATTGTTCATCCACCCCTACTTTATTTCTGAAATGAAAAGCTAGTATATGGCAAGGATCTGTACAAAACTGGCATACTGATGTATAGGGACAAGGGGCCACATGATCGTAGGTTTCATTTTGCGATTACCTAATAGCACATTTTTGCGATTTTCTATCAGGTAATCGCAAACACCTATGTACTAATGTTCTTTTGATACATTTAGTTATTCCTAATGGGTTTGCAATAGACCTACCTCATTAAGATTGATGAGGTAGCTCGCAATTTGCTATCCATTGGGAATCACTAGAGGCCGAAAGGACGAAGCCTTTTACCTCTCGCAAACGGCCCATTGGGCCTTTTGTGACCTGTAAAATGCTTTTTGACAGTAATGATGCAGCTGCGGTGTAAACAATGCGCCATATTGCGGCCATTTTACAACGTGACGCATCAAGGGAAATGCGTCACCTTGTAAAGCCCTGCACCACATTATACCTGCATCAGGTATAATGTATGCAGGGTGGGTGTTCCCATGCAAAAAGCCATGTAGAACTGACGCAGTGAAATTTACAACATTCACTGCGTCACTCTACGCCTTCACTGCGTCAAAATTCCTATGCCTGCTCTGACCAGGCATAAGAAATGACGCAGGACTTTTTGAATGGGACTCACCTATCTGTTGTGGCACATTACTGGAGTTGCGTCACTTTCATGAGCAACTCCAGCAATGCGTCACTTTTGCGCCAACAGATGAATCAGAATTTCTGATGCATCTGTCAATCCTTGCGCCATGGTGCACTGTATTGTAAATACGGCGCATCCATGGTGATGCAAGGGTTTCGTATGGAGGCGCAGGGAAACTGATGCATCTGTACAGATGCGTCAGTTTCTTGTAAATCTGCCCCCTAGAGTTCACAAGAGTTCTGCTCCACAAAAGATTCTGGGTAGTGTTTCTCCTTCAGCAACGAGAGCTGCTCATCTGTGGTTAAGGTCACATGTCAACATGACTCCATTTGAAGCCCCTGATCCCAAAACCGAGGAGTACAAGACCCTGATCCCTGTCATGACTGGTGTTCATCTGGCACTTGTAGTTTCATCTAGCACTTGGCAATGGTAGTTGTAGAAACCTCATCTCACAACGTGGGTGCATCTGCATCCTCCTCCTCCTCCTCCTCCTCCTCCACTAACCTCAACAACAGATGGTAGCAGCTCGAGTGCTCGGCTACTCAGCATCCTCATCTGTTCGGGGTTCTGTCCAATTTGGTGGTGGTGAGATCCTCAAACTGAACAACCGCATTGCAAGATGGAGGGTAGTCCAGTTCCTTACTCAGATGGCCAAATTGTATATCAACCATTAGGGGGTACAAAGTCTTTTGTTTTGACTGATGACTCCGTTATGTTTCAAATAGGTATCCTAATATAGGCTCAGGTAGTCACCTAAACTTTCACCTATATTCTCCCCTACCATTACACAACATAATCGTTCTTGGGACTGACCTTTTACCTAGTTACGGTTCCGCTTATAGGACGTGGGGTTTTCCCTGAAAATTAGCCTCATCCATTATGCATGAGGATTCTTGGAAACTCAGCATAATAACTATGTATAAGGGTCATTCATTCTGTCATCCTAAGTCCGACATGATGCAGCAAGGTAGAACCCCTGAGGGTACCACTTTGGGTATATAAACACCATTTCTTGCTGAGTTAGACAGAGGAGAAAAGGACTTCCATGTAGACACACTGACGCGAGACGCTGAGGTTCCTGCACGCAGACACTCCAGCTCGCAGTGGTCTGACATCCCTTGTGGGGTGTCCATCTCGAGACCAAGACGGGGTCCCACAGTCTCTTACTTCAGGTAATGGGGTTGACTTTATCCTAGAGAGATTCTTGTCTACACACCTACATACATGCTAGGTACACTTAGGTACATCTAGTTAGTGAAGCATCGTAGGAGTACGCATTTTTATTGTCATGTATTTTAATACCTGCCTGTATTATTTGTTTTAGCACTATGGTAGAAATCTACCATCCTTTTACTCTTTTGGTGCCTATAATCATTTATATCTGTTTCTGTCTGATGGTTGTTTCAGCACACCTATTTTACACTAGAATGACGCTGGTTCAATAAATGCTTATTGGAAAACGTCCACACCATTTATTCTTTGTATCGCTCTGAGACAAAGTGAGCACGAGTGACTGAGCGAAATTACAGTACTGTTTCCACGATCCCTGATGGGACAGAGCTGTCATGTTCGATAGTTGCCAAGAACTATTCTCTCCTTGGTAAGAGGGGTTTCTAGTGGCACTGTGAGCTAGCTGGTATACAGGCAAACATACCCGGTGGGGGTGTCTAGAATCAGTCTGGACACCAATCCTACAGTGTATGTTGTCTAAACGTGCAGATCATATATAGGTTTATAAGAACTAAATGACAACTCATATTGTCTCATTCATTGCTGTGGGATTTATCTGCTCTCAATCAAAGCATGTTATTTCCTGGCGACGAAGAAGATTCAAGTGGACATCCTCTGCTGAATTTCCCCCTCTTCCACCGGAGTATCGCTTCATTCACAGCTATTCAAGAGACTAGGGCATCAGTGTGGACTTCCGTGGCTGGACTTCTTTGCATCCAAACAGAACTCCCAACTCCTTCCTTTTTGCTGTTGTGCCAGGTCCAGGATGCATGGGGTGACTGGTATATCCGTCCCATGGCAGAAGGGTCTGTTGCATGCCTCTCTTCATTTTCCTGTACTCTTGAGTTCTTGAGGGGACATAACAGAGAGGGGTGTCTGTGATTCTGATTGTGCCATTTTGACTAAACAAGGTGTTTCCGTCACTACATCAACTAGTTATAGCACCAAAATGACCTCTTCCTCTATCTCTGGTTCTCCCCAAATGGCCTTTTGTGTCCGGCCAATGGGTTATCAGACCACACCTCAAGGCACGAAAGCTAAGAAGATTGGGTTGATGAGGTTAGGTGTTTCTGTTACTATGCTGAGCTTTACAAATTTCCCTGGCTACCCTTAGGTCTTACTCAAGAAATAAGAGATCTTTCTGTAGATGGTGTGAAAAACACTTATGTTCTCCATTGTCCCTTGAGAATCCTTGATTTTTTCCAACTATGGATTTGAAAAAGGTTTCTCAGTTTCCTCCTTAAGCGCTGTTGGCTGCTGTTATGGTCTTTGGGGAATAGGAGGTGGTGTTGTACGTAAATGTTGTCCTCGTGCAGGTTCAACATAGATTTGAACTTCTCAGGTGTAGAATTCACCTTGTTATTTCCTCCTGGGATCTCATCCTTGTTGGCGGTCTTCACACTGCTCCCTTTGCGCCCCTGAAATCAGCCGGACTGAAAATACTGACATTTAGGGTACTGTTCCTGGTAGCTGTAACTTCAGCCAGGCGCTGAGGCAATTTGAGATCCCCTTCATATACTGCTTTGTGTCTGAGACTTTTCCTCAAGAGTTTGGTTCAATTCCATTGTTTAAACCTCAGGTGCGGTCGAAGTTTCGTTTGAGACAAGAGTTGGTACTTTCTTCTCATTCTCTGGATGGGTCTCAACAGGCTAGATTAGACTACAAAACGTTGGATGTCGGACAAGTAGTTCGGATATTGCTCACCAGATAAGAGTCTTTCTGTAAATCAGATTTTTTGTTTGTTTGGGTTTCGGCTATGCCACATGGCCAGTAATACTTGTGAATCCAGGATTAGTGCTTGAATTAAGTTGTCCATTTCCTTGACTTCTGAAGCAGCTAAAACCCCCCTTCCCTTTTCAGTTCAGGCATGATCCAGAAGAGGGATTGTGCCCTCATGGGCAGAGTGTAAGTTAATTACCCTTCTAGACATCTGTGGGGCACCTAGCTGGGCTTCTTTTCTAATGGATATGTTGTTCCTAAACCTGCAGTGGGTTCTGCCACTTATCATGCAACTGTCTTTTCGACCGCTTCTTAAACCCTTCAGCGCGGCGCGGATTTCCGCGCTGTGCTGAAGGTTCTGAGCGCGGGCGGGGCTATGACCGAGTGGTTCCGTCATGCGCACAGCGCAACCGATGCGCATGACGGAACCACTATGTCATACGCACCGAAGGGGTTAAGTGGTTTCTTTTTCCTGTGTCCTTGAATATGGGTAAAGGCCAGGGGTGACTATTGTTAGGTCTTGCCTACCAGACCGCACCACCTATTTTGGTGTTCCAAGAACTGACAGTGGGCTTAGAGCCCGCCATTGCTTACCATGGATTGACTTTACAATCACTTTTGTTTGCCTGCTTCTTATTTTTTAGCTTGCATTGGGTCACCTTCCTCTTCCTGTGTCTGTCCCGCCTTTGGAGCATAGCCTCTTTGCCATCCTTTTTATTGGCTGACTTTGTGTGCTGCTCCCCCACTTCCGCGCTCCATGTTGCAGTCTAGCTTTTGTGCCTCTTCCTGCGTCCCAAGTGTTGCTCTCTTTCTCGTGTGTGCTGCTTTCCCCATCCTACCCACAGCTGGCTTTATATTGTCTTACCACTACGCCTCCCACCACCCACTCCTGCACCCTCCCTCCACCTGCACAGCTCTGTTTTGAAAAAATATTTCATTTTTTAGGGTGGGCATGCTGCAAGTTGTTGTTGGCTCCTCTACTTTAAAAAAGAGCTTTCAAGCATCTTCATTTTTTTTTTAACCAATCCACCTTGGATCAGTAAAAAAAATAGTGCCAATGTGCGCTTGCGAGATTATGCATCCACCCACATGCACGTGCCTTAAAAGTGATGTAGCCGCCACTGCAAGCCACATCATTGGGTTGTTTTTTTGTTCTTTTGGCTTTGCCGCCCAAGGCATTGGCAAAGGAAGTAAGTCCTAAATCCAATTGGCTTTACTAACGCTTCTTCTTTCATGATATCTGTATATACTAAAGTATTAAACATCTTTCTAAATGCACTACACTCTGTCTGGTTTGGTTTGTGAGTTTTTGAGTGGCACCTGTTGAGCTTGCCATGTACTTATTACTTGAGGACTTTGACAAGAGAGACAAGGTGGTTTTGACTGGATTATTTACCAGTAATATTCATTACACCGGGTCTAATTCTTCCTCATCACAGTCCTCTGAACCTCATGCCCTCCTTGGGGATTGGCTGCCATCTGGGCTAGGGAATGCCTTTAGAGGCTTGCAGCCAGATTTACAAAGAATTGGTGCAACGCGAAGCAGCAAGCAGAGTTGCTGTACTGCGTTGCGTCACCGGGAGATAAAGGAACTGCGCCACCTCTTCAAACCAATGGCACAGTTCTGCTTTCTCCATGCGCTGGCGCGCCTGGTACGGCCTAGCCTTGGCAAAGACACCCTGGTGCCATGGTGCAAGGGTGTCTGCATTGTGGCCAGGATCACACATACAAAGGGGAAGCAATGAGGAGAAATAAAGATACTTTTCCTCGTTATGCCAGTCTCGGGCACGCCTTTGGCGTAAATCCATTTCTGCCTTCCTGGCACAAAGTAACATCTTTGGGTTAAAAAACGAAAAACCTTACAACAAACAATTGCAAATCTGGGCCTTGCTATGTTACAGGAAGTGCTGGAGGTGAGGAGGGCTTAAATAGGCTTCCCTGAAATCCGAAGTGCTTATGTTTAATATTGTATCATATTATTCACAAGCTTGCAGTGCTTGTCTGTGAGAGGGGGAGCTGCACATTTTTGGGGATGTAACGAGAAAGAACTAAGCTCAGAGTAATGATGATTACCAATAAGTAATCGGGGCACCCTCATTAGAAGAATATATTATTTAATCGCACTGAGCAGTATGAATTTTACCACCTTTTAATTTCATACCTTTTTTTTTATTGAAGATCACAGTGCTTACAGGATTCCCTAAACTCTGGCGTGGTGGGGGTTTTGTGGAACTCTCTCTCTCTTTGTGGACACATTTGCTAAAGGAAAGAGGTTGTTTAATGGGTTTGAAACTTAAATTCTTGAAGAGTTTACCTTTTGATGAAGTTTGATTATTACAAATGTTAGTTGCCTGAGAATACAACCTGGTGATGACTTTCAGCACAAGCCCTCCATGCAGATCTCACGTCATCTAATTCTCCATGTTTCAGTACAGGTGATACCAAGAGGAAGAGGCTACAGCGCCTAGAGGCTAACACTGCTAGGCACTGGTGCCTGCTCCTCGAAAAACTGTATTTAAATTAACACAACTGATTAATTAGTACCTGTGCATGATGGATAAATGAAAAAGGGACAATCCAGAAAAGGAGCTGTTTAGTTTATGTGCACTCCAGCCGTTCAAAATTAGGGGCTTATTTACAAGAAACGGACACATCTGTATAGATAAGTCAGTTTCCCTGCGCCTGCGTGCGAAACCCTTCCGCCACCATGGATGCGCCGTATTTACAATATGGTGCACCATGGCTCATCTGTCAGCACAAAAGTCACTTATTGCTTGAGTTGTGTTGCAAGCACGACACAGCTCCAACAATGCATGGGGAGGACTATTCCTAATACACTGCGTCACTCCTTACACCTGCTCCAAGCAGGCGTAGGGTTTTGACGTAGTGGCATCCTAGAAGTGGCGCAGTGAAATCTTGTAGATTCCACTGTGTCACTTCTACGAGGCTTTCCCACGTGGGAACGTCCACCCTGCATACATTATACCTGATGCAGGGCTTTACAAGGTGACCCATCTCCCGAAATGCGTCACGTTGTAAATGGGCCAGGCGGGCAACTAGAACCAAATTTCGGGGGGGCTGAAAAAGATTTCAGGGGGGGGGGAAGGATAATTCTTCCAGCCATAGGGAGAGTGGCTCTAAGAAGGAGTGAAAACTAACCCTGGACGTAGTAGCACTACACTCACGAGCATGCGTAGTTTGTGCTATTATGCGCACGTAGCACAGTGTAAAAACTGTGCTAATTAACGTAGCTTGCAGCAAAACGATCAACACCTACAAATGCTTTGATAAAGCAATTTTACATGCTAAAACACATACAACCACTTCACAAAAATGAACTTTCAGAATGAAATATCAGCCAATGAGAGAGGTGATGATTTTGGGGTCCCCCTAACCTAGGGGGAGGACTAAGCAGATGCCTTGAACACAAAGAGCATATCATGCTGAACGATTCAGTGGTGGTCCCTTCTTCCTAGGACCACCCCAAGCACAGTTATGGGCAAAAATACAATCCCAACCAAAGGCCCTGCAAAGCATTATGGGACGAGATTAGCAGTGGGCAGTGAATATTATAGTGTCCAATATAAAAATAATTCTACAAAGAGCTGCAGTTCAACTAGTCCTTACTAGATGTCCCTCAGGAGTCAAATGCAAAAGCATTGAAATTATTAATACAGCAAGATGCAGTTCCACTAGTCGTTACTAGATGTCCCTCACGAGTCAAATGCAAAAGCATCGAAACCCTTTCATAAAGCTTTTGCATTTGACTCATGAGGGACATCTAGTAACGACTAGTGGAACTGCAGCTTGATGTATTAATAATTTCAATGCTTTTGCATTTGACTCGTGAGGGACATCTAGTAACGACTAGTTGAACTGCAGGTCTTTGTAGAATTATTTTGATATTGGACACTATAATATTCACTGCCCACTGCTAATCTCGTCCCATAATGCTTGCGGGCCTTTGGTTGGGATTGTATTTTTGCCCATAACTGTGCTTGGGGTGGTCCTAGGAGGAAGGGACCACCACTGAATCGTTCACATGATATGCTTTTTGTGTTCAAGGCATCTGCTTGGTCCTCCCCTAGGTTAGGGGACCCCAAAATCATCACCTCTATCATTGCTTGATATTTTCATTGTTAAAGTTCACCAGGAGATGCATTTGCAGAGTGGTGTAAAAAAATGGGCGTGGTCTCAGATCACTCTCAGCAATCCAGCTGTATGGGACTTACTGGAGGTAATAGGAGGACTAGTTGGCTCCCAGAGACCTTCAGGAGGAAAGGGGACTTCATCCCCCACCCAAGAGCGTGCCAGGAGGCGCGTTTGCAGAGTGGTGGAGAAAGGGGGCATGGCCTGTGTCCACCTCTCAGCAATCCCACTGTGTGGGGCTTACTGGAGGTAAGAGGTAGGCTAGTTGGCCCCTAAAGGACCCCCAGCAGCGAAGAGGACTTCAATCCCCATCCAAGAGCGTGCCAGGGAGCGCGTTTGCAGAGTGGTGGGCAAAGGGGGCGTGGCCTGCTATGAGAATTTAGCAATCCTGATGTGTGGGACTTACTCGAGGTAATAGGAGGGAACTACCCCTGTTATTACCTCCAGTAAGTGCTACACAGTGGGATTGCTAAAATGTCTTTGGAGGCCATGCCCCCCTTTCTCCACCACTCTGCAAAAGCACCTCCTGGCAGACTACGGGATGGGGGATGAAGTCCAATTTACTCCTGAGGGACTTTGGGGGCCAAGAAGCCCTCCTGGTAGCTCCTGTAAGTCCTACGCAGCGGAATTACTGAGCGCTGGTCGGAGGTCCAGCACCCTTTCTCTACCACTCTGCAAACGTGACTACTAGTTAAAGAAGTGTTTGCAATGTAATAGGTTTCGCATCTGCGAGAATTAGAGCTATTGGCGTTGTAAATGTAAAAGTTTTTTACTAATGTTTTTTGGAGTGGAGTGGATGTACGTTGTGTGTAGTGGAATTATGTGGTATGTTGTGCAGTGAAATTATGTGGATAGAAAGTATGTGGTATTTAGTGTATAGGAATTATGTAGAGTGTGATTATGTGTTATGGAGAGTAATTATGTGGTATGGTAGTCTGTGTTGTGGAGTGGTAACATCAGGTTTACTCTTCCTCGTTTCCATAGAAGCTCAACTATGAACTCAGGGGCATATTATCAACGGCCAGCGATAATTATCGCTGGCCGTGCTTAGCGATAATAGTCCTATCGCAGGCTATCTCTGGAAATTATCGCCCTGGTAACGCGTTATTAACAACGCGTTTCTCCAGGGCGATAAAAATTCCAGAGATAGCGAGGTTATCGCCGTTTTGCAGGGAACATCGCTGGTTTTCCAGCGATGTTCCCTGCAAAACGGCGATAACCTCTGCTGATACGACCCTGTGGTCGTATCAGCAGAATCCACCCCCTATGTTAGGGATGGCTAAGTCAGGATTTTAGCAGACGTTAGATTTTGGCGAAAACGGCCGTTTTCGCCAAAATCTAACCTCTGCTAAAATCATGTGGGCTGCCTTGTAAATATCGCGATGTGAACATCAGCGATATTTGCAACGTAGTCCATCCGGGGTACGCCCAGTAACGCCCACTTTGCATCTCATTAGAGATGCAAAGATGGGCGTTGGGGGAAAGGGCGATAATGCAAGGATTCACGCGATAGCGTGACCTTGCTGATCAGGCGATAAAATTATCGCCGTTTTTCGTCTGAAAACGGACGCAAAAGCGGCGATAATTGTTTATCGCCTCGTTGATAATATGCCCCTCAGTGAGACAAAAAAAGAAGGAATCACTGAGGAGCACTTGTGGACATAGTCAGAGGTATGAGCAGGGCCACTGGAATTATGCGACTGTTTGGCTGCACCGACTTTCGCACAATTATACATTTTCTGCATTAGCCACATAATTCATCATCTGCTGCTTAATCTGCAGATTTGAACAAAAAAAGCCTTGTTTCTAGCTCAAACTGCTCAAACGTTACCAAAAATGCAGCGACAAGTGTTACAGCGTGGTGGAAGGCCCTTTGCAAACCTAGAATGGTCACCTGTTACTTATTGCTAAATGTGGGTGTTAAATTGGTACTAATGGTGTGCAAGCCACGCTTGCTTCCTTCTGCGCCTCTCTTGCCTCTTTCTGCATTTATGTTGCTTCTTTCTGTACATTTCTTTCTTTTTCTGCACTTCTCTTGCCTCTTTCTGCAAATCTCTTCTACTTTCTGCACCTCTCTTCCCTCTTTCTGCATGTCTGTTGCCTCTTTCTGCACCCTTCTTCCCTCTTTCTGTACCTCTCTTGCCTTTTTCTGTAACCCTCTTACGTGTTTCTGCACCCTTTTTGCCTCTTTCTGCACTTCTGTTCCTTCTTTCTGCACTTCTTTTGTTTCTTTCTGCACCTGTCTTGCTTCTTTCTGTACCCCTCTTGCCTGTCCAATCCAATCCAAACAAGCTTTATTCGACAATTCAGTCATAAAAGCATAGTACAAAAATATTTCATTACACCAATATCAGGCTTGATTATTAAATATGCTTGTGGAACTTACAACAGAACATCATAAAAGACTAGATTTCGATAAAAACTTTAACAACATTACTATATGCTTAATAACAAGAGCGTTTATAAGGTTTTCATCTGAGGGAGCACCAAACTTTGGCCTTACAGCTAATAACAGTTTAAAAAGAAGTGTATGGCTATAAATTCCCTAGTACATGTGCAAACCGTGTGATGGCAAATACCCCCTTGTTATATGGATAAAAGATTCGATCTTATGGCCCATGCGCACCCTAGGAATTTTGCTACTGCAACAGTAATGGGAGTTGACGTATCAGTACGTAAAGTTATTTCAGCTTCTTCACTCCTTCTAGTACCCAGCCTTTTACAAATGGGCACCAACCATGCGCGTCGCGGGGCAGTATATGCTGGACAGGCTAACAGTAGATGTGCCACCGACTCTATATGCACCTGGCATATTGGACACTTGTTATCGCCTAGTTTAGCCCATCTGGCAGTAAAAGTTCTTAGAGGCAATGAGCCCACCCTAAACTGGAAATATAACTTTCGATCATGTGGCTTAGTTATTGTGTCCCAGTACTGTTCTAATCTCTGGATGTGTTTTATTTCCAGAAAAATTCCTGTAAGTGATGATGACTCGCTCATTCTCAGGGTTTTGTGCATTACCATCTCCCAGTATTTTTCTTTTAAAAGTTTTTGGGGGGAAAGCGAGCAGTGCCTCGATTATCCCATAGTGTTGTCAGGCCAATACTTATTAGGGAATCTCGAACCTCTCGTAGCCATTTAATTTGATGGAAGTTATCAGCCTTTATTATATCTCTAAAGCCTGCAGCATATGATTTTGGTTCAGGTGTTGTCGACAATCTGCGCCAGTATAGTAAGGGGCGTAATTTTGCAGTGTCTGCCACAGGCTTTCTCCCAAGATCGTAACGAAGGGGACACACTGGGGTACTTTTGGGGGAGGTTAGTAATCTTACGTAGGAACCTGTTTTCTGCTACGGTAAGTTTTGTCAGGTTCTCACACCCCCATAGTTCTGCTCTATAGAGGGCTGAGCTAACCACTTTCATGTTATATACCTGGAGCACCGGACTAATTGGTTTTGTGAGTGAGGTTTTGTACTCCAAATGGAGCACTCCCGCTAATTGTCGATGCTTTAGTGTCGCCAGGTCTATTTGTTGATTCCATTTTAAGTCACTCTGTATATTAACCCCCAGATAAGTAAACTCTTTGACTTGCTCCAATGGACGATTGTTCACTAAAATACTACCTTTAAAAGTTCTGTGTGGATAAAAAGACATAAATTTTGTTTTCGACACATTGACTTCCAGACCCCGCTCAGTACAAAACTCCTCAAAAATTAGCAGGGCCCGCTGAAGGCCACTAGGGGTCTTTGAAATAATCAATGTGTCGTCCGTGAATAGTAAAATAGAGATTTTTTCACCTGCTAATGTCGGAGCATCAGTGGTAGTAGATTCCATGCAATTCACTATTCCATTGATAAACAAGGAGAATAGTGTGGGTGC
The DNA here is from genome assembly GCA_963921515.1 of Calotriton arnoldi. NCBI lineage: Eukaryota > Metazoa > Chordata > Amphibia > Caudata > Salamandridae > Calotriton > Calotriton arnoldi. Next base: position 260,576 of record CAWUFW010015094.1, on the reverse strand, counting down.
CATTACACAGCCCTGGCGCACACCTCTCTCTACAGGAAAGGCGCTAGTAACCATTCCATTGAATTTTAGCATAGTTATCCTTATGCATTCTGACAATGAGTGTTAGCAGTTTGGATGGCATCCCCAATTCCTGCAGGATCACCCATAGTTTGGAACGGGGAACAAGATCAAATGCTGATTTTAGATCGACAAAGGCAGCATACAAGCTGCCTTTGCCCAGGACCACCGTCTTCCAGTACAACAAAATAAAACGAAACACCTGGTCTATGGTGCTAGTGTATGACCGAAAGCCAGCCTGAAGGGGGGATAAGATGCCATGCTCCTCTATCCACTCCTGGATCTTATTAAGAATTAGCCTCCCCATTATCTTTTGCAGACAATCTATTAAACTGATGGGCCTATAGTTACCTGGCTGAGATTTGTCCCCCTTTTTGTAAACTGGGATGATTTCCACCCCTTTCCACGAGTCAGGTACTGGCTCGCCTTTGGCAACCGCCTTAGCCAGCAGCAAGATGTACCTACACCAACTTGTTTTATCATACAGGAATATATCTGCACGGACACCATCAGGGCCAGGTGCTCTACCACCTACTACAGATCTAAGTGCTATATTAACGTCGGCACTACAAAAAGCCTCATCTGAATACAGTATGTAAACGGGTTCAGCCAGATTTGTCTCAAGGGGGCTACAAGCATATTGGGGTTTAAAATGATTAACCCAATCTTCCTGCATTACATGATTTTGTGGTTGTTCAGGTTGCCCTCCTCTATCCCACTTTACTATATTCCAAAATTTTTGCTATCACTCGAGGCGCAAGCCTCCTTTAGGTCCTGCCATCTTTTCTCATCCCAATTTGCCTTGGCCTTTTGCTGGGTATTCCTGTATATCTGTCTAGCTGCTCGCACTGCGGCGGGCTCACCTACTTTAATAGCTTTCCCAAGTGATTCCCTTGCCTGTCTACATTCCTTATTAAACCAGCGGCAGCCTTTCTGGTTTATAACTTTTCTAGGTTTACATTGCTTTACAAAGTAAGTGCGCAGAAGGGCAAATAATTTATTATGGGTCAGAGTGATAAGCTCTGGTAGTTCAGTAGCAACTGTGCTAGTCTCTAGCTCAGTTAGAGCATGATCAATTTCCCTAGAGATATAGATTCAGGTTTTTCTACTATCTTCACCCATTTTAGGCGCCTCATGTCATTCGTGGGGACAATGTCACAGGAAAGCAGTTCGCTCTCGCTTTGTGTAAATGCCTTTTGCCGCAGAAATCCCATAGTTGCACACAGGGGATTATGGTCGCTCTCTATCTGTTCTCTCACCATCATGTCACCAAGAGTGTGCCACATTTTAAGGCTGATTAATATATAGTCTATGCGACTGGCACTGGATCCATTATTAAATGTGTTTGCCCCAAATCTATCTGAGGTGGACCTTCCATTTATCGCCCGCAGGCCCTTTTCCAGGCAGATGGAGTTAATTTGTATTGCCACATCCGTCCATTTTTTTATTTGTGCAAGCTCAAGCTTTGGGACGCCCCATTGTGCATCTTCCTCTTCTGTGAGATGCCAATCCTCATTAGCAAGGAGTTAGAAAGTCAAGTTAAAATCGCCCGCAATTATAACGTTAGTTTCTACAGAGTATAGGTCAAGGAGGTCATCGATTCGAGAGCCACTAAAACTTCCGACTTCCTCCCTCTAGTTCCCCTCGCGTAAATGTTATAGATATCTACGTTCCCTTGCGGGCCCATTTTCAATCTAATGGCCTGAATATCATTATTCTCGGCCCAGAGCTCCTCGATAATAATACCGAGTTCTTGGCGAACCCAAATTGTCAGCCCCCCTGAGGGGTGGCCCTTTGCCCCTCTCAGGGCTGGAATGTGAAAATATACATAACCTGCACAATGGTGTGGTGCCACTAGCCATGCTTCCTGAAAAAGGCAAATATCATAACAGTTTATAGAGGCATACCACTCGGGAGATGATATTTTAGATCTCATCCCTGCGATATTCCATGACAATATGGTTCCCCTTTGAGAAGTAAGACAAATAGACGGTGGCTCTTTCGGATTGTTAGGTGTTATACAACTAGTCTCACACTGTGTTTCTACCCGAGGTGGAGACGTGATTATGGATCTTATGAGCCCACCATCGACTAAGCTTGGAAGTATAGTAATAGGAGGACTTCCCCTATTGATTGTTGGAACTTCAATTGATCCTGAATGTGTTCTGGTTGCTCCTCCGAGTCAATCATTACTCTCCAGCACAGAGCATCCCAACCCTCCAATAGGCAACTGTCCAGCAAGCTGTCCAGGTTGAGTACTCGGAGGCGACCGTCTAAGCTGGATAGATGACGAATCAGGGGAGCAAGTTCAAAATTCAAGAGCAAAAAGATTTTCTACAAGATCCTCTCTTTCGAAGATGAGCTCTATGCAATCTGCCTGATGAAGGGGGGAGGTAAGCCTACGCGCCTTAGCAATGTCCTCCCTGATCACTGAATGGCATCCCCTTACATGTCGTATCCAATGAATAGCTTTATTGGTCAGGGAGTCTGCATTTTCTGTACCTTTGCTGGTGTCATACTTAGGTACGTTCACCATATAAATTCTATGTGTGTTAAACGCCTTGTCAGCGATCTGTTCCCCCCGCCCAATTAAGGTGCTACACTGTGGGAGTTGTGGCTGGGAAGAATGAGAATGTCTACCATGTATTACCTGGTCCCTTGAGGTTTCCACACTATGTTGGTTAAGATTGCCTCGGTTAGAATAAGACGCTTGCTTAGTAATGGAAGATAACGATGTGGGATTTTTGGGAATTTTGCGATTCACCACCTCAGGGCGCGGCAAACTACCTTTGTGGTTACTGCCCCCAGAAAGGGGGGCAGTTGCTCTCTCTGTATTGGTAGCTTGCCTAGGTGAGGAAGGATTGCTCGCCATTTTGTTAGCACATTCTATGCATGGAGACCCCCTTTGTGATAAAAGCCTCACCATAGTGGTAAGGTCCTCCATCATTGTTTTCCTAGCCCCTATTTCAGACCTAAGCGTGTGGACCAAATAAATCACATCCTGGGGGTCTGTATTATGACTTGCATCTACCCCTGTAGCACTGGCTGTCACTGACTTGGGTAGTTGGGGCCATTCTCCCCCCTCAGTGTTCGACAGGGCAGAGAACCTATTTGTGCATTTAATTGTGGGGACAATTTGTTGGGCATTATTGCCAGCTGGCCTAGGAGAGCTAGTAGGCGGATCAGTTGTCCTCACTAGGCCTTGCTCTTTCTCGACTTTAGTGGTGGTAGGCCCTTTTTTGCGTGCATTAAGGAACATGGCGGGGATGGCAGAATGGCGGTTTGGACTGCCTTCAGTGGTTTGAGTAGATCCAGAGGGAGTCTTATCCCTATATAGTTGCACATTTGGCTCGGCTACTAGTATCTCCTCACATTCACTAATGAGAGTATCAATGCGATCCAAAACGCAATTACTACCTGCATGTTTAGCTACCTTCCTGGCCTTTTTCCCTTAGCTACTTCTACCAATACCACCACCTCCTCCCCCACCCCCACTTCCTTCCATAGTCTTTATTTTTCCCATTCTTGACAATGTAGGACCAGCCCTAGGAATATCTTCACAAGCTCTCTCGTCTAGGCTATAACCAAGCCTTATGCAATGACAAATTTGTTACACATATCAAAGAGTCACTAAGAACGAAAGCAATGCAAGATGTTATGGAGTTCAAGGTCCAATTTTTATCTTCTGCCTCAGGCTTTGATTTAAATCAGGGGACAATAGAGGAAATATTAGCACTTAGTACCTCAAAATCCGTAGGGGACCATACAGCAATCCTTGTCCAGACGTCAGGTGAAAGAGGGGTGGCCCTGCCCTGTCTCTTCCTGACAATGACGGGCAAGGACCGGCTCGCCCTAGGCCCGGGCTTTGCCCGGGCGCCGCCCATGCGTGTCCCGCGCCATGGGGGTGAGGCAGCGCTTTATAGCGCGATGGAGGCGCCTCCCCCTCACCTGTGGCAGCGGAAATGCGGCGGGAAAGCTTCACGTTGCACCCTGGGACTTGGAGTCCCACCAGGGTGAGTAGCGGTCCAAGGAAGGGAACAGAACAGATGGTGGCAGGTGTAACACCCTGGGCTTAGGCTCCCGCCAGGGTGTTTTCAGCAGGAGATAGTGCCCAGCCAAGCCCCGCAGACAGACAGCGTCCCGCGCCACGGGGATGAGGCAGTGCTTTATAGCGCAATGGAGGCACCTCCCCCTCACCTGTGGCAGCAGAAATGCGGCGGGAAAGCTTCGCGTTGCACCCTGGGACTTGGAGTCCCACCAGGGTGAGTGGCGGTACAAGGAAGGGAACGGAACAGATGATGGCAGGTGTAACACGCTGGGCTTAGGCTCCCGCCAGGGTGTTTTCAGCAGGAGATAGTGCCCAGCCGAGCCCCGCAGACAGACAGCGTCCCTTAATTACAGCCTTGCACTCTACACCTTTTGGAATCAGTATTTCTTGCTTCAAATGTAGACTCTTTCTCAGTAAGCTGCTCTGTGCTAGTACTGTTGCAGATGTAGTCATTAAGGACTTTACCAGTAGTAATTAATCACAAATTGATGATTCTGTCAGATCCAGGAATGCTTAAGTTATCTCCAACCCACTTAATGCACAATATGATTTTCCACTCGATCTTCTTTCCTTTAAGATCTCAATTTTCCTTGTGCTCTCTCCTGGCAATCCGGGGACGATGCACCCTTGGAGACTGAACTTGAGACCTTCTATGCATGGTAGCATCTGATGCCAAACAAGGCGCCCCCGTCTTCAGTGTTTCTCTTGCCTCTCTCTCCATCCCTCTTCCCTCTTTCTGTACTTCTGTTGCTTCTTTCTGCACTTATATTGCTTCTTTCTGCACCTCACTTGCCTCTTTCTGCACCTCTATTGCCTCTTTCTGCAGTTCTCCTGCCTCCTTCTGCACTCCACTTGCCTCTTTCTGTAACTCTCTTGCTTCTTTCTGCACCTCTCTTGCTTCTTTCTGCACCCCTTTTGCCTGTTTCTGCACCCCTCTTCCCTCTTTGTGCAACTCTCTTGCCTCTTTCTACAACTCTCTTTCCTCTTTCTGCACCACTCTTGCCTCTTTCTGTACCTCTGTTCCTTCTTTCTTCACCTGTCTGGTCTCTTTCTGCACCCTTTGTGCCTCTTTCAGCACCTCTGTTGCTTCTTTCTGCAGTTCTCTTCCTCTTTCTGCCCCCTCCTGTCTCTTTCTGTACCCCTCTTGCCTCTTTGTGCACCTCTCCTACCCCTTTGTGCACCCCTCTTGCCTCTTTTTCCACCTGTGTTGGTTCTTTCTGCACCTCTTTTGCTTCGTTCTGCACTTCACTTGCCTCTTTCTGTACCCCTCTTATCTCTTTCTGCACCTCTGTTGGTTCTTTCTGCACTGTTCTGGCTTCTACCTGCACCTCTGTTCCAAATTTCTGCATCCCTCTTGCCTTTTTCTGCACCCCTCTTCCCTCTTTCTGCACCTTTCTTGCCTCAGTCTGCCCACCTGTCCCTTCTTTCTGCACCCCTTTTGCCTGTTTCTGCAACTCTTTTGCCTCTTTCTGAAGTTCTCTTGCCTCCTTCTGCCCCTCAATTGCCTCTTTTTGCACCTCTGTTGGTTCTTTTGCACTGCTCTTGCTTCTTTCTGCACCCCTCTTGTAAATTTCTGCACCCCTCTTGCCTCTTTCTGCACCCCTTTTACCTGTTTCTGCACATCTCTTGCTTCTGTCTGCACCTCTGTTCCCTCTTTCTGTACCTCTTTTGCCTGTTTCTGCAACTCTCTTGCCTCTTTCTGCAGTTCTCTTGCCTCCTTCTACACCTCTTTTGCTTCTTTCTGCACTTCTCCTGCCTCTTTCAGCACCCCTGTTGCTTCATTCTGCACTTTCCATGCTTCTTTCTGCACCTGTCTTTCTTCTTTCTGCACACCTGTTGTCTTTCTGCACTTGTCTTCCCTCTTCCTGTAACTTTCTTGCCTGTTTCTGCATCTCATGTGCCTCTTTCTGCACTTTTCTTGCTTCTTTCTACACCTCTGTTGCTTTTTTCAGCAATTCTCTTGCCTCTTTCTGCACTTCTCTTGCCTCTCTTGCCTCTTTCTGCACTTCTCTTGCCTCTTTTTGCACCTCACTTGCTTCTTTCTGCACTTCTCTTGCCTCTTTCTGCACCCCTGTTGCTTCATTCTTCACTTTCCATGCTTCTTTCTGCACCTGTCTTGCTTCTTTCTGCACCCCTGTTGTTTCTTTATGTACCTCTTTTGCCTGTTTCTACAAATCTCTTGCCTCTTTCTGCAGTTCTCTTGCCTCCTTCTACACCTCTGTTGCTTCTTTCTCCACTTCTCTTGCCTCTTTCTGCACCCCTGTTGCTTCATTCTGCACTCTCCATGCTTCTTTGTGCATCTGTCTTGCTTCTTTCTGCACCCCTGTTGTCTCTTTGTGCACTTGTCTTCCCTCTTTCTGTACGTTTCTTGCCTTTTTCTGCATCTCTCTTGCCTCTTTCTGTACTTTTCTTGCTTCTTTCTACACCTCTGTTGATTCTTTCAGCAATTCTCTTGCCTCTTTCTGCACTTTTCTTGCCTGTTTCCGCACCCCTCTTGCCTCTTGCTGCACCCGTCTTCCCTCTTTGTACAACTCTCTTGCCTCTTTCTACACCTCTCTTCCCTCTTTCTGCACCACTCTTGCCTCTTTTTGTACCCCTGTTGCTTCTTTCTGCACTTCTCTTGCCTCTTTCTGCACCCTTCGTGCCTCTTTCGGCCCCTCTGTTGCTTCTTTCTGCACTTCTCTTGGTTCTTTCTGCACTGCTCTTGCCTCTTTCTGCATCCCTCTTGCCTCTTTGAGCACCTCTTTTGCTTCTTTCTGCACTTCTCTCTCCTCTTTCTGTACCCCTCTTGCCTCTTTCTGCACCTCTGATGCTTCTTTCTACACCTCTCTTGCTTCTTTCTGCAGCTGACTTGTCTCTTTCAGCAGCTCTGTTGCTTTTTTCTGCAGATCGCTTGCCTCTTTCTGCACCTCACTTGCCTGTTTCAGCACCTCTGTTGCTTTTTTCTGCTGATCTCTTGCCTCTGTCTGCACCCCTCTTTTCTCTTTCTGCACCTCTCTTGCCTCTTTCTGCACCCCTGTTCCCTCTTTCTGCACCTCTGTTGGTTAATTCTGCAGTTCTCTTGCCTCTTTTTGCACCTCTGTTGTTTCTTTCTGCACTGCTCTTGCTTCTTTCTGCATCCCTCTTGCCTCTTTCTGCACCCTTCTTTCCTCTTTCTGAACCCCTCTTGCCTCTTTCTGCACCCCTGTTCCCTCTTTCTGCACCTTTCCTGCCTGTTTCTGCACCTCTCTTGCCTCTTTCTGTACCACTGTTGCATTTTTCTGCACTTCTCTTGCTCTTTCTGCACTGTTTGCGCCTCTTTCAGCACCTCTGTTGCTTCTTTCTGCACTTCTCTACCTTCTTTCTTCACCCCTCCTGCCTCTTTCTGTACCTCTCTTGCCTCTTTGTGCACCTCTCCTACCTTTTTCCGCACCCCTCTTGCCTCTTTTTGCACCTCTGTTGGTTCTTTCTCGCTGCTCTAGCTTCTTTCTGCACCTCACTTGCCTCCTTCTGCACTTCTCTTGGTTCTTTCTATAGCTCTGTAGCTTCTTTAAGCAAATCTCTTGCCTCTTTCTGCACTTCTATTCCTTCTTTCTGCACCCCTCCTGCCTCTTTCTGTACCTCTCTTGCCTCTTTCTGTACCTCTCTTGCCTCTTTCTGCACTTCACTTACTTCTTTCTGCACCTCTCTTGCCTCTTTCGGCACCTCTGTTGCTTCTTTCTGCACTTCTCTTGCCTCTTTCTGCATCTCTGAGTTAGAGGTAGTTTTAATCCCCCTGCCCTATTATGTACTAGGGTCTTACAGGGGAGGTCATGCCAATCACAGGGGTACCCCAACCCATAGTGTACCCTAGTGTATGTAGGTGTTTTCACTATATTCTAAGTGTCTTTCAGCATAGCACTGGCTATGGGCCTGATTAGTCAGAGTCAGTTACCACCAATACCAGTCAGCAAAAAGTTGGGGGCACAGGATGACTTTGCAACAAGGTCTCGCTCTGTACCTTTGTTGGTTCTTTATGCATATCTCTTGCTTCTTTTTGCACTTTTCTTCTTCTTTCTGGACTTCTGTTGCCTCTTTCTGCATTTCTCTTGCTTCTTTCTGCACCTTTCTTCCTCTATCTGCACGTCCTACCTCTATAGGCATAGTTAGAAATTAGCATCTAAAAAACCTTTGAAATTTACTGAAAAAACTAAGAGTGGGGGTAGTTGGCGGAGTACCACTACATGACCTCTGCAACTCTGTTCGTCTCATCCCAAATAATAAAACAGAAACCTTATATACCTTTGATAAAACAACAAGTAACTTTACTTTTACATGCTAAAAAGAATATAATCAATTCCCAAAAGTGAAAATGAAAATACAGCAAGCAGTGAGAGAGGTGATGATTGGGGTCCTCCCTAACCTAGGGAGAGAACCAAGCAGCTGCCTTGAACACAAAGAGCACATCATGCTGAATGATTCGGTGGTGGTCCAATCCTCCTAGGACCACCCCAAGCACATTTATGGGCAAAAATACAATCTCAACCAAAGGCCCTGCAAAGCATTATGGGGTGAGATTCTAGAGTGCAGTGAAGATTATAGAATTCCTCTCAGCTGAGCCAGAGAGCTGATGTCCCTCGAGGAATGTTTTGATATTAGATACTATAATATTCACTCTCCACCACTCTGCAAAAGTGACTACTAGTTAAAGAAGCATTTGCAATGTAATAGGTTTCGCATTTGCGAGAGTTAGAGTATTGGCATTGTAAATGTAAAAGTTTTTTACTAATATTTTTGGGAGTGGAGTGGATGTACGTTGTGTATAGTGGGATTATGTGTTATGGAGAATAATTATGTGGTATGGTAGTCTGTGTTGTGGAGTGGTAACCTCGGGTTTAGTCTTCCTCATTTCCATAGAAGCTAAACTATGAACTCAATGAGACAAAAAAAGATGGTACCACTGAGGAGCACTTTTTGACCTAGTCAGAGGTATGAGCAGGGCCACTGGAATTATGCAACTGTTTGGCTGCACCGGCTTTTGCACAATTATACATTTCCCACATTAGCCACATAATCCATCATCTGCTACCTAATATGCAGATTTGAACAAAAAAGCCTTGTTTCTAGCTCAAACGTTACCAAAAATGCAGCGACAAGTGTTACAGCGTGGTGGAAGGCCCTTTGCAAACCTAGAATGGTCACCTGTTACTTATTGCTAAATGTGGGTGTTAAATGGGCACTAATGGTGTGCAAACCACTCTTCCTTCTTTCTGCGCCTCTCTTGCCTCTTAATGCATATCTGTTGCTTCTTTCTGCACCTTTCTTTCTTTTTCTGCACTTCTCTTGCCTCTTTCTGCACATCTCTTCCGCTTTCTGCTTCTCCATTCTTTCTGCACCTCTCTTGCTTCTTTCTGCACCTCTCTTCTGCACCTCTTTTGCCTCCTTCTGTATCTCTCTTGCTTCTTTGTGCACTTCTCTTGCCTCTTCCTGCACCCCGCTTGCCTCTTTCTGCACATATTTTGCTTTTTCTGCGCCACTGTTTTTTTTCTGCACTACTCTTGCTTCTTTCTGTACCTCTCTTGCTTCTTTCTGAACCCCTGTTGCCTCTTTCTGCATGCGTCTTCCCTCTTTCTGCACATCCCTTGTCTCTTTGTGCACCTCTCTTGCCTCTTTGTGCACCTCTCTTGCCTTTTTCTGCACTTCTGTTGTCTCTTTCTGCACCTCTGTTGCTTTTTTCAGCACTTCGCTTGCCTCTTTCTGCACCCCTCTTGCCTTTTTTCTGCACTTTTGTTGCTTCTTTCTGCACATCTGCTTCTTTCTGCACCTCTCTTGCTTCTTTCTGCACCTCTTTTGCCTCCTTCTGCACCGCTCTTGCCTCTTTCTATAGTTCTCTTGTCTCTTTCTACATCTCTGATGCTTCTTTCTGCACCTCTCTTGCCTCCTTCTGCACCTCTCTTGCTTCTTTATACACTTCTCTTGCCTCTCTCAGCACCCCTCTTGCCTCTCTCTGTACCAATGTTGGTTCTTTCCGTAGTTCTCTTGCTTCTTTCTGCACCTTTCGTGCCTTTTTCTATGCATTGTTTGCATCTTTCTGCACTTCTCTTGCTTCTTTCTGCACATTTCTTCCTCTTTCTGTACCTCTCTTGCCTCTTTCTGCACTTCTCTTGCTTCTTTCTGGGCCTTTTTCCTCTTTCTGCACATGTCCTACCTATGTAAGCATAGTTAGACATTAGCATTTAAAAACTCTTAGAAACCAGTGGTTTCAGGGACGTTATAGTTAGTATTAGCATTTAAAAAACCATAGAAATTCACTGAAAAAAACAGAGGTTTCAGGGACGTTATAGTTAGGAATTAGTAGCATTTAAAAAACCTTAGAAATTCACTGAAAAAACCACAGGTTTCAGGGACATTATAGTTAGGCTGACATTTCACTCGTACAAAACCGGAGAAATTCAGCCGTTATATAACTCGTGCCCCCGCAATGCACTGCTGATGACGTCACATATTACATCACTTATGACATGGTCAGTGACATCACTGATTACATCATCCACTTAATATCTGATGCACCTCCTCAAACCCTAATATAACCTTTAATACCCCCACTCTAAAATACAGAGTACCATTCTCAAAACCATAGACACACCAATACCAGTTAGTACATACCCACTCACTGATTTATAGGTCTACACACACATCCACTCACCCATACAGTCAGTCATACACGCAGTCACTGATCAATACTAAGGGTGGGCAGAGTTGGTGGAGTAACACTACGCGAAATTCCACTGAGTCTGTAAAAATTCCACTCCGTTGCTCCGCTCCACCCTAATTAATAAAACAGAAACCTCACGCATCTCTGGTAAAGCAGCAAGCATCTCTACTTTTACATGCTAAAGAGCATATAGTTATCTCACAAAAGTGAAACTGGAAATATAGTAAGCAGTGAGTGAGGTGATGCTTTTGGGGTCCCCCCTAACCTAGGGAGAGGACCAAGCAGATGCCTTGAACACAACGAGCACATCATGCTGAACGATAAGGTCGTGGTCCCATCCTCCTAGGACTACCCCAAGCAAAGTTATGGGCAAAAATACAATCCCAACCAAAGGCCCCGCAAAGCATTATGGGACAAGATTCTAGAATGCAGTGAATATTATAGTATCGGCTCTCCCGCTGAGCTGGGGAGAGCCCCTGCGGCTTGAGGAACGGCTTCCTCTAAATCTGGTGGGTCTGATGGAGGTACCCATCCCACCAGTATCTCCCAGCTCTGCGGAGATACTGCATGGATGAGTGAGTGGGTGAGTCAGTGGCTGTATGGGTTAGTGAGTGCATATGTGAGGAGCTGTATGGGTGACTGAGTCTGTTTATATCTGTGTTGGTGAGTGAACGGATGTGTCAGTGGTATATGGGTGAGTAACTGTATATGTGAAAGGCAGTATAGGTGAGTGTTAGAGTACATGAGTGACTGTATGTGTGAGTGATTGTGAGAGTGGCTGTATGGGTGAGTGTGTGCTTGTGTCACTGACAGTATGGGTGAGTGAGTATGTGTTAGTATCTGTATAAATAAGTGTGTGGGTGTGTGTGTAACTGTATAGGTGAGTATGTGGCTGTGTGATTGACTCTATGGGTGAGTGAGTAGGTGTGTGAGTAGCTCTATGGGTGACTGACAGTGTGTCAGTGGCTGTATGGGTATATGAGTGGAGATATCAGTGGCTGTATTAGTGAGTGAGTTGGTGTATGAGTGGCTGTATGGGTGACTGAGTGTATGTGTGTGTAGACCTATGAATCAGTGAGTGGGTGTGTAAGTACTGGTATGGGTGTGTCAATGGTTTTGAGAATGGTAGTGTGGAAGTTGGAATATGTGTGTGAAAGGTTATATTGGTGTGTGAGTGGGTGCATCAGAGATTCTGTGGACAATGTCATCAGTGATGACATTTGAGATGTCATCAATGATGTCATCAGTGATGCCATTGACCATGTCATGGGTGATGTAATATGTGAGGTCATAATCAATGTATTGCGGGGGCGTGAGTTATAGTTATCTCAGCTAACAATAACTTGTGAATTTTACTGGTTTTGTACGAGCCTTACTATAACGTCTCTGTAACCTTTGATTTTTTCAATCAATTTCTAAGGGTTTTTTAACTATATTTCCTAACTATAACGTCCCTGTAACCTTTGTTTTTTTCAGTGAATTTTCACGGTTTTTTAAATTCTATTTCCTAACTATAACGTCCCTGCAACCTTTCTTTTTTCAGTGAGTTTCTATGGTTTTTCCAAATCTATTTCCTAACTATAACGTCCCTGTAACCTTTTTTTTTCCAGTGAATTTCTAAGGTTTTTTTTATTCTAGGAAACCTTTGCAGAACTGATGTTGCTTTTCCCTCACACTGTCATGGTGTACTCTGATATATAACATTACGAAGTGGGGCGTCATCTCGTCCCAACCAATCGCACTGCTAACTTGCGCCATGTTGGCTGTAATTTTATCTCCACAATGATCCATGTAATCCATTTAATCAATCTCTTTCACTCCTCTCTTCACTTAGATATCGAATGTTATGATTCACACGCGGTTATCTGTGCCGTTTTTCCAGATTTCTTCTGTTCGAACTGTGCCCCTCCGGACCTCTCGTAAGAACATGATTGATGCAGAGTTCATTAAAAAGGCAGTGTTTATTCAATACACCCAATGCATTTCGGGCTGGGGCGCCCTTCATTAGGGGTCACTACAAATCACAATGAAGCAATAGCCAATTATTACTTCTGATCGTAATATAACTTCTCACTTAAACAAACATCACAAATTCATCTACAATTCATTGCAATGCCATTTAGCGTTTCAACCCATTTATCTATGTCCACAATCAGCCCCTATGTCAACAGTGTTGTTTAAACACCCCATAACATTTGCTTAGCACTCCATTGTCACGAACGAAACATGGCCCGACTATATCCGTCTATTACTTTGGTTCACATCTAACAATCTTCTCTTTTCACTTGCTGCCAATATCAATGTGTCACATGCTCTCATCAGCCCCCATTCTCTCCCTTCTTCACACCCATCTCTCCTTACATGTAACCTTTAAACCCACTGCTATTTACAAACACCTCTTCTAACACTCGGGTTCCCTCCTTCTCTCTCCCCCTTCCACTCTGTTCTTTCATATGCATTCATTACTGCCGCTCCCACAAACTTCATTCACACTTTAACTTCGTGCTCTCATTCTCAAACATTCATTGCATCCTTCCCCACTAGAAATCATTCACACTCTATGCCTTAATTCTTCACTGAATTAGACATTCTAACTTTTCCCGTACCTGCCGCAAGTTTCTACAACCGTAGATCTTCGTCTCTATTTCAAAAAAGAAGCATTTGTTTTCCCCATACTACCTCCCACTTTTAACCAAATCGAGCCTCCCTAGTGCCACCCAATTGGCCCATTTCTTGGCTTTTCCCGCCATCCAATCTGCAGACATTGGCGCTAATTAGATACAAACAAAACTCCATCTCCCATAATGCACTATACTTGCGAAAACTCCACTGATACAATCACAAACGTATTGCTTAATGCGCTGTATGTTACTAATTAAATAAACATCTAAAAAAATGTGACTGATGTTGAAGTTCATTTCCTTTTTCATAAACACAGTCTTTTTTAATGAACTGAGGTGTTTAGCCGTCCGTGTGGACCCATCGACTTCATCTGCTTATACTTCTTTCTCCATTTTCAGTGTAGCAATGGGTCTGTGATTGGTTGCATAAGTCTCTCACACGTGAGTAGGCGCATGAGTGCATTTGTAAGTAAGTATATAACTATCTGACTGGATCTGTGGGTGGATACATGAGTATCTAAGTGGGTGTCCGAGTGGGTGAGTGAGTGGGTGCATGAGTGTCTGAGTGGGTCTGTGAGTGAGGGAATAATTCTCTCAGTGGGTCTATCATTGGCAGAGTCAATGTCTGAGTGGTTCTGTCAGGGGGTGCGTGAGTCTCTAGGTGTGACTGTGAGTCGGTACATGAGTCTCTGAGAATATCACTGACTGGGTGCCTAAGTCTCTAAGTGGGTCAATGAGTGGGTGTGTGAGTGACTGTATGGGTGTCTCTGAGTGGATGTATGAGTGGATCTGTGAGTGGGTGTATGAGTGTCTCAATGTGACTGCGAGTGAGAGCATAAGTCTCTGAGTGGGTGAGTGAATGTGTGCATGCAAGAGTGTCTGAGTGGGTCTGTGACTGGGAGGGTGATTGTTTGGGTGGGTCTGTGAGTGGATGCATGAGTCTTGAGTGAGTGAGTGAGTGAGTGAGTGAGTGGGTGCGTGTATATCTGAGTGAGTTTGTGTGTTAGTGTGTGAGTTTCTGAGTGTATGAGTGAGTAACTGAATCCATAAGTCTCTGAGAGGGTTTGTGACTGAGTGTGGGAGTGACTGTATGGGTGTGTGAGTGGGAGTATGAGTGCCTGAATGGATCTGTAAGTGGGAGTATGAGTGTCTCAGTGGGTCTGTGAGTACATACATGAGTGTGTGAGTGGGTCTGTAAGAGGGTGCATGAGTACCTGAATGGGTATGTAAGTGGGTACATGAGTATCTGAGTGGGTATGTGACTTGATGTATAAGTGTGTGAGTGGGTATGTGAATGGGTGTATAAGTGTCTGAGTGAGTTTGTGAGTGCATACATGAGTGTGTGACAGTGACCAGTGAGTGCGTACAAATATATATATATATTTATATTTTCAAAAATATACGTGATGATGTCGCGAATGTCCCCATGACGGTACACTAAGCGGCCACGCTGGTGATCGTGGCATCGTCGCGAATATCACACGCAATTAAAAAAATCCATTTTGGGCACATAATTTGTGTCACTGATACTCCCATTTCTCAAACATTGGGTCAGAGTACCTCCACCCTGACCCCTTATGTTAGCTTTCACAGAAATTTTCAGCCCCGGGAACCATTCCCGATCAATAAAATGGCGGGCACAACTTTCTGTTCAGGTTGCGTCACGCCAATTAGAGCATTCCCGTTGGCGCGCACATTCACGATTAATCGCGAAATCGTTGCGAAATATCCACGGCCAGAGATATCACTATAATTTTCAGCTTGAATTTCGCACTGAACGGATTTTCACCAAATAACAAAAAGCACAGTCTGGGTAACAACATCAACCCTTCTGCCACATTTGGTGTAATTCTGTCCAGCGTTTCGGGCTATAGGTATGTGGGTATATATATATATATATATATATATATATATATATATATATATATATATATATATATATATTTCTCCTTGCTTCGCCAGTGGAATTCACGTAGAATAAAGACGAATGCAGACCCAGAAGTTCGGTGCTGATGTTGTTTATTTAATGAACGCCCTGCACCTCCGCCATTACGCGTTTCGGCCAACAAGTGGCCTTGATCACATGACGCGCTATTGGAGTGCTTTCACCAATTTAAAGTGACAGTGCGATTTCACATGACTGCATTACGAGGAAATCATAGAAATGGACAAAGTTTTTGAACTTGGCTCGTTATGGCATCTCAAGCACAAACTTACAGTATAATACACCATTGTTAAAGCACAATGCAGCAAAATGTGCAATGACGCACTTTCAAGTATTCATAAATACATAAATACATAAATATATAAATATATAGATAAATACTTAAAATAGGCATGAATTCAACATTGATACATTAAAACCAATTGCATTGAAAACCCCAAGGTGACCTATGAGTATAAAAACTTAGTGCTTCTACATAAAACATGGTCATATTAAAACTTGGTTGATTCATTCATTCAAGCCTCAACATCTCTGCCAGTTCCCTTTAAACATGTCCAAGCCTATCTGAATCCTGCCCCAGGGGCCATGATGTCTATTGACAGTCACGTAAAGTGCTAGTGCAAAAAAAGTGCAAACTTTGATAATCAAAATTAAATCACAGCCGTGATTTATAAAGTGCATATGTGAAATGTATTTGAAAGCTAAAAACAATTTCGGCAGCGGCAAATTTGCAGTAAATACATAGTACCTGTTGGATAAATATATTGATCAAGTAGAACAGAACTCATTATAGGCATGTAAAAAAATCCTCACTGGAATTGAGACCATTCGGCATTTTGCTGTCCAATTCCAGGATGTACCTAGTTTCCAAACTTCTCAACAGAGCTTCCCGGTTGCCACCCCTTCTGAAAGGGAGGATAGAATCCACA
Organism: Calotriton arnoldi; assembly: GCA_963921515.1. NCBI lineage: Eukaryota > Metazoa > Chordata > Amphibia > Caudata > Salamandridae > Calotriton > Calotriton arnoldi. The sequence continues at coordinate 244,303 of CAWUFW010015094.1, read as the reverse complement.
ACAAAATATTTCAAATCCTTTAAGTCATTGCCGTGGAAATCCTTGAAGTGTCTGGCAACCGGGTAAGTCACATCATTCTTAGTAATAGCCCGTATGTGCTGGAGAATTCGTTTGTGGACCTGCAATTTAGTACTTCCCACGTACCGCAGGCCACACGAACACTCCAGCACATACACCGCAAACTCTGTTTTACAAGTCAGTACCTTGGTGATAGGCACTGTATCAGGCTTGAAGGGTGTCGCGTATGAGGACTTATTAATGCCATACTTGCAAGCCTTGCATGAGGTACATTTAAAAAATCCAGTTCTGGCATTTAGCCAGGTTTTAACACGCCTAATTTCTGGACTACTGCTCACTAATGTGTTGTGCATGGAGCGAGCTTTCCTAAAAGTTATGTTGGGGGAATTTGTCATGTTGCTACCCAAGATGGGATCATTTTGAATTAATGGCCAATTTCTATTGATGATCTTGCGCAGGGTTTTATGTTGTTTGTTATAGGTTAAAATGAGGCGTGTCGGCTGTGGGGGCTGCTCAATTCACTCAGTTTTATTGAGTAGGGCAACCGTTCTATCGATATTGCGAGTTCTGTTTATGGCACTGTTGAGTGTCATTTTTGAGTACCCCCTTGCTCTTAACCTATTCCTGCTTTCACTTTGAGCCTTGGAACAATCTGAATCAGTGCTGCAGATCCTGCGTATCCGCAGCATCTCCCCATAGGGGATGCTGTGGATAAGATGCTGAGGATGGTGGCTGGATGCATGCAGCACGGAATTTCCTGCAGTAGGCTTTCTGTGTAGTCTAGTTTCCAATTTGTTACATGATATAAATACTTCCACATCTAGAAAATAAATGCATTCCTTGCTCATTTGTGCCGTGAATTCTAGATTAAGATTGTTAACGTTGATCTGTTCAATAAAATGTCTGGCTCCACTTTCATCACCTTTCCAAATTAGGAACAGATCGTCGATATATCTATACCAACATACAACGTGATTCTGAATTGTAACACCATAGGTCGCCATGAGGACATGCTCCTCCCAGTATCCCATATGCAAGCAGGCATAACTGGGTGAAAAGCATGCCCCCATGGCAACTCCTCTTGTCTGCTGGAACACTTGGCTTTGAAACAGAAAGAAATTGTTCTCAAGACACGTCATGATCATAGTGCTTAACATTCTGTTATGCATGTATAAATACATGGGCCTGGTGTTCAAGTAATGTTCAACAGCTTTGACTTCATCAAGATGGTTTATACTGGTGTATAGGGCTGATACATCAAGGGAAATGAGTATATAGTCTTCTTCCCACTTGATCCCTTGGATTTTTCTTAGAAAGTCACCAGTATCCTGGATGTATGAAGGTAATTTTTTCACGTGCTCCTGCAAGAAGAAATCAACATAGCGGGAAGTATTTTCCATCAGGCTACCACGAGCTGAAATGATTGGTCTGCCCGGTGGTCTGGGCAGGCCTTTATGTATCTTCGGTATAAAATAAATCACGGGGATCACAGGGTGTTCAATTTTTAAAAACTTAAATTCATCAATGCTCAATAAACCTGCAGATTTCCATGCTAGTAGTTTGCTATAAAATTCACTCCATGAACTTTTTACAGCCTGCATGGTGCTCCTTTTGTAGCAATCCCTATTGTTTAGATGTTTGAGGTCTTCTTCCATGTAGAAATCCCGTGGCCACAACACCACGTTGCCCCCTTTGTCTGATTGCCGCATTATAATGTCATCCGTTTGCAATTTTTTCATTAATTGGTAATAGAGATTGTCCTGTTTGCTGTATTTTTTAGGAGCTCTTGCTGTTGCAGTATGTAACCTTTTTATGTCATATGTTACTTTGTCATTGAATACATCCCAGTTATCTCTCAGCATGATTGGACAAAACATTGATTTCACTTTAAATGGGGTGTTTATTGTACCTTCCAGGTGTAGATTTCTATTACTGGCCCCCATTTCGCTTTGGCTGTGTTCCATGCGAAGTTGCTCAAGATCCCTCAGGATTTCCACATCCCCGGCTGTTAGTATTGAAGGACTGCCGGTCTCCGTTTGTTACATGTCATTTGTATTACGCTTGTCCACGCCTTGAGTAAGGTGGTATTTCCGCAGTTTAAGTTTGCGAATAAATTTAAAAACATCTACTCGCGTTTGAGCGTAATTGAAATCCGACTTTGGCCTGAATGATAAACCCAAGGCCAATATTTTATTCTCATCCTCATTCAGTATTGTGTTGGTCAGATTGATCACCGTTTGTGAGTCAGTGCCCATCGTTGCTGAGTTCACTTGCGACTCCATCCCGTTGGCTGGTTTCTTGCTGTTTCTTTTGTCGTTTGTGGCTTTGTCGACGTCTTGCCCTACGCTTGTGGTTCCTGTTTTGTTTGATTTTACATTTTGCGCACGGGGCGCAATGTTTGCCTCCGATCCTGTCTGAGGTAATCCACTTCTTGCACCAGGGATGGCTTCTGAAACCCCAAACCGCGCTCTGGTCTGTGCTGCTCGCTTTCCGAGTCACTCCCCATACAGGAGCGAAGATCCGATGCTGAGGTGGAGGCTGGTGTTCTTCCACTTGTGTGTGGTTGGGTTGAGGAAGGGATACCCATTCCATTGGTGTTTGCCGCTTTCACTGAATTGTACCTCTTCGCAAAAGTGAATACGCGTCCTTGTTCGTAATCACATTTATCTCTCTGGAATTTGAAAGCTTTGCGTTTCTTTATTATGTCCTCCTCCTTCTGTAACCGAACCATCATATCATCACATAGTTTTTGGATATCAGCCGTGACTTCTATTTTACCGATTTCTTCATTGAGTTCGTCAATTTCAGCCTGGAGAGCCTCACGATCACTGACTGCATACCTAACAAGGATCTGCACCAACTTTCTTGAGGTTTCCAAATTACAATTAGCCCACTCGGCTAACATTCGTGGGTCAGGTTTTTCGTAACTCGGGGCTAACATAATTCTCAAACCCCTCGGAATCCTTCCCACTTCCAGGTAACGTGACAGTGATTTTTTCTCCCACCATTTTGACTGTTCTGAGCGCATCAGTTTTTCTAATCTTTTCAATAATTCCTTGACGCTCGAATTACCAACTGGCACAGCGCTTGTTTGTATGCTGCTTGTTACATCCCCGCTTGGAGAATCGTCAAACAACTCAGTAGCCGCTGCCTCGTGAGTCGTGACTCCGTAGCGCATCAGCGGACATGGTGCAACACATGTTCTACAGGCAACAATGTTCTACAGTGCAACCACCTAGGAAAGTTCCCGATGCTTGTACTTGGCACACTCCTTCACCAGACTCTCTGCACGTCCTTACCTATAAGGAGAATCAGGCGGTACCTGCGTCTTCCGACCAAGGTGTCCTCTCGATATTCCTCAAGGTGGGATCTTTCCGCTGTCTGGGGGCTTCCGCAGCTACTCCTTACAAGAGAAACTGTTGAATGTAGATTTTCCTAGTATTTTATGACGGAAAGTCTTAATTTTTATTAAAGACACGGAGGCGAGTATTATGCTTTATTTTTTTGCATTTATTAAAACAGCAGCCAAGATAAGTGAAAACTACAGTTCCCAGAGGGCCTAGAGATCGTAGGCCAAAGGGAACAGTGAAAAAGAACGTAACATATAACCAATGAGCAGTCAGCCCTCCGATATTACGTCACAATCTGACTGCGAACAGTCCTCTTTTCGCTGACGAGCAGCTCAGCTAGAGTCCATAAACAGAGGAACAATAGATAGAATAATGAAACAGGTCAAAGTCCAGGAGAACAAATCTTGACCGAAATCCAACCAAGACGAACAAGCATCAGGAAACGATGTGGCAGAATCTGAATCTGAAACAGGATCATCACCAGGACTAGAAGGGTAACCTTTAATAACCTGGATCCTCTTATGACGATGCAGGAGGCAACGCTGGATTCGCTGTAGGGAGGGAGAACAAACACAGATTAGAAGTGTTGAGGCGGGATAATACTCGCCTCCGTGTCTTTAATAAAATTAAGACTTTCCGTCATAAAATACTAGGAAAATCTACATTTTATGGCAAGACCGGAGGCTCCTATTATGCTTGTTCAAAGCATATCAACAACTAAAGAAGTAGCAGTAACAACCGGTTTGCAATAAAACATTCGGAAAACATTGTCATTTGACCAATCTGCGGATCTCAGAATGTCCTCCAATCGAGAGCCTGCCCAAAAAGCTTTGGAGGCCATGGCTCCCCTGGAAGAATGGGCTCCGAAAACGGAGACGTCAATGCCCGCAAGGGACATGATCCAACGGACCCACCGGGCTAAGGTAGCAGAGGAAACAGGGAGATGGGGTTTTCGGAAAGAAATGAGGAGCTGAGAATGAGAGGACGTTCTGAGATCAGAGGTCTTCTGTTCATATACCTTGAGACATTGACCTACACATAGCTTGGGATGGGAAGGAAAATAAGGGTAGAAAACAGTGTTCAAATTTGTTTTGGTACGTTTGTGAACTTGAAATAAAACACCTGTAGGAGAAAACTGGCGAGAGGAAAAATCCAGAGCCTTAACATCTGACACACGTTTGATAGAAATAGACATAGTAACATGGTAAGTTTAGCAGAGAGCATTTTTAGAGAGAGAGCAGAGTTATCTGGCCAGTCAGAAAACAACTTAAGTACCAAGTTGATATCCCATAAAATAGAATACTTAGCCAATGGAGGTTTGGAAAATCGCACTCCACGAAGAAGACGGCAGATGAGAGGGTGAACTCCGACAGGTTTGCCATCGATAGGACAATGATTGAGGGAAATGGCTGATCTATACAAGTTGACCGTTCTATAAGACTTACCTGCACTGGCTTTGGAAGCCAAGAAATTAACCACAAAGTTTAGAGGGGCTGAAAAGGGATCGATATGTCTTTCCAGACACCAGCTTGACCATAAAGACCAAGCAGACTTGTAGGCCTTGGAGGTACCTGGAGCCCAGGCTTTACTGATAAAGAGAGAAACTTCTTGTGAAATGAGGAGGTCAGGAGGGACAGGCTGGAGACCTTCCAGGCGGACAGAACCAAGGAATTGTTCAGGATGAGGTCGTGAGGATGACCCAATGGATTCAGAAGTAGATCATCGGAAAGAGGGAGAAGAACTGGGAAATCTACCGCCATCTCCAGAAGAGACGGGAACCAAATCTGTGATTGCCAGAAGGGAACTACCAAGACCAGGGAGGTCGATTGGCGACGAACCTGGGAAAGTACTCTGTTGATCATGAGGAAAGGAGGGAAGGCATAATTGAGATGAAGGGACCAATCCTGAAGAAAAGCATCTGTTGCCAATGCCAGAGGATCCGGTCGCCAACTGTAGAAAAAGGGTAATTGGGCGTTGAGGCGAGAAGCAAAGAGATCGATGTGAAAAGGGCCCCATTTTTGAGACAGGGATTGGAAGACGGATGGAAGAAGCTTCCAATCGCTGGAGTCTCGGAGGTAGCGAGAATGCCAATCTGCTATGGAGTTGAGATCTCCCGGAAGATACTCTGCCTGGAGAGATAGCTTGTTTGTAAGACAATACTCCCAAAGACTCTTTGCAAGTTCCGCTAGAGGTTTGGACTTGGTGCCACCTAGATGGTTTATGTAGGGGACCGCAGAAACATTGTCCATACGAAGGAGGATGGAACAGCGTACTCTGTTTTTCATGAGACTCTGAATAGCAAAGGAGCCTGCCAAACAATTGATGTGCAATTTCGACTCCTCGAGAGACCATGTACCGCCAGTCGATATTGGACCACAACGGGCGCCCCAACCCGATAGGCTTGCATCAGATTCTAACACAAGATCTGGGACCGAAGCGAAGATAGTTTGTCCGTTCCAAGCATCTAAATGGTCTATCCACCATTGGAGTTCGTCGCGAGACTCGTGATCTAAAGCGATGAGATCAGAATAGGCCAAACCCTGCTGGAGGTGCCGGATTTTTAGACGTTGTAGGGCGCGATAGTGAAGCAGCCCTGGAAAGATAGCCTGGATGGAGGCAGAGAGGAGACCTACGATTCGAGCTAGAGATCTGAGGGAAATCAGAGAGGTGTGAAGGACCTGAGAAATTTCTGTCTTTATGGCCGAAACCTTTGACTGTGGAAGAAGAAGAGATGCCGTGGAGGAATCCACTAGAAAGCCCAGAAATTCCATGCTCTGAGACGGAATGAGTGAAGATTTCTCGATGTTGAGAAGGAAACCCAGACCCAGCAGGAGCGACCGAGTGGTGTTCAACTCTGACAAAAGCTTCTGTTTGTCCCCATTCATCAGGAGATTGTCGTCTAGGTAGATGATAAGCCTGATCCCGAGGGATCGTAGATAAGACACCACTGGTTTCATGATCTTTGTAAAGCACCAAGGTGCTGATGAAAGGCCGAACGGAAGGGAGCAAAACCGGTAGGAGACGCCCAACCATTGGAATTGAAGGAACTTGGAATGAGAAGCGTGAATGGGAACGGTTAGATATGCGTCTTGCAAGTCCAATCTGACCATCCAATCGTTGGGGCGGAGAGTATCCCGCAAATGAATGATGGTTTCCATTTTGAAGTGGCGATACACCACAAACTGATTGAACACTTTTAGATTTATGACAGGGCGCATTTTCTTGTTTTTCTTTCGGACAAGGAAAAGGGAACTGAGAAATCCTGAAGGATCTAAAGGAGCGATTTGAATGGCCTGTTTTTGGAGAAGATTTTGAATCTCCACAGAGATGAGATGAGACATGTCGTTTGAAAAGACTAAAGGAGGGGGAAAAACTGTCTGGGAAGGTGTTGCGTAAAGCTCTATAAGATAACCTTGGATTGTATTTAGGACCCAGGGATCTGCCGTGAGAGTGCGCCATTTTTGGATGAATAGTTTTAAACGACCCCCCACCGGGGGAAGACCCACCTTGTTGGTTGATGTTGTTGTGGCGGAAGTTCTTTTGACCGTGACCTCTGTATCCACGACCTCGTTGTGGGTAAAACTGAGGTTTGTAGTCCTGGTAGCCTGAGTTGAAGGAGCCTCTGGAGCCTTGATTGGGATAGGAACGGCCGGAAGAGCGACCCCTGCCTCTGCCGGCCCGTCCAAAAACCCGAGGGGAGAAAACTTTTTTGATAGACTGTTGCGCTTTATCCAGAGAGGCAAAAGTTGAGACGAATTTTGCTGAGATCTTTGACGAGGGAGTCCCTGAACAAAAGACCATCCGCTTTGCTGCCAGGATCTAGAGGAGCCAGGTTAGCCAGTTTCGGATCAAGCTTGATGAGAAGCCCTTTGCGGCGCTCATGAGTAATCGCTGCGTTGGCGTTACCTAGCAGACAGAAGGCTCGTTGGACCCATAAGGAGATATCCTCAGCGTTCAAATCATGACCCTCCAAGCGAGCAGCTTCTACCAAATCAAAAATGCGAGCTAAAGGGCCCACGATATCCAGAACCTTGTCTTGGCAGGTAGACCAAGCTTTATCGACCCCCTTGCGGGGATCCTTGCCAAATTTTGAGAAAAACGTAAGAAGAGGCTGGTCTATGGAGGGAGCCGCAGTAATGTTAGAAAGCAAAGAAGGCTTAGGGCACTCAGACTTCAATTTAGCTCGGGCAGATTTGTCAAGAGGAAGGCGGAGCCTGGCCAAAATGTAATCGCCCACGTGGGAAGCCGGGAACCACTCCGTGGAGTTAGGGTGACGAAGGGTGGAAGGATCAAACAAGGGGACACCCTCTGAGTCCAGAACTGGAGAAAAGGCAAAAGAATCGGATTTTAACTTCTTGGAGGGAGGAGAAGGAGGGTCAGAAACATCAAAAACATTGAGCAAATCATCAGTTGCATCACCCATGTCATCGTCTGTGTCTAGAATGGTGGAAATTACCAACTTCTTAGGTACCTCTACGTGCTTGACCTTAGCTTTTTTCTTTCCGTCAAAAGATGATAACCCCTCCTTAGAAGGAGGCCTAGGAGGAGCAGAGTCCTCAGTCTGGAGCGAGGGAACCTCGCCAATCAAGCGTGACGCACTTTTGGTAACATTAGAAGACACGGAGGGTACCAACTTCCTTTTTCTGCTATCCCCCGCAGAATGGGCCAATGCTTTAGACAACGGACTGAGCATAGAATTCTCCATGCCTTTGGAAAGGCGTTTCATGGAAGCCTCAACAGCATTCTCCACTGAATTATTAATGAAGGTATTCAAATCACTTTTAAAGGCTGTGCCTTCATCATTATTCATGTCTGACCCGGGTGAACTGTCCAATTCCATTTTAAACGAGCAAAACAGAATGTCAGTGGAAGAAAGGGTTAAAAATTGAGACCGGGATATGAGGAAGCTGAAAGGCGCAGAACTGAAGCTAAGCCACTCCCCTGAAAGGCGGTGCCAAACCGGAGCAAAGGACGAGGCTCCAGAAATGTCCAGAAGGTCGACGAGAGCAGACACGCTGAGGGGAACGAGCGCACAGTGAAGGGAATGAAAGGCAGACAGACGTCGCGCGACGCGATGGACCTAACGGTCGATGTGTGCGCGTGAGCTAGCAAACAAAGAAACAGCTGAGCGCTCAACAGCGCGAGTGAAAGAACTTGAAAGCGGTAAGCGCGAGGGCACTGCAAAAGCACTAAGTAATGAAAAATTAAGCACAATTAATGATTAATATACAATAAAGCATGAATAGCACAGAGCAACGAAGAGAAGGCACTTATCTGACTGCAAGAAAAGAGGACTGTTCGCAGTCAGATTGTGACGTAGTATCGGAGGGCTGACTGCTCATTGGTTATATGTTACGTTCTTTTTCACTGTTCCCATTGGCCTACGATCTCTAGGCCCTCTGGGAACTGTAGTTTTCACTTATCTTGGCTGCTGTTTTAATAAATGCAAGAAAATAAAGCATAATAGGAGCCTCCGGTCTTGCCATAAAATTCCGGTGAAACCGGAACTGTGCTTCTTGCCGTCCGGCCCTCGATCCGAAGGAGGGGTCTACGTTTACCGAGAAAGCTGGCTCGGCAACTATTTCTCCTTGCTTCGCCAGTGGAATTCACGTAGAATATATATATATATATATATATACCAGTGTTTATTGCAATTTTAAACAGGCAGCATTGATTTCTCTTCCTTACGTGTTTTGGCTGTCCCAGCAGCCTTGTTCACAGGTGAGCCAAATTGTACTGGTAGTGCTGGAGGCCTTAAATCCACGTGACCTATAGAGCAAACATCAGTTCCCATAATGCACTTGTAGTGTAAATAGTAATACACTCTGTGTAATGTAATGTTCATATTTGTCTTACTTAATATTGTCAAAAAACATCACATTAAGGCATAGTCCAAGTGCATGTATTTACAATGGAAAATAGTCACGCTCAAAAGCAAGGCATCATTTAGTATATCCAGTCTTAGCTCAAAAATGTTGCCTGTGTCGCATCAATTTGAAAACACTGTTTCTCCAGAAGGTGCCAGAGGAGGCATTTCCCCTCCTGTTCCCTTTCTCACCTCTATGCAAATATTACCGGAAATCCTTCATGGTGTCAGCATTCAGCAAGAAGAGGTGAGCGGGACTTGCTCCCTAGTTAGAAGAATCCACAAAAATTCCTCCACAGTTGGGAGCCCCCATCCCTGCAGTGCGGCTTCGTGAAGACAGGTGTGGAGCTTCCTGCCAAACAAATCCCACACAAAAAGAAACGTTGAAGGCCCAATTTGAGGAACACCAGTGTCTACTGCAATTTAAAACAGGCAGCATTGATTTCTCTTCCTTACGTGTTTCGGCTGTCCCGGCAGCCTTGATCACAGGTGAGCCAAATTGTACTGCGTGGTGCTGGAGGCCTTATATTCAAATTAGCACGTGACCTATAGTGCAAACATCAGTTCCCACAATGGAAGAGAAACTAAACATCTATGAAATAGGGCTCCCTTGTTTTCACCAGATCTTTTAGAATTAAAAAATGAGTCAAACAATTAGAGAGACTATGGAAAAAAATATATAATGCCACCGACAAGGAAGCTACTGAAATGGCTACCCAAATCATCACGTAGAATCGTGGTATAAGGGTTAGTTATCTCGTGTCAGGACTATGGAAACACATTATTTGGGTAGTTCCAAAACTGTCATCAAAAGACTACAAGTAGTCCAAAATGCCACAGCATGCAGACTACTCAAAATCCCTACATTTCACTATGCCAAGGCGGCTTTGGCCAGGCATACTAGCTGCCAGTAACCAAAAGAATTTAGTTCAAGGCCATGTGCCTAGCACATTGGGCCATGTACAAAAGAGGCACAATGATAATTCAAAAACGTCTTACCCCGTATAACACCACACGAACACTGTGCTCTACCAACCAGCAGTCATTTGCTGTGCCCAGAGTAAAAAGAACCAGAAGGGGAGGAAGCTCTTTTGCTTTTTTAGTTCCCAATCTTTGGAATACACTCCCACAGTACATGAGGAAAACGGAGTCTGAACTGAAATTCAGGAAACTGCTCAAAACCCACCTTTTTCACCAATGTCTTCCTTCAGCCTCATCTATTGCTAAATGTGCGCTGGAAGTTCCTTCTTGAGTAGCTACGCACTCAAATAAAATAGAAAGGTGTTGGAATCTGGGAATAGTAGATATACTATTCCCACTCCAGTTTATGCAGTTTATGCAACAGTAGGGAAGGAGACTTCAGAGGGGTTAAATTTATTATGCCCACTATAAACAGTGCAACATAGGGAAGGTGGATGGCCACGTCACCCGCAGGGGGACACTAGAGGGGACAGCCCCTTCAGTGTTTCTTCAGTGCCCAGGGTAGTATTGTTTCTGTGGCCAGCTGGCCTTGAAGCAGGTCATGGTGAGTGCAAGATCTCGCCTCCCCCGTGACCCCTGGCATGATGTCACTTCTGGTCATTTAGTGGCGACAAAAAACCCTAGAGCTACACAGGTGGGGGACTCAGGGTCGCGGTAGGCCACCCTGAGCCATGGCGGCTCTTATGGACGATCCTAATGAAAAAAGCGATGAATACCCCATCAGGTGGAGATGGTACCGCTAAATATGAGATGCTCAGGCCATAGGGGGCCATGAGTAGAACGCGAAAGCGACCCCTTCATCCCGTAAGGGACAGTTGGTATCCTATCAGCTTGGGGTTGGCCTTAACTGGATCCGTGGTGGCACGGGTGCAGCAACCATTAAAAATCATTGGGCCGCAGCCCCAATGCGAAATATACAGCACCGGATGAATAATAAGATGGCAATGTAATGCCCGGTGGCTGGCGACTGTTTCAGGATGGGTGTCAGCGGTTAGTCCTAAATGGCGCTGCACTCGTATGATCACCCGTAACCGTAAGTTAACCCTACCTGTGTACTGCATAACAGAATATGAATAAACTTGCAACAGTTTTCCCACAAAAAAGTGTGTGGTCTATTTTGTTGATGATGCAATTGGATTTTGTCACGAAAGTATGTGCGTAGACATGTCAGATGACAGAAGGGCTAGGGGTGGAAATGCTAAGTGCTTGACTTAGGACGGGTTGGATTTACTGTTCCCACTCCAGTCTATGCGACAGCAGAGAAAGCCTTGGACTTCGAGGGGTAAATTTACTAATCCCACTCCAGTCTAAGTAACAGTAGGGAAAGTATTATATTTTGGAGGGATTACATTTACTATTCCCACTTCAGTCAGTGTAACAGTAGGGAAAGTGTTGGACTTTGGAGGGCTTACATTTACTATTCCAACTTCAGTGTGTGCAACAGTAGGGAAAGCGTTGCACTTCGGAGGGGTAAGATTGACTATTCCCACTCCAGCCTGTGCAACAGTAGGGATAGCGCTGGAGTTCGGAGGGGTTACATTTGTTTATTCCCACTCCAGTCTTAGCAAAAGTAGGGAAAGTACTTCAGTTCAAACACATTACATATTGATTTAGAAAATATATTAAACTCTTGATATAAACCTTATTAATTAACATAAAAAATATATATTTATAAAACAAATTAAAAAACAATACACGTTTTTACATAATTAATAATCAAATACATAATTAAATGTTAATTAAAAACATTATTTACTATTTTAGTAATTGTTTACTATTTTAAAAATAATTTTAATGATTATTTATTCATTTAGAAACATTATTAAAATAATTATTTAAATATTACTTAAATAACTTCTCTCCCTATACCCCTACAAACCTAGCAGCCCACACCTAAAATAAAATCAAAATAAATAAGGATAGCACAATTTACATAATTGCTACTCAATTAAATAATTAACAAATTTTCCTTATTTATTACCCAATTAACTTCCCAGCCTATTCCCTACAAACTCAATCGCCCACACGTAAAATATAACTAAAATATAAGTATTACACAATGTACATAATTAATAATCAATTAAATAATTAATTAACAATTAATTGTTAATTATTACTCAATTAACTTCCCACCCAATACACCTCCCACAAACCCAGCAATCACCACGTGAAATATATAACTAAAATAGATGTGTTAAACAATTTACATAAGTAATAATCAATGAAATAATTAATTCTAAATTAATTATTACTTAATTAGCTTCCCACCCTACACCCCTACAAATCCAGCAACCCAAACCTAAGTATAACTAAAATAAATTAGTATTACATAATTTATATAATTAATGTCAATCACATAATCAATTAACAATTATTAATCAACAATTAACTATTACCTAATTAACTTTCCACCCTATCCCCTACAAACCAACAACACACTACGACACTAATTACTATTAAAGTAACTATTATTAAAGAACAGGATGAATTTCTTTGGGTGTGAGTGATGTCAAAATGCATTTAACAACATAAAAAGGATTTTGTTCTGCTCCTTCCCTTCAAGGGTTTGATCCTGAGTGTAACAGTTGTATCAATAATACGGATGCCAGTATCAAAGGAATTGGTGCAGCGTTAACTCAATTTGAATCCTCAGGTCAGGAAGTTGTAATCGCTTTTGCTTCTTGAGCTCTCACTCCGTCAGAAGAAATATTTTCTGTTATAGAAAGAGAAGCTCTAGTGTGTGTTTGGTCTCCAGGTAATTTCAGGCAATATGGGTGGTGAAAGCCTGTTGAGGTGCGGTGTGACCATATGTCTCTCACTAAGAGACTGACTACATTCAGATTGAGTAATGCTTCACCAAGGCTTGCATGCATTTCTTTGAAACTCCTGGATTACAATTGCAAGATATGTTATGTGCCAGGTATCAGAAATAGAGTAGCTGGTTTCCTTAGTCGTATGCTCCTATCTATAAAAAAAGATGAAGAATTTCAGGAAGAAGTTGTGGCTAAAGTGTGGGATGAAGGTAAAGCTGGTGTGAATTAAGTTGAATGGGAAGACTGTGTTGCATCAGATGTGGGTTTGAGCAAAGCCATAGTGCATGTGGAGAAAGGTTGGACAATTAAGAAAACAGCAATGAAAGTCGTTGTGAGCACTGGCAAGTTAGGAATTAACTTACTACAGAAAATGGTATATTATTTGGAAGTGGGAAAGTAATTGTACCTATGGGAATCCAGAAATAGTGTTTTAGGTATATGTCATGAAGGACATTTAGGCATTACCAAACCCAAGAGTAGAGTGAAACAAATGTATTGGTGGCCAAGTTTGGATAAAGATTTTGAAAGAGTTGTTAGAGAGTGTCAAGATTGCAACAATTCTTACAAGGTTCAAGCCATGAGAAAATGGCAAACTGGTGAGGAGCCCGCAAAGGGAGCTCCGCTCGCTTGGGATCGTAACATATGAGATATCCCTGTTAGCCCCAGCGGCATCAGAACCTTGTCATAGAGAGAGATAGAAAGAACTTCTTCTTTATCGATAGCAACTACTTTGATGGCCAGACTCGACTTCCTCACCTTGTTCAGTGCTGATCGTTGGGTCACGAGGATCAGGATTTTGAGCCGGACTGGCCAGGACCCCCCATCTTGCGTGCCGGGCTGGAGGAGGATAACGTGCCCATCGGACCTCCTGGACCCACTGCGACGTGGATCTTGAGCACCGGAGGCATCTGCAGGTTTGTCCCGACCATTAGTTTGGGGAACTTGGGACATCGAGCTGGACTGGCTGGGACCCCCGTCTCGTGGACCGGGTTGGAGGTGGGAATCGGATCCATCAAGCCCCCCAGACACTTTGCGATTCAGACCCTGAGCCCCGGAAGCACCCTCAATGAGTCTTCCATTACCGATTTTCTCTGCCGTGGCCTCGTTTCCTGAGTGCGGGACTTCTACTCCGCTGTGGAGAGCCCTGATCCCCGGGAGCTTCTCTGGATATTATGTGGGAGGCGGAAGAAGTTGGGAGCTCGTCCTCTGCAAGGAGCGCCCTGTGATGGCAGCATGCGCCGTTGACGCTATCGCAGACTGGCGCTCTCATTGAGGAGGCTCGCGGGAGATATGACTCCTCCCCTACCCCCAATACTGGTTACTTAACTTGGCTATGAAATGAATCGCAGCAAAGTAATCGCTCGTCCACAACCGAGAGAGCGTTTACATCTGTTTTACCAGGGTAAACTGAGAGATCCCTTTGTCACAAGGGTCTCGTACACGCCATCGACGCCGTTTGCCTGCTGACACTGTTATTTATTTTATTATACTTGGCCATCTCGATTGCACAAAAGAGGGAACCCATTTTGGGATATCCTTTTTAATGAGGAGGCGACAACTAACCATCTACCACTCTACTCAACAAAATGGCAGCATAATTTACATCCATGGAGAAAGGACTACTCAGGGCAGGGTCCTAGAAAGACAGAGACATAGGACTCTTCCTTAATACTCACCAAAGAGAAAAGGTAGAAAGGGCCAATCAACACAACGCAAATTGAAACTGAAATAGGACTACACCACATGACGTCCCACTAATGGAAAGTGTGATAGGACTAGCTCATAGGATCTGTTATTTACAGTAAACGGTGCAGCCATCTTGGATTGATTCACTTCTATGGGTTGGTCCCTAGAGGATCCATACCCCATCCCCCGGGCTCCTCACTCTACAACTACGCAGGTGAGAGTTTTCCTTCTTACCTAGGGCTACCTCAATTACACAGGTCGATCTTTGTGACTTCTACGCAGACCTGAGCCAGCCATATTCTACCCCATCTCCCTCCCCGCATCCCTAGACCAGACGCCCTCATCCCCCCTATTTCAGCACCTTCCCCTCACTTCACGCTTTACATCAATCTATCCATTCTCATTCCACCTTACACAGAATATTCCCCCATCAAAGGCTATAACCCACGACCACGCTTACTTCCACAACCTTACCTTCTCTTGACCGCACCCCTCTCCCATACTCCTCCCACCTCCCCCACCCCCACATTCTCTCACCTTACATCACACTGCCTCACACATTCCCCATACCAATCTCTACCCCCACTAACAAGCACCAATTACATTGTGGAACGCACAGGACTACATACCTACACCATTAAATACCCCCCCAACATTACAAAAAAAGCAGCCAAATGCTTTAAACATAAACTGCTAAAATCACACCCCGAAACGCTAATCTCAGACCCATACTTGTCAACAAACAAAGGCTACATATCTCATGGATATTGTATCTACAAATGCTGGACAACAAAATACTCAAATATTCCTCGGAGACCTCAATCTCCACTGGAATGACCTTAATGACTCAGCGGTCAATAGCCTCAAAGTTTTCCTCTCGGACCTTGACCTCACCCAAATCTGTAACAGCCCCACACATGATAAAGGCTCAATACTAGATTTAGTCATTTCCAAGACTGAATCCATTCAGCTTGAAACGATCCTCCACTGTGATTGATCTGACCACCACATCATCACATTCTTCATCAACGAATCAGTAAAATTACTTTCTGCTCAACCCACGAGAACTAAAATATGGAAGAGAAACCTAAAAATATTGGTGCAGACTTAGTCACAAACTCCAGCCCCAACATCCTGCTTCCCCCTGAAGGCCTATCAGATGTTCAAGATCTGACTAACCACTACTTCCACTCCATAAACATGGTTTTAGACTAAGTCGCTCCCTTACAATTGAAGAGATCCTCCACAAAAGATTCTAAACCATGGTACAATGATAGACTCAATGAGGACAGAAGATCCCTAAGATTAATTGAACGGCGATGGACATCAGCTCCTTTTTCTGACTAACTCAAACGCCGAAGAATCATGAGAAACTCCTACTACAGAAAGATCAGACGATCAAAAGCAGACCTTTTCAGTTATCAACTAGTCCAAGCTAAGAACCGTCCCAAAAAACTATTTGAACTAATCAAATCACGATCTAAGGGTACGCCTTACCCCTCCCCCCCAAGCTAACCCAGGCTCACTACCCAATTGCGATGAATTTGCCTCCTTCTTCACTATGAAGACAGAAAACATAAAGACGGAACTGCTCAACGACTTAATAACCCATACTGACATTCACATGGACACTGCATCATCCCCCCCCAGGAGCCTTACCTATATGCTCACCAAAGTTCGACCTAAAAAATAACGCCTCCTGGTCCTCCTTCAATACATACACTGAAGAAGCTATACTAAAAACGCTCATGGCTCTTAATCCCTCCAACCACTTCACTGACCCCCTCCCGCAAACTACATAAAAGACTTCATTCCACTGCTACTGCCCCTATGGACCAAGATTATAAATACCGCTCTCCTGCAAGTAATCATCCCAGAAATCCTTAAATCTGGGCAGGTATCCCCCATCTTAAAGAAGCCAATGGCTGACCCTTCGGACTTAAATAATTACCGCCCAATATCCAACATCCCCACTCTGGCCAAACTCTTAGAAAAATGTGCTAACATACAGCTTAGCAACCACATAGACCATTTCAATCTGCTTAATCAATACCAATCCGGCTTCCGTACAGGGCACAGTACTGAAACAGCCATGACCCACATATTAGATGAAGCACTAAAAATCCTTGACTAAAACGAAGCTTGTCTGCTAATCTTGCTGGACCTATCCTCGGCCTTTGACACCGTCAAACACGACAACTTGCTAGATCTCCTAAAACACAGAATGGCATTATCGGGATCAGTTCTAAATTGGTTCACCTCATTCCTTCAAAATAGATCACAAAGATTCAAGGTTAAACAAGCACTGTCCAAGCCCGTCCCAGTCACTTTAGGAGTCCCACAAGGATCATCCCTCTCTCCTACACTTTTCAACCTATTCATGGAACCGCTCACCAAAATTCTTATCTCCTCTAATGTCCACTATCACATGTACGCAGACGATACACAAATATATTTAAAAATCCACTCATTAGAGGACATCAAATCTCTCAACCTAACGTTACATAAAACCCAGACCTGGCTGGCCGAAAACCATCTGAAAGTAAACACTCTCAAAACGGAATTCCTCCTAATCGCTCCTCCCAACCAATCGACCATCATTCATGACTGGCTGAAACACCTAACAGCACTCAACTGCCAAACTCTTATTATCGACTCAGCGAAATCATTGGGAGTTACTCTTGATATAAATCTAAACATGCAGAAACACGTTAGCACCGCAACAAAAGGAGCAAACTTTCAGATGAACACCTTGAGAAGACTCAAACCCTTCCTGCCTGCAAATGACTTCAAACTGGCAGTTCAGGCATTAGTAATCCCAAGAGTGGATTATGGGAGTGCCTCTCTTTGCGGCCTCCCCATCATCAACTCCCCCTCAATCAACGCAGCAGCTAGACTCATCACAGGCTCCAAAAGAAATTGTCACATCTCCCCTGACCTTAGTGCCCTCAACTGGCTACCTTTTGAAGCCAGGATTCATCTAAAAATCGCATGTATGACATACAAGGCCATACATCACAACACGCCAAGCTACCTGGCACAGAAATTGGTGCTTTCTTGTGGCAACAGATCCTCCAGGAGCTCCAGTAACCTTCTACAGCGATTTGCCAAGAAGAAAACACACAACCAGGCCTTCTCTGGTATGGCGCCCAGGATATGCAATGCACTGCCCACAGAAACCAGACTGAATCCCTCTTTTGTATCTTTCAAAAAAGATGTCAAATCTATTCTCTTATCTAAATTCACATGAACTTTGTATATAACTTGTAATACGATTGTTTGGTTTCACTGAACTGTTTTGTTTCCTATATCTGCCTTGTAAAGCACTCTGATACCCGCAAAGGTCTTGTTCACGCTATATAAAACCATCAAAATAAATAAAATCAAAATAAAGCCACATTTAGACCACTTTTGCATCTAATAAAAAAGCCCTATGTCATGGGAAAGAATTGGCATTATGGCATTAATATCATGGGGCCTGTGTATAAGGGAGAAGAACAAAAACATCTTAGGATCATTACTGATCACTTTTCCAACTGGCCTCAAGTCAAAATTAAATAAAAGCTGATCTGAATGCTACAGTAAAGTTTTTGGGCAAATTATGCTTACATGAAGTTCTTCCAAAGGTTATAGTGAGTGATAATGGGTCACAATTTACATCTGATATTTTCAAAATATTTCTAAAGAAGAATGGTATTACATACAACACCACGTCTGTTTATCATCCTGCAGGAAATGGATGTGTAGAATGCTTTAACAAAGTGTTAAAAGGTATCATCCAATTGGCAAAAGTTATTAATTTGCAGTGGGATGTAGAAATAAAAACAATGTTGTGGGCCTATGGAATTTCTCCTTTTGAATTTACTAGATACAGCCATTTTGAAATGATGTGTGGTAGAGTGCCGTTGACATAAGACAATTTGGATTGGATGTCTTGTGCTAGAAGTATTGAGTGGTCCACAGAGGAAGGTAAAAAAATAATTTAGAATATGCATTTAGCATGTAATAATTGGTATGACACCAGACAGAGTGTTGAAAAACTTGAATTAAAGGATGGTGATTGGGTGAGAATTATAAAGTGAGAATTATAAAGATTACCGAAGTACATAAAGATGATAGTATCTATTCTCAACCATTTTGAGTTGAAGATGTAAAAATGCAGTTCTGCATTACTTAGGATGATAAAGTATGGCATATGTCTAAACTTTCTAAATGTTACCGAATTAATACCAGTGGTGGAAATACAAGTGACATTATTGATCATGTTTTTTCTCATAAATCTCAATCTGATATATATGATTGGATTGAAGGTCAAGGGCAGGCAAGGCAAGCCAAGTAGTATGGAAAATTGTTCAGATGAAAGTTTTTATAACATAGATGTAAGAAAATGGGTTGTTGGTCGACTGGGGTGTGAGTCCTGGTCAAGCAACAACTAAAAACCTTGTCACGGTAAGGCACAAGCAAACCCCACATTAACTTGTGCTCAACACCCTAGTAGATTGACATAGACCGGTCAGGATTAACTTTGAGGCAATGTGTAAAGTATTTGTGCAACACTTCAAACAGTAAAACAGTGAAGAAACCACACAAAAAGGATCCCACACCAAATTAGAAAAATAGAGCAAAACGTATAATTTAAAACAAGACCAAAGTGACAAAAATCCAATCAGTGGAACCGAAGTTATGAATAAAAAAAAAATAACTGTAAAATAGTGACAAAAAGCATAAATCATCAAGCGTGGCTATCTGGACACGATGGACTGGGTCAAGGTCAAAATTTCAGGCTGACTGCGATGAAGTGCAGGTCGGATACAGTCCCCGATTAGTACCGCTATAGGTTTTCCTTCTCAAGTTTTGTGCCAAGAGTCCCGTTTGCGTTGGAGAGGTTTGCAGGCAGCAAGGAGTGTGTCGCGGGTGGTGGTCAGCGTGGCGCAATGAGCAGGCCAGGCCTTGTGGAAGAGCGGTCTGGTGCTTCGCATTGGCGGACCTCCACAAGCAATCAAGACTTTCTGCATGAAGAGACGGGCTGGCAGCAGCTCGCTCTGAATAACTGAATTTCGGTGCGAGTGACATGGACGGTTCCACTGTGAACAAGCCTGTTCGCAGTTTTTAAGAGCACAAAAGCTTGATTTGAGAACCACCTGAGCCACACCAAGGGTCCAGGACCTGAGGTGCACCACTTGGGGGTCAGGAACTTGCTGCTGCTCAGTCTAGGAGCTAAATGGGTGGCCTTTTTTTTTAACAAATCTTTTTATTGAATAAACAAAAATGGGGAAAGAAAAACTAAAGGGGAACAAAATTCAGTGCAATTCCAAATTTTCATACAAATTAGGTGCAGTGGAGAACAGCATTTGACATGATGGTACAGTAGATCAATACTTAAAGCTAGTGCCATGTACAGTTCTAAAAATATAGACATTATTCCCTCACATGGTCTGCCAAGTATGGGGAGGTATCATCAAAGGGTGTGCAAATCATCCCCCTAGACACGTTCCATGCCCCCCAAGTTCTCGTCCATTTTTGTGGGCATCCTCTACTTTCGTATACCACTCTTTCTGCCTGCATACACCAGTCCATATCGGACTCCCAGTCACAAAACTTGGGTTTAAGTAAGCCCTTCCAGGTCCTTTCTATGTTGCGTTTCGCAACCATACAGCCGAGGGTGACCCAAACCCTCTCGGCTCTAGACAGATCAGTTGCCTCCCAGATATTAAGGAGGCACAGGCGGGGCAAAACGTCAATGGTTTTGTGACAGGACGAGGACAGTGCTGACGTAACCCTTCCCCAATATGTCTGAAGAATCGGGCAATACCACCATTGATGCAGGTACGTACCAATTTGGCCACAACCCCTGGGGCAAGTATCGGAGTTCAGGGCACCCATTTTTACAAGCGCAGAACTGGTGTAGTAAGCCCTGTGGAGGAGTTTTAGTTGGATAAGTAACTTTAAATCGGGAATGTATCGCCACCTCGCAGGGGGAGGCCAGCGCTTCCTACAATTCCTTGTCATCAATGTCCCCAACGTCCTAAACCCATCGTGCACAAACTTTCCCTAGTGTGTCTGGTGTATTGTTAAGTATTTTGCGATATGTCAAGGAAATTGCTTTTTCTTGGAGATAGTCGTCCAGAAGTCCATCCTCCAGGGGTGAGGAAACAGGTAGTTCCGTGCCCTTGGGTATCGCTTTTTGTAGTGCATTCCGGGCTTGGAGATATCTAAAAGTTTCCCCACTCTGCAATTGATAATCTCTCTGGAGATCGCTGAAGGGGACCACCCCACCCACTGCCCACAGATGACCAACCCTGGAGAGACCAATCGTGTCCCACTTGTCAAAACCGGAATGCTTCGACAGCAATCCCAGTTGCCATGTGTCAAGCAAAGGAGTGACTTGGGTAATTCTGCCCTTCCACCCCAATGCGGTTGTCGCGGCGTGCCATATAGCAACTGTGGTAGAAGTCGGGGTGTATTTCGGAGCCTGGTTCCTTTCACCATAGATTGCCCTGGGATAATTGCCAGGGAGCATTTTATGCCTATCCATCTTATAGGCGGGGTCCATCCCAGGTCGATGCACCCACTGATATAATGACGGCCAGCTGGGAGGCCCAATAATAGCTTTTGATTGCGGGTAGAGCAATACCCCCATCGTACCAGCTTTTCGTGAGTTTATCAAGGCTATTCTAGGGGCACCATTATTCCAGAGCAAGGAGGATACCTCTGCTTCAATAGCAACGAAGTATTGCGCCAGGACCATATAAGGTGTGTTCTGTAGGGCATAGATAAAGCGGGGGAGTGCCATCATTTTATAGAGAGCAGCTCTGCCCAATAGGGTAAGTGGCAGGGTTTTCCAGTGTCGAACATCAGCCTGAAATCGGATTAGCGGAGGAGCCAAATTATGATCATAAAAAATGTTGGGGTTGGGTGTGGCATAGATTCCCAAATATAAAAATCCCTCCGTAACTATTTTCACCCCGCACTACCTAGGTAGGGTTGGGTGGGCCCCGCTCAGAACGTACACAAGATACTTATCCCAGTTAATGGTGAAACCAGAGTATTTCCGAAAAAGAGCGAGTTACTATTTTCACCCGCAAATACCTAGGTAGGGTTAGGTGGGCCCCGCTCAGAACGTACACAAGATACCTATCCCAGTTAATGGTGAAACAAGAGTATTTCCGAAAAAGAGCGAATATATGGAGGACACGGTGGATGGAAAAGTAGAGTCTGGATGGAAAAGTAGGGTCTGGCAGAATATCATCCGCATAGAGGAAGATTTTATCCACCAATCCACTGACCAATTCAGGCCCCTAATAAGGGTGTCCCCCCTGATCCAGATTGCCAGGGGCTCTAGGACCAACGCAAAGCAACCCTGGCTAGTGGAGTTGCGGAAATTTGTTAACTACACATACGGAAGTCCACGGACTTAGCTACTGTGCCTACTAGCCTTTAATAAAACAATTTAACCTTTACATGGTACAAAAGCATATAACAAATTCACAAAAGTGAACTCTGAAAAATATTAGGCAATGAGAGAGGTGATGATTTTGGGGTCACCCCTAACCTAGGGGGAGGACCAAGCAGATGCCTTGAACACAAAGCGCATATCATGCTGAACGATTCCGTGGTGGTCCCATCCTCCTAGGGCAGAGATCTTCAATCTGTGGGGCGCGACCCCCAGGGGGGCCATGGAGTTACGGGAAGGGGGGGCGCGCATTCCCCAGCCTTATTATCAGCACACAAGGATTGCTGAATGGCATCTGCTCCGAGCGGTTGTACCAGAGAGAGCCTCACACTGGGAGCTGCTCTGAGAAGCAATCCTGTTGTGCACACTTCTCACCAGCTGATGAAGGAGAATGGGTCTTGGCGACAACGACCATTAGGAGGCAGTCAGGCTCTGCAGGAGGCCTGTACTAGCTTAATTGAGCCCATGCTGGGCCTGTTCATGCACTGTGTCCACAAGGGAAGGTGCGAGCTGGGCTTGGAGGGGGGGCTGGAGGGGGCCGTTCTCAGCGAGGGGAAAATGGGATGGAAATCAGAGGCCAGAACAACCCAACTACGAACTTTCCTTACCTTCTGCTATTTTGAAATATGTAATTTGTACTGTTTTTTTCACCCATTCTGCACAAATACTTTTATAATGCATACTGTAAAGGGCTCTTGTATTTAGAAGTGGTTTCAGATTTTTAATTTTTTTTAATTGTGGTGCATACAAAACCTGTACTGGAAAGGCTTATTGACGTCTGGTGCTAGAATATTTATATTTCCTTTTAAATACATGTTTGCAGATTATTTTTAAGATTTATGTCTATTAAATTTTAATTTTTTATTCTTTGCTCTCATTGAGGCATAATTCTGCTATTATATTTATAGAGTGTAATCGCACGACCTTTCGTGTGATGAAGATGGTTTCCGCAGTGAAAGCACTCGCAAACATATTTAAATAGCCGTTCCCCTACTTTATGGAAAAAGACAACCCTTCTGGGACGGATAATTCTGATAGGTATATGCTTCAGCTGGAGTGTCATTCAAGGAGTGTCATGTGCTGTGAAATGGAAGCCGGGCAGACAGTTAACTGTCAGGGTGCAGCAGCTTGCCTGAAAGAAATACAAATGTGTGCTAGGAGTTAATCTGCAAATGTAAATAAAGGGTGCTGAGTGGTAGTGCAAAGGGAACAATTGAGCTGTGAAGTGTGTGCTTTCAATTGTAATTGAATTTGTATAACGCTTACTACCCCAGAAGGTGTTGAAGAGACAGTTTTGTAAAAAAACAAAAAAATTACGTACAATCTGGGTATTTCTAAAATGCAAGTTTTAAATAATGACTTGCATATTCACAGGGCTTTCTGTAACAAGCTGTAACCTTCTAGCACAAAAAATTCACAAGGCACTATTCTCCACCGCACCAAATAATTAATTCTGTGGGTCCCTGGTTACACATAGACCTCTGCAGTGCATTAAACTAATAAAGGTTTCATAATGTATTATTGTGCATTTCCCACTGAGTAACAACTTTTTTAATGTATTCTTCACTTAAGCAACCCATTATTTTATAAGTAGCTACCTGGCAGTGAAAAACCAAAAATAATTACAGAATACACTGTTTAATATTATTTCCCCACCGTAAAAATGATTTGCCACAGGAATTAAGGGTGTTTATGATTATTGATGGTGAGTAACAGGTTCAAGAATTTTTTGTCAGGAGGGGGTCCTTACACCTAAAAACTTTTGAGAAGGGGGTCTCGGCATCAAAAAGTTTGAAGACCTCTGTCCTAGGGCCACCCCAAGTAAAGTTATGGGCAAAAATACAATGCCAGCCAAAGGCCCAGCAAAGCATTATGGGGCGAGATTCCAGAGTGCAGTGAATATTATAGTATTAGCTGTCAGCTGAGTGGGAGAGCCTGCCCCTTGAGGAATGTTTTGATATTGGACATTATAATATTCACTGCCCAGTGCTAATCTCGTCCCATAATGCTTTGCAGGGCCTTTGGTTGGGATTGTATTTTTGCCCATAACTGTGCTTGGGGTGGTCCTAGGAGGAAGGGACCACCACTGAATCGTTCACATGATATGCTTTTTGTGTTCAAGGCATCTGCTTGGTCCTCCCCTAGGTTAGGGGGACCCCAAAATCATCACCTCTCTCATTGCTTGATATTTTATTGTCAAAGTTCACTTTTGTGAATTGGTTATATGCTTTTTAGCATAGAAAATTGCTTTATCAAAGCATTTCTGGGTGTTAGGTAATGGTATACTGCTGCTATGCTACATCAATTAGCACAGTTTTTCACTTTGTTACGTGCAATTTGCGTAGTAGCACAAACTTTACATGCTCCGTGAGTGTAGCAGGTAAAGTATGTTTATGTTACTTTTGTAATCCAGTGCTGGGCTCTCAGGTTCAGCACTGGGATATCTATCTAAAACAGGCAAGTAATTACGTTTGTATCGTTGGCACGATTTTTAAAGAATATTTGTAAGATTCAGAAATCGACACTTAGAAACCTTTTCAGCAAAAAGCAGGCAATGATATCCTATGGAAGGAATTTCAAGTTACTGGTAAGTACGGTTAAAATTACTTTTCAGGGTCAGTACTGGACTAAAAGATGCAGCACTGAGGTCTCTCCTGATAACAGGTGAGTAAATCGGAATTCGTGACTGTTGTGATATTTAAGCAATATTTTGGTATTTCAAAAGTGGTCACAGAAGAAATTTCACAGAAAACAATTCAATGGGTCCCTATGGAAGAAAATTGAGTTAGCGGTAAGTAACGTTGTGATTACTTTTCAGGGTCAGTGCTGGGCACCAAGATCCAGCACTGGGATCTCTCCTAATAGCAGGTGAGTATTTCCGTTTTCGTTACTCGGTTGATTTTAGATGAATATTTTAAAGTTTCAAAACTCCACACACAAGAATTTCCAAGTGAAACCAGTCAAAGTTACCCTATGGAAGAAAAGTGAGTTATCGGTTTTTGGGTAAGTACTCGACTGGCAGAGTTAAGGTTCTGGGCATAGACTCAGGGGTCCCCCAGGGTCAGGTAAGTACAGTTGTTACACCCTCAGCGGCACAGGGGTGGCCGGGTGCAGAGTGAGTAGGCCCAATGTTATCCTATGGCAGGCAGGGGGCCTTGGGTTGGTGGCTGCTGGCAGGCAGGCCACTCGGCTGTGGGAGCAAAGCTCCTGGTCACTTACTCAGGGCAAGTGGGGAAGTCGAACAGGGTAGTGGGTGCTACCTCAGCGGCACTGGGGCGGCCGGGTGCAGTGGGCTTTTGGGCCGTCGGGTGCCCAATGGTTTTCAATGGGAAAGCTGCGTGACGAACAAAGGCTGCAAGCTCGGGGACGGTGATTCTTCAGGTGCGACCACCACTTCGAGAGGTAAGTTGGGAAGCTGTAGGAAGGGTAGGCACCCAGGAGTTGGGCACAGGAGGCCGTGGGGCGTCGGGTGCAGGGGTGTCTTTAGGCGTCGGAAATCTTACCCTCGGCTGGTCGCGGTTGGAGGGGGCCCAGGTTCTGAGGCTGCAGGCGTCGTCAGGATCGTCGAGGGGGGTCCTTGGGTGCTGGATTCTGGGTCACAGTCGCCGGGGGGACGTCCTCGTGGTCTTTGTTCACTCAGGCACAGGCCGGGCTCGGCGGGTGCAGAGTGTGCTGGATTCGCGGTTCCTGGCTGGCACCAGGGATAGGTTACTTGCTTTTGAGCAATACCACTGCTCGTGGGAGTCCCAGGTAGTTAGAGTCACAAGGCAGTCAGGTCCTCCGGGGTTCTTGAGGTTGCTGACCACTGGAGACGCCGGGGTTTAGCAGGAGCAGGTTCGAGGGTCGACAGGCCGGTAGGGCTGGGGCCAAAGCAGTTGGTGTCTTCCTCTTGTTAGCAGCTGCACGGCAGGTCTTCTTGTTTCTTGATCTTCTTTCTTGTTTTCGAATCTGGATCTGCAGGAGGAAGGTTCAGGGAGCCCCTAAATACTGAATTTAGGGGTGGTTACAGGTAGGTAAGGGCAGGGACCAATGGGTCCCTTCCCTGGGGTGGGTACACCCCCTATTCTGCCACTCTCCAGTGGGAGGGGGGCAGGAGCCTGTGCCTGGTTGGCTGGGTCCCCCATCCTCAAGATGGCGGGGACTCGAGTTTGTGCTTCACCTCGCCTCCCCCACCTTAGGGGTGGAGTTGGCCGAGGTGGGCACCACCCATTTCCTGCCTCTGGTTTTCCCGCCGGTTCTCCCGCCAGAAGTGGGGGTAGAACCAGTGGGGACCAGTTTGCTGGGAGCACCAAATGGTCTGGGGAAGCTCAAAAGGCGGCAGGCCTTTGAAGCTTCCCCTGCCCATCCTGGGGTAGGAGGCTTTGGCACCTCGCCCCAGGATGCGCATTGTTTCAGGCCCCTGAGAGCAGAGGCTCTCGACCCAGGGGTCCAGAAACATGTCTGGTGGTGGCAGCCTGGGCAGCCACTCAGTCCGGACACTGGAGGTCTGGTTCGTTTCAGGGGGCATCTCTAAGATGCCCTCTGGAGTGCGTTTTACATTAAATCCCACACTGGCATCAGTGTGGGTTTAATGTGCAGAGATCAGTTTTCAGTGGGGCCATTATGGTGCTGTGGAGTTCGTAATGACAGACTCCCAGCACCATATACTCTTAATGGCAGCACTGCACTTACAATGCCCAAGAATGGACTTGGGCACTGTAGGGGCACAGGGCTCATGCCTCTGTGCCCTCACCACTGGCATAGTGCACCCAGCTAGAGGGGTGGCTGACCTAGGCCAGGGCAGTGGTTTGTAGGCATGGCACACAGGGATGTGTGTCATGTCGACTCTTCACTTTTGTTCTGCACCAAGACACGCAGCCTGCAAAGGCAGTGTGTGTGTAAAGGTACAGGGTCCCTAAGGGTGGCACAACAAGTGCTGCAGCCCTTAGGGGCCTTCCCTGGTCACAGTGCCCTGGGTACCCATGGTACCATTTACCAGGGGCTGACCTGTGGCCAGGGATGCCAATTGGGTGTAGGCATCAATGCAGTTTTAGGGAAGGAACACAGGCCCTGGGTACCTGGTTGGCAGGAGCCCAGGGCACACTCAGTCAAAGCACATCAGCAATTCAGCAAAAAGTGGGGGCATACCATGCAAGAAAGATGGCACTTTCTCACACAACCACCCCCAAACGAAAGATGATGAGACTAACCTTGCCCTATGGAGTCTTCATTGTCTAAGTGGAAGAACCTGGAAAGGCCATCTGCATTGGCATGGGCAGTGCCAGGTCTGTGTTCCACTTCAAAGTCCATTCCCTGTAGGGAGATGGACCACCTCAACAGTTTTGGATTTTCTCCTTTCATTTGCATTAGCCATCTGAGAGGTCTGTGGTCAGTTTGAACTAGGAAGTGAGTCCCAAACAGGTAGGGCCTCAGCTTCTTCAGGGACCAAACCACAGCAAAGGCCTCCCTCTCAATGGCACTCCAACGCTGCTCCCTGGGGAGAAGCCTTCTGCTTATAAAAGCAACAGGTTGGTCCTGGCCTTCATCATTGGTCTGGGATAGGACCGCTCCTATCCCTAGCTCAGAGGCATCAGTCTGCACAATGAACTGCTTGGCATAATCTGGTGCTTTTAGAATTGGTGCTGAGCACATTGCTTCTTTCAGAGTGTCAAAAGCCTTTTGGCAACTGACTGTCCAGTTTACTTTCTTTGGCATCTTCTTGGAGGTGAGTTCTGTGAGGGGAGTCACAATGGACCCATATCCCTTCACAAACCTCCTGTAGTACCCAGTCAAGCCAAGGAATGCCCTGACTTGGGTCTGGGTTGTTGGAGCTGCCCAGTCCAGGATGGCCTGGATTTTGGGCTGTAAGGGTTGTACCTGGCCTCCACCAACCAGGTGGCCCAAGTACACCACAGTGCCCTGCCCTATCTGGCATTTGGATGCCTTGATAGTTAGGCCTGCAGTTTGCAGAGCCTTTAAAACCTTCCCAAGGTGGATCAGGTGATCCTGCCAGGTGGAACT
This sequence comes from Calotriton arnoldi, assembly GCA_963921515.1. Taxonomy (NCBI): domain Eukaryota; kingdom Metazoa; phylum Chordata; class Amphibia; order Caudata; family Salamandridae; genus Calotriton; species Calotriton arnoldi. The sequence goes on along the minus strand of CAWUFW010015094.1, from coordinate 216,136 downwards.
GAAGACAGCAATATCATCAAGATAGGCTGCACTAAAGGACTCCAACCCAGCAAGGACTTGATTCACCAACCTCTGGAAGGTGGCAGGGGCATTCTTTAAACCAAAGGGCATAACAGTGAACTGAAAATGCCCATCAGGTGTGGAGAATGCTGTTTTCTCTTTTGCTCCTGGGGCCATGCCAATCTGCCAGTACCCTGCAGTTAAGTCAAAGGTACTCAGGTATTGGGCTGCACCCAATCTGTCTATCAGTTCATCAGCTCTTGGGATAGGGTGTGCATCTGTCTTGGTGACAGAGTTGAGACCTCTATAGTCCACACAAAACCTCATCTCTCTCTTTTCACCCTGTTGATGAGGTTTGGGGACCAGAACCACTGGGCTAGCCCAGGGGCTCTCAGAGGGCTCAATAACCCCTAGCTCCAGCATCTTGCTGACTTCAGCTCTGATGCTTTCTTTAACTTGGTCTGACTGACGATAGATCTTGTTTTTGACAGGTGCACTGTCACCAGTGTCCACATCATGGGTACACCAGTTTGTCAGACCAGGGGTCAAGGAAAAGAGCCCAGCATACTGCTGCAAGACTTGCTTGCAGTCAGTCTGCTGTTGGGCAGTGAGGGTGTCTGAAAAGACAACTCCATCTACTGACCCATCTTTTGGGCTGTGGGAGAGGAGATCAGGGAGAGGTTCACTCTCAGCTTCCTGTTCCTCATCTGTCACCATCAGCATGGTGATGTCAGCCCTGTCATTGTAGAGTTTTAGGCGGTTCACATGGATAACCCTTTTGGGTGTCCTGCTTGTGCCCAGGTCAACCAAGTAGGTGACCTCGCTCTTTTTCTCTAGGATTGGGTAAGGGCCACTCCATCTGTCTTGGAGTGCCCTTGGTGCCACTGGCTCCAAAACCCATACCTGTTGCCAAGGTTGAAATTCAACCAGTGCAGCCTTTTGGTCATACCAGTGCTTCTGAAGCTCCTGGCTGGCCTCAAGATTCTTGGATGCTTTTTCCATGTACTCAGCCATTCTGGACCTTAGGCCAAGCACATAGTCCACAATGTCTTGTTTGGGTTCTTGGAGAGGTCTCTCCCAGCCCTCCTTCACAAGTCAGAGTGGTCCCCTCACAGGATGGCCAAACAGAAGTTCAAAGGGTGAGAAACCTACTCCCTTCTGTGGCACTTCTCTGTAAGCGAAAAGCAGGCATGGCAATAGGACATCCCATCTCCTTTTGAGTTTTTCAGGGAGTCCCATGATCATGCCTTTCAATGTCTTGTTGAATCTCTCAACAAGGCCATTGGTTTGTGGATGGTAGGGTGTAGTAAACTTGTACTGCACCCCACACTCCTTCCACATGTGGGTCAGGTAAGCAGACATGAAGTTGGAACCTCTGTCTGAAACCACCTCCTTAGGAAACCCTACCCTGGTGAAGACACCAATGAGGGCCTTGGCTACTGCAAGAGCTGTAGTAGTCCTAAGTGGAATAGCTTCAGGATACTTAGTGGCATGATCCACTACCACTAGTATGAATTTGTTCCCTGAGGCTGTGGAAGGTTCCAGTGGACCCACTATGTCCACACCTACCCTTTCAAAGGGAACCCCCACCACAGGCAGTGGTATCAGGGGGGCCTTTGGATGGCCACCTGTCTTGCCACTGGCTTGACAGGTAACACATAAGCTGACAAACTCCTTCACCTTTTGGTGCATCTGGGGCCAGTAAAAGTGGCTAACTAGCCTTTCCCAAGTTTTGGTTTGGCCCAGATGTCCAGCTAGGGGGATGTCATGAGCCAATGTTAGGAGGAACTCCCTGTATTTCTGTGGCACTACCACTCTCCTGGTGGATCCAGGATTGGGGTCTTTTGCCTCAGTGTACAGTAATCCCTCTTCCCAATAGACTCGGTGGGTACCACTGACATCTCCCTTGGCTTCTGAAACAGCTTGCTGCCTCAGGCTGTCAAGAGTGGGACAGTCTTGCTGTCCTTGGCACAGCTCTTCCCTAGAGGGTCCCCCTGGGCCCAAAAGTTCAACCTGGTAAGTGTCAAGCTCCATGGGCTCAGTTCCCTCTGGGGTATCCAAGTCCTCTCCCTGAGGAGAGGGGTCCTGCTCTTGTGGCTGTGTAGAAGCTGGTCCCCCAGTCTTCCTTCCTTTTCTCTTGGTAGGTTGGGCCATCATTTCAGGCTCCAACACTATTTCTTCACCCTGCCTTTTGCTCTGTGCTCTTGTTTTTACACACACCAATTCAGGGATGCCCAGCATGGCTGAATGGGCCTTTAGCTCAACCTCTGCCCAGGCTGAGGTTTCCAGATCATTTCCTAGCAGACATGCAGCTGGTAACTTCTGAGAGACCGCTACCTGCTTCAGGCCAGTAACCCCCCCAGCCTAATGTCACCATGGCCATGGGATGACTAGTGGTGACACTGTCAGCATTGGTGACTGGGTAAGTTTTCCCAATCAAGTATTGCTCAGGGGAAACCAGTGTGTCTCTTACCATAGTGACACTGGCACCTGTATCCCTCAGAGCTTCTACCCTAGTTCCATTCACCCAGGGGTATTGTAAATATTTCTTTAAGTTGGGTGGCCACACAGCTACAGTGGCAAACTCCACTTCCCCTAGTGAGACTAGACTCGCCTCAGTGTGTCCCCAGATTTGCTCAGGGCACACTTCTGATCCCATCTGTAGACTTGCTGCCCCAGGAGTAGCTGTACTGGGTGCCTTAGGGGCTTTGTTGTGGGGGCAAGATTTATCTACAGTTAGGTGTCCTAACTTCTTACAGTTATTACACCAGGCCTTCAAGGGATCAAAGTTCTTCCCCTTATAGGGTTGAGGCACATAGGGAGTAGTTTGGGACCCACCCCCAGAACAGGTTTTTGGGGCCCTTTGGAAGACTCAGACTTCTTATCTTGGGGATTCTCACCACCTTTCCCCTGGGGAGGTTTGGTGACCACCTTCTTTTGGTCACCCCCAGTGGTTGTCCTTGTCACCCTAGTCTTGACCCAGTGGTCTGCCTTCTTTCCCAATTCTTGGGGAGAAATTAGACCTAGGTCTACCAAATGCTGATGCAACTTTTCATTTGTGCAATTACTTAATATATGTTCCTTCATGAACAAATTGTACAATCCAGTAAAATCATGCACACCATGTCCAGCTAACCAACCATCCAGTGTCTTTACTGAGAAGTCCACGAAGTTAATCCAGGACTGGGTCTGGGTTTTTGAGCCCCCTGAATCTAATTCTATACTCCTCAGTAGTGAATCCAAATCCCTCAATCAGAGTCTTCCTCATGAGGTCATAGGACCCTGCCTCTGGCCCAGAGAGGGTCAGAAGCCTGTCTCTGCAGTTACCAGAGAACAGTTCCCACAGGAGTGCCCCCCAGAGAGGTTTCTTTACTCTTCTTATTTCACAAGCCCTCTCAAAGGCTGTGAACCATTTGGTGATGTCATCACCTTCCTCAAATTTAGGGACAATCCCTTTTGGGATTTTAGGGTCAGAAGTTTCCTCCCTATCCTTGTTTGCATTATTGCTGCCACCATTGATGGGTGCTAAACCCATCTCTTTTCTTTCTTTCTCTAGAGCCAGGAGTCTGGTCTCTAGGTCCAGTCTTTTGGCCAGCTTTGCTAAAAAGCTGTCCCCCTCACCAAGGCTGTCCTCGGTGTCCTCTCTGAGACCCAAGCCACCTGTGTGGCCTCTAGGTCCCCAGAGGTCTGTTCTTGGAGTCAAGGGCACTGGGTGCCTATCCTCCCTAGGGATAAAAGGAGGTGGGTTACCAGTCCCATCATCCTCATCCCTTTCCTCATCTGATGGGTCATCACCATGCTCAGATGGGTGGGCCTTAGCATACTCAGCCAGGAGCTCCTGGAGCCCTTGTTTGGTTGGATGCTGGCCCATTGGTATGTTTTTAATTTTACACAAGGACCTTATCTCTTTAAAACTTAAATGGAGATAAGGGGTGAGGTCGAGCTCCTCAACCAGGTCCATTGGGTCATGGTTATCTTCACTAACAGCTGGGTTCTTGTTTTGAGACATTCTAACAAAAAGTTCTAATCCCTCTACCCTTGGCTAAAGTGACTTTTTATTTTCTAAAGTTCTAAAGGGACTTAAGCAAAGGCCCTAACAAGACTTTTAGTAATTTGAAAAAAATACCAATTTAAAAAAATCAGAATTCTAAAGGCAATTTAAGAGTTCTGTCGTGTGATCAGATGGTAACCAAGTAGTCCAACAAATGCAAGTTTGTATCCCACCGCTGATGCACCAATGTAGGAAAGTGGCTCTATATATACTGCACCAAAGTAAGGTACAGTGTGTATAGGGTCCACAGTTCCCCAATGGTAAGGCAGAGGCTAAAGTTAGATATAACCTTACTCTCTAAAGTGGTAGCTTGGTCGAGCAGTAAGGCAGTATCAGAGGACAGTGTAAAGCATTTGTTGTACACCCTCAGTCAGCAAATGGTCTCACACACTCAAGAACTGAACTCTAGGCCAATTGTTTGTATAAAAATATAGTTGTTTTATTTTAGAACCACAATATGTATCAAAATATACTTTCTCAGAATGGGTTACCTTAGTTAAACACTTTTCAAATAGGCAATAGACTTTTTGATTACAGTAGTCACAGTTGTTGCAAAAGGCAACACAATGTCAAACACAATGCAACATTGAGCTCAATGGAAAGTTTTAGTTAAATGCAATTAATTACTTTGTGGATTACTTTTCTAACCACAGGACTGGATCTTGGATTCAGTCCCGGGACACTTCCTGTAAACAGTTAAGTAAAAGCGTTTTGGTTACAGTAGGGATTTTCAAGGAATATTATTGTATTTTAAAAGTTGACACAGAAACTTTTCTAGGTAAAATTACCAATGTTATCCTATGGAAGGAAATTCAGTTTGCAGGTAAAGTATGTTTACGTTACTTTTGTAATCCAGTGCTGGGCTCTCAGGTTCAGCACTGCGATATCTATCTAAAACAGGCAAGTAATTACGTTTGTATCGTTGGCACGATTTTTAAAGAATATTTGTAAGATTCAGAAATCGACACTTAGAAACCTTTTCAGCAAAAAGCAGGCAATGATATCCTATGGAAGGACTTTCAAGTTACTGGTAAGTACGGTTAAAATTACTTTTCAGGGTCAGTACTGGACTAAAAGATGCAGCACTGAGGTCTCTCCTGATAACAGGTGAGTAAATCGGAATTCGTGACTGTTGTGATTTTTAAGCAATATTTTGGTATTTCAAAAGTGGTCACTTAGAAGAAATTTCACAGAAAGCAATTCAATGGGTCCCTATGGAAGAAAATTGAGTTAGCGGTAAGTAACGTTGTGATTACTTTTCAGGGTCAGTGCTGGGCACCAAGATCCAGCACTGGGATCTCTCCTAATAGCAGGTGAGTATTTCCGTTTTCGTTACTCGGTTGATTTTAGATGAATATTTTAAAGTTTCAAAACTCCACACAGAAGAATTTCCAAGTGAAACCAGTCAATGTTACCCTATGGAAGAAAAGTGAGTTATCGGTTTTTGGGTAAGTACTCGACTGGCAGAGTTAAGGTTCTGGGCATAGACTCAGGGGTCCCCCAGGGTCAGGTAAGTACAGTTGTTACACCCTCAGCGGCACAGGGGCGGCCGGGTGCAGAGTGAGTAGGCCCAATGTTATCCTATGGCAGGCAGGGGGCCTTGGGTTGGTGGCTGCTGGCAGGCAGGCCATTCGGCTGTGGGAGCAAAGCTCCTGGTCACTTACTCAGGGCAAGTGGGGAAGTCCAACAGGGTAGTGGGTGCACCCTCAGCGGGACTGGGGCGGCCGGGTGCAGTGGGCTTTTGGGCCGTCGGGCGCCCAATGGTTTTCAATGGGAAAGCTGCGTGACGAACAAAGGCTGCAAGCTCGGGGACGGTGATTCTTCAGGTGCGACCACCACTTCGAGAGGTAAGTTGGTAAGCTGTAGGAAGGGTAGGCACCCAGGAGTTGGGCACAGGAGGCCGTGGGGCGTCGGGTGCAGGGGTGTCTTTAGGCGTCGGAAATCTTACCCTCGGCTGGTCGCGGTTGGAGGGGGCCCAGGTTCTGACGCTGCAGGCGTCGTCAGGATCGTCGAGGAGGGTCCTTGGGTGCTGGATTCTGGGTCACAGTCGCCGGGGGGACGTCCTCGTGGTCTTTGTCCACTCAGGCACAGGCCGGGCTCGGCGGGTGCAGAGTGTGCTGGATTCGCGGTTCCTGGCTGGCACCAGGGATAGGTTACTTGCTTTTGAGCAGTACCACTGCTCGTGGGAGTCCCAGGTAGTTAGAGTCACAAGGCAGTCAGGTCCTCCGGGGTTCATGAGGTTGCTGACCACTGGAGACGCCGGGGTTTAGCAGGAGCAGGTTCGAGGGTCGACAGGCCGGTAGGGCTGGGGCCAAAGCAGTTGGTGTCTTCCTCTTGTTAGCAGCTGCACGGCAGGTCTTCTTGTTTCTTGATCTTCTTTCTTGTTTTCGAATCTGGATCTGCGGGAGGAAGGTTCAGGGTGCCCCTAAATACTTTATTTAGGGGTGGTTACAGGTAGGTAAGGGCAGGGACCAATGGGTCCCTTCCCTGGGGTGGGTACACCCCCTATTCTGCAACTCTCCAGTGGGAGGGGGGCAGGAGCCTGTCCCTGGTTGGCTGGGTCCCCCATCCTCAAGATGGCGGGGACTCGAGTTTGTGCTTCACCTCGCCTCCCCCACCTTAGGGGTGGAGTTGGCAGAGGTGGGCACCACCCATTTCCTGCCTCTGGTTTTCCCGCCGGTTCTCCCGCCAGAAGTGGGGGTAGAACCAGTGGGGACCAGTTTGCTGGGAGCAGCAAATGGTCCGGGGAAGCTCAAAAGGCGGCAGGCCTTTGAAGCTTCCCCTGCCCATCCTGGGGAGGAGGCTTTGGCACCTCCCCCAGGATGCGCATTGTTTCAGGCCCCTGAGAGCAGAGGCTCTCGACCCAGGGGTCCAGAAACATGTCTGGTGGTGGCAGCCTGGGCAGCCACTCAGTCCGGACACTGGAGGTCGGGTTGGTTTCAGGGGGCATCTCTAAGATGCCCTCTGGAGTGCGTTTTACATTAAATCCCACACTGGCATCAGCGTGGGTTTAATGTGCAGAGAAGTTTGATACCAAACTTCTCAGTTTTCAGTCGGGCCATTATGGTGCTGTGGAGTTCGTAATGACAGACTCCCAGCACCATATACTCTTAATGGCAGCACTGCACTTACAATGCCCAAGAATGGACTTGGGCACCGTAGGGGCACAGGGCTCATGCCTCTGTGCCCTCACCACTGGCATAGTGCACCCAGCTAGAGGTGTGGCTGACCTAGGCCAGGGCAGTGGTTTGTAGGCATGGCACACAGGGATGTGTGTCATGTCGACTCTTCACTTTTGTTCTGCACCAAGACACAAAGCCTGCAAAGGCAGTGTGTGTGTAAAGGTACAGGGTCCCTAAGGGTGGCACAACAAGTGCTGCAGCCCTTAGGGGCCTTCCCTGGTCACAGTGCCCTGGGTACCCATGGTACCATTTACCAGGGGCTGACCTGTGGCCAGGGATGCCAATTGGATGTAGGCATCAATGCAGTTTTAGGGAAGGAACACAGGCCCTGGGTACCTGGTTGGCAGGAGCCCAGGGCACACTCAGTCAAAGCACATCAGCAATTCAGCAAAAAGTGGGGGCATACCATGCAAGAAAGATGGCACTTTCTCACAGTGGGCCATGTAGACTTTGAAGAGGGTGGGTCTTATGGAGGAGCCCTGAGGCACTCCGCAGCTGATCTCTGTGGGTTCTGAGGGGAACGGTGGTAGCCTGACACGCTGTGTTCGACCAGTGAGGAAGGAGCAGATGCAGTCCTGGGCTTTGTCGCAGATGCCGGCGTCGTGGAGTCTTGTGCTTAGGGTGCGGTGGGAGATGGTGTAGAAGGTGGCAGAGAGGTCCAGAAGGATGAGGGCTGCTGTTTCGCCTCGGTCGAAGAGGGAGCGGATGTCGTCGGTGGCAATGACGAGGGCAATCTTGGTGCTGTGGTTGCTTCGGAAGCTGTATTGGGAGATGTCCAGGATATGGTTGGCTTTGATGAACTCCGAGAGTTGGGCATTGATGGCCCTTGGCTGGGAAGGGGAGCAGGGAGATGGGTCTGAAGTTCTTGAGGTCTGTCGGCGGATGGCTTCTTCAGCAGGGGGTTGATCTCAGCGTGTTTCCAGTCCTCGGTGAAGGTGTCTGTCGTAATGGAGCAGTGGATGGTGCTTCGTAGCTCAGGGGCGATGGAGGTGGTAGCTCTGTGGAAGATGTGGTGCAGGCAGCGGTCCGAGTGGATGCTCTTCATGGTCTTGAGAGTATCATCCGTGGTGAGCGGGGCCCAGTTGAGCAGGATCGTTTGAGGGGCCTTGTGTGCGGTAGTGGTAGGTGAGGTGGGAGGGTCTTGGGTGTAGAAGCTGTCGTAGATCTCCTTGATCTTGTGGTGGAAAAAGGTGCTGAGTTTGTTGCAGAGGTCTTGGGAGGGTGGGATGTCTTTGGTATCGCTGTTGAGTCTGACAAACTCCTTGACAATGAAGAAGAGTTCTTTGCTGTTGTGTGCGTTGGCGTTGATTCTGTCTCAGAGGGCCGTTTTCTTGTAGTTTCGAGGAGGAGGAGGAGGTGATGTGCGGTGCTGGCGGCTTTGAAGGCTGCTTCGGCTTCTGGGGTGTTGTTGTTCCTCCATCTCTTCTTGAGCCGTCTACAGGTGCGTCTAGACTCCTGAAGGGTGGGCGTGAACCAGCTGGCTTTCTTGGAGTGTTGCTTGCCGAGGGCTTGTTTGAGGAGCGCCAGAGTGTCAGAACAGATGGAGATCCATCGGTGCAGGTTGCGTGCTGAGGTGTTGGTATCTGTTGATGTCGGCGGTGGGGTTGTGCTGAGGGAGACAGTGAGATGTTCTTCCATGACCTTGTTCCAGCTTCTGTGGGGGAGGCGGTGGGTGCCGTGGTGTACGGTGGGTTTCGTGAGAGTGAAATGGATGCAGCAGTGGTCGGTCCAGAGGATTTTGGAGGTGTGTCTGAAGGTGATGTTTCGCTGGCGGGGAAGACAGGGTTGAGCGTGTGTCAGGGCTCGGGTTGCGAGAGCCCACGTACTTCCTAGCGTCTGCGGATCCCCAGTGACATGAATCCTGGGTTCCGGACTAACCTACCGGAGACCACAGGTAATCGTTACCAGAAGCCGAGCAATTGGGCGATCACGCCCAAGATGGAGGCGTGCCAGAACAATTGCTGGTCTAGTCACTCGCGTCTGGTCACGAGCTCAAGGACCGACGCAGCAGTGAAGTGCCGCAGCAGCGTTCTATGCCGCGCATTTCACCAAAGCTTCCTTCACGTTAGGACCTGTGCCCCTCTCGTAGTTAGTCAGAGTCAGTTGTTAGAGTTATTGGCCAGTTTTGGTGCAGGGTAGATTCCGTTGCGTCTTCCGTCGGTTAGACAGTCAGGTTTTGGGAGTTTAAGATAAATAACTTTATTCCTATACTTACCGAATTTCACGAGCAGCTTGTAGCAGCTGACTTTTCCTCCGCGGGTTCGGCTGAATCCCTGTTGGTCCTTCCAGTCTGAAGACGACAACCACAAGTATTCTCCTGTCGGAGAGAAAGTTCAGTTAATTGAGCAATTAAAATTTTACTAAGAGAGAGAGAGAAGTTCAGTATAAAGTGTTACTGTATTTACCTTGTATACTTACCTTGAGACAGTTTCCTCTTCAGTAACTTAGGAATTCCTGAAAACAGAAAAGAAAAGATAATTAGCAACAAACTGATACCAAGCATTCTTATATCTCGAAGAGGAGCTAACGTCCTAGGCTTTGAGGGTGAGAAAGTTAGGGGTACAGCACACATTCATTACAGAGAGCCTAGGAGTGAGTCTAGAAGTTATTAATGTTATAATTTATCTTCCAGTTCACCACGTAAAGAGAGAGAGACTAGGAGAGAAGACTAGAAGGAAGAGAGAGAGAGAGTGGAGAACTGAAGATAAGCCAGGCAATCTCTTCTTTGTCCCCTACCCCTTTCCCCCGGCAGGGTTCACGCGACCCCCAGTTCTGTTGGGGTTCGTGGGAAGACCTGTGGAGGGAATTGGAAACATTCGACATTCTGCTCCCGTGAGTGCTGGAATCGAAGTGAGTGCAAATTGAGTTCATGACAGAGTGAAGTGCCCACAAACTCTACTCACCTGAGCAGAATGGCGGAGGGGTTCGACTTGAAGAACCTAGGGAAGGCATTAGAGGTCATTCAACAAGAACTAATGGCGGTTAGAGAAGAGAATAAGACTATCAAATCTGAAATGGAGGCAACTAGGCGAGAAACCAAGGAGATGGCAGCTCAGATTAAGAGAGAGGTTTCTGGGGATAGGGTCCATTCCCCACCTTCTGGAGCAAACCTATTTAATTCCGGTTCAGCTGCTAGCTCTGGATCCACCACTCAAGTAGTACATTCTCTGGCCCCTGTTATTCTGCTAGCACCCCCAGAACACTTTAGTGGTGATCCCCAAAAGGCCCAAGTTTTCTTGACCCAATGCTCCTTGCACTTTATGTGTCGACCTACCGTCTTCCCAGATGTGCAGTCTCGCATTGCCTTTATCTTATCTTACCTCAACGGAGACGCGGCCGCTTGGTCAATGCCCTTGGTCACACAAGATGCATCAATTTTGTATAACTACAACGAATTCAAGAAAGAATTTCTGCGCATTTTCGATTGTAGGAAGGTAGCGCAGGCCACAGTTAATGAGTTGTTGGAATTGAGACAAGGGAATCGAGAGCTAGTAACATACCTTGCACAATTCAACAAATTTGTTGTAGAAACTGAATGGCTGGAGTCTAAAAGAGTTGCATTGTTCTACCGTGGATTAAAAGATGACTTGAAGGATGCCTTGTCGCAAATTCCTAATCGCCCTACAGAGGTATCAGCCTTGATTGACCTGGTCTTGGAAATTGACTATAGGCAAACCGAAAGAAGAGCCGAAAGAAGGCGAGAATTTCGACCGAGTGTTCCAAGCTTTGATAGGGCAAGATCTGATGTGACAAGATCTGTGGAGAAAGAGCTTGGAGTTGAGCCTATGCAAATAGGAACTATAAGAGGCCCACTTTCCAAAGAAGAAAAGGATAAGCGGAGATTACATAATTTGTGCCTTTATTGTGGAACCAGCGGACACTTCGTAAAAGGGTGTCCCAAGAAGCCCAAAACTTTGAAGGAGGAAAACTTGCAGCACCACCAGTAGAGGGAGTTGGGCTGGTGGTTGCTAACGAAGATACAACTCCAATTCGTCACCAAGTTGCTAACACCTTGCAGTCTTCTGCTCCGCATCTCATCTTGACTATGACTCTGAAATTCCGTGAGCACATTCTTCCTGGAGTAGCGGTAATGCTGGATTTGGGATCCACTGGGAATTTTGGTGACCTCAAATATGCCTCTAAGGTTGGTCTGAAAAAGAGAGAAGTGAAGCGGTGAGGGCTGTAGACTGTACAAATCTATGGTCCGGACCCATCACTAGCCATACTGAAATCATGGGGACGCGCTTATCTTTCAACAGCAATTGCCGTGAGGGGAACGGCTCCGTTTATTCTCATCTCCTCTCCTTGCCAGCCGTGAGGGGAACGGCTTACCTGCAAGGGAATCCTGCCGAGAAGGGAACGGCGCCAGGCACTCGGCACTACACCTCCCAGCAGGCGTGGGTTGACGCCTGCTGACGACGCAAATCGGAGCGCCAGGAGGCACGATAAGAAGGGCGCCGGCCTCCCGCAGCGCGGGACGCGCTTATCTTTCAACAGCAATTGCCGTGAGGGGAACGGCTCCGTTTATTCTCATCTCCTCTCCTTGCCAGCCGTGAGGGGAACGGCTTACCTGCACGGGAATCCTGCCGTGAGGGGAACGGCGCCAGGCACTCGGCACTACACCTCCCAGCAGGCGTGGGTTGACGCCTGCTGACAACGCAAATCGGAGCGCCAGGAGGCGCGATAAGAAGGGCACCGGCCTCCCGCAGCGCGGGACGCGCGCTGGCGAAGCCCGGGCCAAGGGCGGGCCCGTCCTTGCCCGTCATTGCCAGGAAGAGGCAGGGCAGGGCCACCCCCCTTACTGCCAGGACCCAGGACTATGCCTTGCACTAGGAGCTGACTGAGAGGTACTGCAAGCCCTATCTTTGACTGTTCCACTATTTGCAACTGGCATATGCTCATGTACCATAACCTCATAGGTGGAAATATTCGTACTGTGGCAAAATCGACTGGGCACCACTGACATTTTGTTTTATAGTGTGATTGGAGTTTTTGGGACTAGACATATATCTTTTAGAGTTATTTTATTACAGTCCCAATACCTTGCACCTTATGATTTGTGATACTATAAGTACTGCTTTCTGCATTTTATTCCGCATTTAATAGTATTCTGAAATCTACGTTTATTTGGTGCTCACTGGAAAATCAGATGTAGTACGTTCTAAAGGTTCTTTCACCAGACACCACCACAGTTGGCCCTGGAACTAGAGTAGCCCCCTTAAACACTGGGGGGCATCTTATCGCTGGCCATGCTTAGCGATAATAGTCCTATCGCAGAGCTATCTCTGGAAATTATCACCCTGGTAGCGCGTTATTAACAACGCGTTTCTCCAGGGCGCTAAAAATTCCAGAGATAGCGAGGTTATCGCCGTTTTGCAGGGAACATCTCTGGTTTTCCAGCGATGTTCCCTGCAAAGCGGCGATAACCTTGCTGATACGACCCTGTGGTCGTATCAGCAGAATCCACCCCTATGTTAGGGATGGCTAAGTCAGGATTTTAGCAGACGTTAGATTTTGGCAAAAACGGCCGTTTTCGCCAAAATCTAACCGCTGCTAAAATCATGTGGGCTGCCTTGTAAATATCGCGATGTGAACATCAGCGATATTTGCAACGTAGTCCATCCGGGTACAGCCAGTAACGCCCACTTTGCATCTCATTAGAGATGCAAAGATGGGCGTTGGGGAAAGGGCATTAATGCAAGGATTCACGCGATAGCGTGACCTTGCTGATTAGGCGATAAAATTATCGCCGCTTTTCGTCCGAAAACGGACGCAAAGCGGCGATAATTGTTTATCGCCTCGTTGATGATATGCCCCCTAGTCAGCTAGGCAGTGAGGCCTAACTCCGTTTTCTCTCTCGTTCCTTTCGTTCTTGTATATAGATATTGGTCCAGTGTTATCCGCCACCCTATTTTCTGATAAAACCCCACAGACTGCTTAATAAGAGGGGGCATTCCCCCTTAGGGAGGCGCAAAGGAAATTGTTACATGGTATTTTTTTGCTATTTTATCTATAGAGAGCTAACGGACCAGTTGTGACAGCACACTTACTTTTTTAATCTTGCAATTTTTTATTTCACTTGTGCAGGATTTATAAAGGTTTTAAGGAGTGCATCTACCTAATAGTGATAGGAGTTTTATGTTATTTTCCTACTCTGGTGTGCATCCATAAAAACACCAAGACTCTTTAGACCTAATTCGAAACACATTCATTGTAGCATCGAATATTGTTAACGCTATTACGTTTTCTGATGTGTTTTCTCAGGTATTGTACATTTGGCTGCACAACCAATTTTGTGTACAGCCATATTGCATTTTGCGTTCTTTGCACTCGTATTTTCCGCATTGTGCACCTTGCGCCTTTCGCATCTGCACTTGCGCTCCCAGCCACACTGCATTCTTTGCACTTTGCATTCCGCACTTGCGCTTTTTTGCACTGTGCACTTTACGGCCTACGTAATTGCACTCGCGCTTTATGCATTTTGCATTCCTTGCATCTTACACTTTGCACTTTTTTCATTGGCGCTTTTCGCACTTTGCCCTCAGTGTTCTTGTATTAGCCCTCCCTGCACCTTGTGTCTTGCGAGAACTAGTAGGGTTTTTATAACTCCTCTCTCCTACAAGAATAGTTGTCAATCTAAAGGAAAATCGGCAAACATATTGGTGTCAAAAAGAAACAACCGGCACCTCCGAAACCAAAAACCAAAGCCCAACCTACTTCCACAGACAGGATGCTAGAGAGGGCAATAGGAGTAGTGGCAACAGAAATTGAGCGGACGGAGAGACGCCTATCATTAACTCCAAATCTTGAACTCCCCGTGGTTGACTCGGATACATCACAAGCCTCAGGGGCCCTGCTCAATGACATCTTTAGGGGCCAAACTCCCACAACTGAAATAACCAATGTCGAACCATGCAGTGGGGATACACCTACACGTCCTGTAAAAGAATGGGAGACCCAAAGTACAACCAAAAACAGGGGTAAGAAGGAAGAAGGTGATAGGAGAGAATTTGGTTGCCAGGGATACTGGGATGGGAGGACCAACAAGTAGTATTGAACCGGTTAATGAACTACCTGCATGGGTCACAAAACTAGTGGCGGATCTCCAAACTCACGTAAGGGCTATTGTTAAGGACGAGCTCAAATTGCTTGTAGAAAGGGTCGATAAGATGGCCACGTTGATCGAGGACCGGACAGGTAACAGGGGGGCAGTAAAGGGGATAGATGGGACTGTGACCGATCTCACAGCGCAGGCCCCAACCAATACCAGTAGGGCCACCACTCCCCCCATACAGAACGACCCTCCTGTTATTGCCGCCCCAGACCCAGAGAGACAACATATCACAAGCCCTATTAGAGCCAACTTAACACCCCGCCAGCAACACATGCACAATCATTGGCAATCAAATAGACAGCGGGTGGGGGTAGGATATAACAAGTATACAGAAGCCCTTAAAGAAAACCCTCCCCTACCTGTTATAAACTTACCACCTGCCTCGACCCCCTACGTAGTTGTTTTGACAGGTATCCCTGAACTTGGAGGGGGACAAATTGAATCACACCAGGAATTAAAAAATAAATGTATGTTTTGGTTAGCTAACCACAGACAATTCCAGTATGATGACGCTGGAGAGATCCTAACAACACGTAGAGTTAGTTGGCTGGGTTGGAGACCCAAGGACAATCAGGGAGACTGTATAGTGATAAATTTTAGAAACCCACGAGTTGCCCAAGATGGGAGGCAGATGGGCTCTATCAGAGCCCTCCCATTGGGTTACTTCTATCCCCCAGAGAGGACACAACCAGATAGAAGGCAAACCGGGTGGGGATGGAGACCCGAAATACAAAACCATCGAACAGCCACTTCAGACCATTATTGGTCTAGGCAGTTAATTTTTAACATCCCCACAGCAAATCGATTTGATGGGTTAGAAGGAGTTGATTGACTCGAGATCAAGGGCCCAGGGTGCAAAGAACAGTTGGGCGAGCTTCGTGCGGGAACTGTTAAATTCGAGAAGGAGGTTGGACAGCGCACGATTCCAGGGGAAGGGGAGACCTGTGGGAGCAAGAGTGGCTCCTCCGGGGTTAGAAAAGAGGGATGCAATACGGTTAAAACCAGCAACCAGCCCCCTCCCTCGAATAGTGGGACCATCAAGAAGATTGCTCATGGCTTTCATGAGACACTGTCCCCACCCTCCCCTGTACTTGCTGCTTCAACTAGTGGACTAGACCCATTTAGGTGGCGAGTCCTATCCTGGAACGTAGCAGGCGTAAAAACCAAGCTGGATAACCCCGAATGGGGGCAATTCATTGATCAATATGAGATCTGTATGTTCCAGGAGACATGGGCAAGAGGGGATGTCTCAAAACTAGGTTTTGCGACTTTTAGCATACCCGCAACAACAGGTGGAAAAGGGAGGCCCTCGGGTGGACTTTGCACATGGGTGGGAGTTCACCTAGGGTGTACAGCTAAACAGCTAGAAACATCATCAAACGACATTCTGTGTGTCCTCCTTCACTTCCCGCCAAAGACCACAATCGCCCTAATTAATGTATATTCAAGACCGGTTAGTCGCAGCCAAGAGTCCAAAACATTCGAGGAACTATCGTCTTTTCTTGCTACCATCCCAGATAATTACACGGTGATTATAGCAGGGGACTTTAATTGCCAGTATGAGCCACTAGAAGGCATGACCAAGGACAGCCCTTGTGAAGAAGATCAGCATTGGGCTGTCCCAGAGACCATCTGTTCACCAGTAAAAGTTTGGACCCCTTTGGTGATTCAGCTGAACTCCCTTGTTTTAAAACACTCGTTAAGGGCATGCAACGGTAGAACAAAGTCCGATACACCTAGCAGGCATACCTTTAGTAGAAATGGGCAAGGCTCTCTATTAGATTATATTCTAATTGACAAAAAATCCTGGCATAGGGTAATTGATTTTAAGGTCATGATGCGACATGACAGTGACCACAATGCCCTTGCTCTAGAGCTACCAGCACTCAATACTGGGAGCGCTACAGGTCTGGGTGCTCCAATCGACGATAGGCTCTCTCTCACTAATTGTAGGAAGAGAGCACGCTGGCCGGACATAAATCAGTCCCAAGAATGGTTAGGTTCCCTGTATGAATCCATCATCCCGATCCTTATGCACTCAGCTAAATCTGTCCCAACTAATGGTACCATAACTGATTTTCAGGAGGTTGCCGAGAACCATACTAGGCTATTAACAATTATGGTCGATTTCTTTTTCCCGATGAAAAAAACTAGGGCCATTAGGAAACATCCTCAACCTTGGTACAACGGACAATGCCGAATGGCTAAAACAGCCCTCATTATAGCTATCAAGGCCAATGACCATTCCTTGATCAAACTCAACAGAGCGGCTTACCAGACTTGTGCTTAGTGAGGCAAAAAAAGGGTGGGAAATGGAAAAGTGGGAAACTCTGAGATGCTCTCTGGGCTCTCGTGATATGAGGACTTTTTGGAAGGTGGTAAACACAGGCAGTTCTGTGGCCAAATCGCAGATAGAGCCTAACCTAGAGGAAGAGGTATGGAAGGACCACTTTGGGTCCCTCTACTCGAGGGGAGAGAAAGAGGAAGTCACAGCAAATAATAGTCAGTCCCTTCTGGTTGACTACCAGAATGCACCCATGCCTACCCCTAGGGCTATTCATGATATTCCGACCATAACTCTTAAAGAGATAATGGGTGCTTTAAGTAAAATAGCCCCAGGCAAAGCACCAGGTTTAGATAAGACCCCAGGGGATCTATTTCGTAGTGAACCCATCATCTGGGGTCCTTATCTTTGGGTTTTATTTAATGCAATTTTACAAGGTATGAAGATCCCTGTCAGTTGGGCTGGAGCTGAAATAATTCCCATTTACAAAAAGGGAGCACCGTTGCTACCCATAAATTATAGGCCTATAAGCCTAATAGATATAAGCCAGAAAATCTTTGCGCGTGTGCTGTTGGCTCGTTTGCAAAGTTGGATGGAGGAGTACAAGATACTTAGTCCCCTCCAGGCAGGGTTTAGAGAAAAAATGTCCACATTGGACCAGATTTTCAGGCTACAAATATTACACTGGAAGATCATATGTTTGGAGGGTGGCAGCCTCTACCTAATATTTGTAGAAATTACGCCCAAATAAGATTTGGCAAGGACGGAAAACTTACGGCTCCCATCCCTGTAGACAGGCGTCCGACAGGGATGTGTCCTTGCCCCGACCCTTTTTAGTCTTTTTATAAATGGGTTAACCAACTTTTTACTTAAAGAGAAAGACCTTGATGTCCCCAAGCTGGCGTCACGCAAAATTCCAGCTATGATGTTTGCCGACAATACTCTTTTATTATCAAAATCTCCCATGGGGATACAGACGGTACTAAATAGATTTGATGCCTTTTGTAAACAAAGAGGGCTTGAGATAAACCTCCAAAAAACGAAATTTATGGTGTTCAACTCTGCCAAGAGTACCCGACCAAATCCATCTTTAAATGGTAAACCCCTAGAGAGAGTAACTGCTTTCGACTATCTCGGCATCACTATTACAGATACAATGGACTGGGGCCACAAATTAAAAAATCGAGCCTGAAATTAGCACAAACAGCAGGGGGCATAACAAAGGTATTTCAAAAGTCTAGCCACAAACCGGTGGGCCCAGCAATAGAAATTTATAAGGTCCAAGCAAGGGGAGGGGCACTGTGTGGTGCAGAATTGTGGGGCCATCGTCGCACTGACAGTCTTATGCAGATAGAAAACTCCTTCCTCAGGCAATTGCTTGGCCTCCCACGCAGCTCCCCCCTGTCGCCGCTTCGATTAGATCTGGGGGTTAGGCCTATTATGGAAGAAGTTACTCTTAGACCTCTTTTATTTTGGTGGCGCCTGTGGGTTACCCCAGAACTAGTTGATTATAGGGATGAATTACGAGAGACGATGAGCTTACCGGGGGCAAGGAGATTACCTTGGCTTTCTTACATCCAACACACTTTAGTGAACATGGGATGGGGCAACCTTTGGGACAACCCAGTAGAGTCATGCTCCACAGTGTCTAGGAAAGCGCTGAAGGACTGCTACTGGGAGTGCAAACTGGCCCAACTCCTGGGCAATCCCTTAGTTGGCAAGCTTACTGCAGCTTTTCTAGAAATTAAGGATCAGTATGGTTTAGAGCCTGCACTGAATGACATTAAGCCGGCAGCTGCTAGGAAGCTTTATTTACAGTTTAGACATGGGGTTTTGCCTCTCCGTTCTTTTACAAATAAATGGGTGGGCACACAGACTCTGGGGTGCCCGGCTTGCGACTGTGCTGTAGAGTCGGATTATCATGTGTTTTTTTGTTGCCCCGGATATTGCAAAGCGAGAAAACGATGGCTGGTCCAGATTTGTAGAAACCTAGGCACCAGGCGTTGTTCTGAGGCCTTCAGGATACTGAAATACGACACGAGCCTCCCCATAGTATACTCGGTGGCAGGTTTTTTATTTTCTATGTGTGCACCCATAGAGCTTTTATAAAATCAATTTTAGAAAATGATGACTAAATCTCTATATATTTATTTTTCAAATGAAGGTATTTTTAAGGCATTTATTGCCTATTTCAGAACTTTTTTAACTGTGTAATTTATTCATAATAAAAATATATTGACATGTTGGCCTGATGTGTAGGAGAATCGTTTAATCGACTAGAGAAGATAAAGCACTATACAACTAAGATTTGTTTAGAAAATCGTATGCATATTTTGCACATGTATTTTAAAACGGTCATTAGTGTTTCTTCTGATTGTTATGACTTCTTCTCTTTTAGGCCATATCTATGTATGTTTTACTTTATATTTTAGTAGTATGTACTCCGTCTCTTGATTGATTTTAATGTATATGAATCACAATTAATTTTATGTGTGCTTTTATGGTCAAACTGGCCGAAATAAAGCTATTATTGATTGATTGAAATCGTGGAACTAATTTCCTATGAAAGTCATCGGGAGGAAATTCAATTCAATCTAATTGATGCCCCGTAATTTGGGATCATTTTAGGTCTCCCCTGGCTTTTTTGATGTTGTTTTTTTAGTCCTCATTTATGCAAAAGTTGAGATATGAGTAGACAAGATCCCAAATTTCTGGTCTGTTTCTGACTGGGATTTCTTTTTTTCACACTTTTGAAGAAGGGGTTGCCTTCACACCTTACAATGAGAGTATGTCTTAGAATCTCCAAATTCCCTAGGGCGGTCTTTCATGGAACCACCAAGGCGACCATCTTCGAATTTGTTTTTATTGCATTATAAATAATCATCGGACGTCCCTCCATATCCTACCATTGTGCCTCATCTTAGTGTATGTTCTTATCCCATGTTTCCCAAAATTTGGTCCTTTTGCTTTTCCCTCTGGATTTATCCAGCTGTCTAAATTTCTCCACAGAAGATCGCCATTCAGCTATAGTTGGAGAGTTGGCACTTGGCAAGTATCCACTTTATACAAATCTCTCTCCTAGATAATAAGATTAACATAAACAATAGATGTTTTTGATTGTTATTTAAAACTAGAGGAGAGTCATTTGTTTCCGCTGTACCAAAAATAACAGTAATTTGGCTTACCTCGATATTCTGTCCTAATGCTTTGTTAATGATCTTACCCACTTCTTCCCAGAATATACCAAGGTGGGGGCATTGATGGAACATGTGGATGTCATCTGCCTTGGCTTCACTACACTTTGGGCAATTTTTCACCACTTGCCTATTCATTTTGGTTAGTTTTTCTGGCGTCCATTATGCCCTGTGTAGGGTGAAAAGATGATTTTTCCTGAGAGGTGCAGATACTACTATATGCCATAGTAAAGAACAAGATACCTGCCATAAATGTTGCAGGTCTTGTGCAGGGAAATTCTTCTTCCATCGGTCCATTGGTAGAGTAAATTCCTCTTCTCCTGCTTGTATCATGCACCAGTACCATTTCGATACTTCTTTTCTTGCTGGTTCACTTAGTAGTTCTTTTTCCTACTCTGTTTTGTCTTCCTGGGGCTCTTTCAGGTCCCTTGCCCAACTTGCCAATTGGTAATATTTGAATCTGGCCAACTTCCCATCCGTACTTGCTGATAAGGAGTCCCAGCTTTTCAAAGAGCCTGCTTGAAACAATTGCCCCCACTTCATGATACCGGCCCTCTTTAAAGCACCTGCCAAGGTGTCTTTCAAGCATTCAGGAGTTCCTGGTGAGTTCCAGATGGGTGCTAGACTACTATAGTAGGAGATTTTCAGGATTCTCCTTATCTCATACCACTGTTTTCTTGCTGCAATTAAAACCTTCAATTTGACTTTCTTGAAGTACTTCGGGTGACCAAATTTATATATTACACAGTTAATGCCTGTAATTACTTGTAGGTAGGGTGTAACGAAGGAACGATCTTTGAGAAGAATTCTGATGTTCTTAAACTGAAAGGCTCTGTAGTAAAAAAGTAAGTCAGGACTTGCAATACCACCTTGGACTTTCCTCCTGCGTAGTTTTTTCCATGCAATCCTCACTCCTTTCGAGGCCCATATGAATTTATTAATTTCGCCTTGAATCTTCTTAATCCCAAACTCCAATGGGATAGCATTAAAAATAAAGGAAAACTTAGGCAAAATTGACATCTTTATGATGTGTGATCTCCCAATGAAAGAAAGGAGTAGACCTCCCGAAAATCTCAACATCTTCCTTGTTTCTTTCGCTCTTATGCCAAACTCAAGCAATAAGCGTATAAGACCACTTTTTTAACCCGACCATTGCAGTTAAAAGGAATAAAACCATACTGATCTTCTTATCTGGCTAGCTAGGAGCTCTATGTATAAGAAGAAAAGGTGAGGAGCAGCCTTGCTGGTAGTTTGTGCATAGCAGCAAAATTCTTAACACCTACAAATGCTTTGATAAAGAAATTTTACATGCTAAAAAACATATAACCAATTCACAAAAGTGAACTTTGAGAATAAAATACTTGGCATTGAGAGAGGTGATGATTTTGGGGTCCCCCCTAACCTAGGGGGAGGACCAAGCAGATGCCTTGAACACAAAGAGCATATCATGATGAACGATTCAGTGGTGGTCCCTTCCTCCTAGGACCACCCCAAGCACAGTTATGGGTAAAAATACAATGCAACCAAAGGCCCTGCAAAGCATTATGGGACGAGATTAGCAGTGGGCAGTGAATATTATAGTGTTCAATATCAAAATAATTCTACAAAGAGCTGCAGTTCAACTAGTTGTTACTAGATGTCCCTCCCGAATCAAATGCAAAAGCATTGAAATTATTAATATATCAAGCTGCAGTTCCACTAGTCGTTACTAGATGTCCCTCACGAGTCAAATGCAAAAGCATTGAAACCCTTTCATGAAGGATGGGATCACCACCGAATCGTTCAACAAGATGTGCTTTTTGTTTTCAAGGCATCTCCTTGGTTCTCTCCCTAGGTTAGGGAGGATCCCAAAATCATCATCTCTCTCACTGCTTGTTAATTAATCATTTTCACTTTGGTGAAATGACTATATGCATTTTAGCATATAAGGACAGAGATACTTATTTTATCTTAACTTGCACTGAGCAAGATGCTTTTGGCAGTTATTGTATAGTGCAGTCAAGCACACAGCGATGTGTACAGCAAGGGGGATGTTTTTTTGGGTGGCAATATCAATAGTTCCTATTAATTGATCAGTAAGGTCATGCATTTGTCTCCCCTTTATGAAGCTTTTCTGGTCTTTGTGGATTAAGGGGCATATTAGCAAGGGCCATTATCTCCGCTTTTTTGGCTTTAAGAGCCAAAAAAGCGGAGATAATATTACCGCCCTATTACCAAGGCGGGTGCTAACATGCATTAACGCATGTTAGCACCCGTTTTCCCCACGCCTCGCTCTGCATCTCTAATGAGATGCAAAGTGGGCGTTCCTTCCCAGGATAACAGGAGAAATGTCGCTAACGGACATTTCTCCTATTATCAAGCTGCAGGCGAACATGCAGAGCGATTAGAAAAGTAGCGCTAACCGCGGTTAGCGCTACTTTTCTAACGCCTGCTCTCAGTATGACTTAGCCATGATATCCAATGGAAGGTGGATATCATGGCTGAGTCTGTCCTGCCCTATCAGCAACCTATCGCCAAAAGTTGTGTGATTATCGCTGGATTTCCAGCGTTAATCGCACATTTGGCAGTTAGCGCTTGCAATTTTATCACTGTTGAGATGAGCGTTGCTGATAGCACGCTATCTCAGTGATAAAATTCAGCGTTAGTCCGGCGATAGTTATCCTCGCGCTAAGCGCGCTGAGCGATAATTATCGCCGGACCTTAGTAATATGCCCCTAAGTTTTTAGTAATATGCTCTAGTCTTGTTGCTAAAATTTGTGTATAAATTTTGTAGTCATTGTTTAAAAGAGAAATGGGTCTATATGGCTCAGATTTTAAAGGATCTTTTCCTGGTTTTAGAATTAGACTAATGGTGGCATCGTTCCAGGTTTTTGGGAGGGGGTAAGCCTTTGGAGAAAACCATATTAAAGAATTCCACTAATCTGGGAGCCAATGTTTCTTTTAGAACTTTATATAGCTCGTTTGGCAATGCGTCTGGACCTGCTGCCTTCCCTCTCTTCAGCCTCTTTAATGCTTCCATCAGTTCCTCCACAGTGATTTCTGCAATAAGCATCTCACACTGTTCTTCTCCTAGTCTTGGAACTTCAGCTTCTCTAAGATAAAAATCAGCCCGGTTACTAGACACCACTAGATCTTCGTCATATAAAACTTGAAAGAAGTCCGTAAAGGCATTCTCGATCTCCTGATCCTCCACCACCTGTTCCCCCATGGTATCTCCTTGTATTGTGGTGATTTTATTCCTGTTGGAATCTGTTTTAATTTTCCATGCAAGGAGTTTCCTGCTACCTTACCCATATTCATAGTTTGCGAAATAACTAGCTTTCCACTTTTACCTTACCATCTCCTACAATAAATTGGACATGTCACACTTCTTTCTATAGATTTCTTCTTTTGCTTGTTCTTGTTCTGGACTAGAATTTGCGATTTCTAAGATGTTCTGTTGGTCTAAAATCTCTAGCTCTAATTGCTGAATATTGCGTCTGGTCTCCTTATTTCTTGTAGCTGCCAGACCAATAAGGGCTCCCCTTATTACTGCCTTATACGCATCCCAAACTACCTGGATGGGAGTTTCATTATTAATGTTATTTTTAAAAAATTCCTCGGTCGTGATCTTTAGACTGTCTATAACCTGTTCTTTTAAAAGGAGTGTACGATCTAGGGTCCATCTATTCGCCCCCTGGAAAGGGCTTTGGTTTATCTCTAAGTGGACTAGAGAATGGTCAGACATGTGGGCGGGTATATGTTCTACCATATTAACGTTGTTACTTATTGTTTTTTCTAGTAGAAAAAAATCAATTCTTGATGCGTGACCATACTTTTGATTTTTATAGGTGAATTTATTGCTTTGATTGCCTTTAGCTTTCCACACATCCACTTGTCCTAAATCCTCCTTAAATCTACCCAGCCATTCTCTCATTTTTGGAAGGTTTAATGCTCTTCCTGGTGAGTGTCTATCGTTCTTGGGGTCTAGTAACAAATTGAAATCTCCTCCCAGAATGATTGGGGCGGAAGCTTCTATTAGTTGGGCATATAGGGCTTGAAGCGGCTCCGGATCGGCCATATTTGGGCCATAATACCCAACTATAGTAAATAGGTTTCCCTCAAGCTTTTATTTTGGCGATTGCCCATCTTCCCTTTGAGTCAGTATGTTCTTCTAAAATTAACGCTTTTGACGATTTTTTTAAAATAATTGCTATCCCCTTAACACAACAAGTTTGATTTGTGCAAATGTAACTATCAACCCAATATTGGTTTTTCATGATATCCTTCCATTCTGATTTTAGAAGATGGGTTTCCTGCAGAATTATAACATCGCACTTTATTATTTTTAGGTATTCAAAAATGTTCTGACGTCTCTTCTTAACCCTGAGGCCATTCACATTCCAAGATATATATAACATTTATCTTTTTATTACCTAAACTTTTGGCCATTCATTTTTAATTTTTTATTTCACGGTATTCTCTTGATTTATCAGGAACTTGTCTAAACTCATGTTTTGCACATTGGACCATTTTGTTGTGTGTTTTTTTTCCCTAATGCTCCCCACCTAAACAAAAAAAAAGTGCACTTACTTAACAAAATTCTCCCCCCCTCCTCTGGAGCTGGTTTGTCCTATTCGAGCGCCGTAATCACGAGGCTACATTTTTACACTGAGGCTGACCTCCTATTGTTGTGATTTAATCTGTTCTATTAGGTTGACCACTTCTCTTGGTTCTCTAATATTGTGGGTCTGGTTCTTCCACATAATCCTTAGTGAAGCTGGGAATTTCATTTGGACTGTTGCTCCCAGAGATCTGAGCTCTTGCATGTGATTTCCCAGCTCCCACTGTCTATCTTGTGTGGCTCTTGAGAGGTCGGAGCGGATTTTAAAGTTGTAGTCTCCTTCTGTGAAATTGCCTACTTTTAGAGCGTCACTCAGGATCCTTTCTTTTAAGGTATAGGTTTTAAAGTTCACTAGAATTTTCCTGGCATTTTTTCTCAATTTACCTAGCCTGACAGGGTCTCTGTGCACTCTCTGGATGTCTTCCTCCAGTATTTTTTCATCCATCCCATGTATATGGTCTTTCAATAAGTTTACCACAAACTTTTTTATATTCTGTCCTTCCAGCCCCTCCGGGACATTTAGTATTCGCCGATTGTTTCTTCTTGAGTTATTTTCCAAAATTTCGATCTTTTCCCTAAGCTCCTTCTCATTTGACTTTAAAGTGCCAATTTCCCCCTGGCAGGCTCTTACTTCCTTCTCAGTTTGTTCCACTTTATTTTCCATAACAAGTACTCAATCCATTAAGGAGTTTACTTTGGATTCATGCGCTTCTCAGTATCTTTTCTTGTTTTTTTTCAGACTTGGCAAAATTTACCCTCATTTCTCCAATTAACGTCACCAGCAGATTATCCATCCCCGCTTGTGATGATTGCTCTGGACCTTTTCTTTGTCCACTTTGAGGTGTATTCTGGCCTTCAGAGCTACCTGCCTCTGGGCCTCCTTGAGGGGGTATTTGAGAAATCCTTTCTGCCTCCTCGGTGCATTCCAACGCCAGGGCCTGAAACAGATTTTGTGTCTCTACTCCTTCATCCCTGGGAAGTAGGTCCGCAGCTTGCATTTCTTTGTCCTTACCAGGCTGGTTCTTTTCCTCAGGGGCAAAGATTTTGGGTGGTAGTTTATCTTGTATTTTGAAGAAAGATCGGAGGGATGGCATCACCTTCATTTTTGGCCCCTGTCTGGCTTGGTCCGCTTTGGGTGCTTTAGCGTCTTTGGTTGATAATACAGTGATGTTTCCACCCCTTGATTTTTGAACCCTCTGCTTATCTCCCAGCTTTCTGCAATTTTTAGTTACAGTGTTAATAGGAGCTTTTACTTGCTCTTCCCCTAAGGAGCTTTGACCTACCCTTTCTGTAACCTCAGCAATAAGATGTCTGCTCCTTAAAGAGTAACATAAACCAAAGTTTACATTTTTAGGGGGATCTTTTATGGGGGGATTTGAACTTCCGTGGGCTTTAGGGCTGCTGTTTCAAGCTGCACAGAATGTTCTTTTAGGGGTCTTACCGGAGTGTGTAAAACCCCTGAACCTCCTTTTTTTCTCCTCCCCCTTCCCCTTACCGGTTTTGTGCTCGCCAGCTCTCCCAACACTCCTGCCTCTTCTTTGTCCTCTCCGCTGTGAGCGCCAATTCCCGAGTCTCGTAAATCAGGCAAACCTTGTGGGGCCTCGATAAACTACCCTGGACGCAGCTCCTCGACTGCTGAGCAGCCCCGCCGAGCTCTCGCCCACACACCTCCTCCGTTCGTGCGTGCGCGCTCCCGGGAAATTCAATCGCGGCTCAACGTCGGCTTCTGTTCTGGAAGTTCCCTGTAGGCACCGCTGCTGCGATACCGGCACGTCTAGCATGGGCCACCCCCGAGGTGGAAGTTGCACCCTTTGGACAGGTAAGTTCTTTTCCCTTCTTACGCCATAAACATATCTTTACTCATTACAGAGGTAGTTTTTCGTTGGATTATTGCCTCGTTTGAACGGAGCTCCCGACCGTACCTCCTAGCCGGCCGCCATGTTCTTCTGAGCTGGTGATTACCCTCCTGAGCTAGGTCTCCCCTGGCTTACTGAACACAACCCGACAATTAACTGGAGCGAGAGAACGGTTAAGTTAGACTCAAACTACTGTTTGGAGCATTGCTACTGTGAGAAGACAGAAAGAAAGAAGAGAAACCTGGCATGCAGTGCAAACAGAGAGCCTGCCTAGTACCTGAAGTTTCCCTGCAGTCGGAAATACACACTGACAGAAGCTGAGAAGAAACAGTTGAAGGATTATATTAACCCTGGACAGAAATTCATGCAAAAATTCTCACTTTGCTAGCAATGGAGTTACCTGCTGTACCGACAACCTTTTGGTAAACCAACTTTACATACTATAATAATAATAATAACATATAACCAAATCACAAAAATGAACTTTGAAAATGATTACCCATTGAGAGAGGTGATGATTTTGGGGTCACCCCTTACCTAGGGGGAGGGCAAGCAGATGCCTTGAACACAAATAGCATATCATGCTGAACGATTTGGTGGCGGTCCCATCCTCCTAGGACCACCCCAAGCAAAGTTATGGGCGAAAATACAATGCCAAACAAAGGCCCAGCAAAGCATTATGGGGCGAGATTCTAGAGTTTAGTGATTATCATAGTATTACCTCTCAGCTGAGCCCAGAGCCTGCCCCTTGAGGAATGTTTTGATATTGGATACTATAATATTCACTGCACTCTAGAATATCGTCCCATAATGCTTTGCAGGGCCTTTGGTTGGGATTGTATTTTTGCTCATACCTGTGCTTGGGGTGGTCCTAGGAGGAT
This sequence comes from Calotriton arnoldi, assembly GCA_963921515.1. Lineage (NCBI taxonomy): Eukaryota > Metazoa > Chordata > Amphibia > Caudata > Salamandridae > Calotriton > Calotriton arnoldi. Next base: position 188,971 of record CAWUFW010015094.1, on the reverse strand, counting down.
GGGACCACCACCGAATCATTTCAGCATGATGTGTTCTTTGTGTTCAAGGCATCTGCTTGGTCCTCTCCCTATGTTAGGAAGGACCCCAAAATCATCACGTCTCTCACTGGTTTTTTTTTTATTTTTACTTTTGTGAGATGGCTATGTGTATTTTTAACATGCAAAGATAATTTTTTTTCTTTTTTTTTTTACTAAAGGTATGTGAGATTTCTATTTAAACCTTTTATTAATACAGGAAAATGGCGTTCATGCAACAACTCGGGAATAGGCTACTGCACCCACATTCCCTTGATAAAACTATTTTACCTTTACATGCTGCAAAGCATATAACCAATTCACAAAAGTGAGCTTTGAAAAATATTAGTCAATGAGAGAGGTGATGATTTTGGGGTCCCCCCTAACTTAGGGGGAGGAATAAGCAGGTGCCTTGAACACAAAGAGCATAACATGCTCAATGATTGTGGTGGTCCCATCCTCCTAGGACCACCCCAAGCAAAGTTATGGGCAAAATTACAATGCCAACCAAAGGCCCAGCAAAGCATAATGGGGCGAGATTCTAGAGTTTAGTGAATATTATAGTATTAGCTCTCAGCTGAGCCCGAGAGCCTGCCCCTTGAGGATTGTTTTGATATTGGATACTATAATATTCACTGCACCCTAGAATATTGTCCCATAATGCTTTGCAAGGCCTTTGGTTGGGATTGTATTTTTTTGCCCATAACTGTGCTTGGTGTGGTCCTAAGAGGATGGGACCACCGCCAATCGTACAGCATGATGTGTTCTTTGTGTTCAAGGCATCTGCTTGGTTCTCTCCCTAGGTTAGTGAGGACATCAAAATCATCACCTCTCTCACTGCTTGCTCTGTTTTCATTTTTGTGAGATCATTATATATATTTTAGTATGTAATAATAGAGTTATTTGTTGTACACAATTCATGGTTGATCCCGTGATCTAAACAAGAGATTTCTGTCCTTCTGGATCAATTAAAAAATGCCAAGATCTTCATGAAGTTAGACTTGCAGAAGGTCTACCCCCTAATCGGAGTGTGCAGTAGTGATGAATGAAAAACTGCTTTCAAAACCAAGTATGCATTATCCGAGTATCAAGTCATGCCCTACGGCTTGTGTAATGCCCCCGCAGCATTTCAATATTTCATCAATGACATCTTGAAGGAATTCATAGACCAATGCGTCATCGTCTATATTGACGATATTTTGATTTATTCGTCTTCTGAAAAAGAACATCAACATCAAGTCAAAAGGGTCCTACGCTGTCTAAAGGAAAATGACTTATACGTTAAATTGGAGAAGTGTTCCTTTGGAATGAAATCCGTGGATTTCTTGGGATTCGTAATAGCTCCAGAAGGCCTAACCATGGATGTTAAGAAGATCGAAGCAGTGCTTAATTGGCCCCCACCGACTTCAGTGAAAGAGATACAGAGTTTCATTGGGTTCGCAAATTTCTATCGTAGATTCATACTAGATTTCTCCTTAAAGGTCGCCCTATCACTAGACTATTGCGAAAGGGGGTTCCTTTTCAATGGACTAAAGAAGTTGAGGATGCCTTACAATTTCTGAAGAAAAGTTTCACCACAGCACCTATTCTGCTGCACGCCGATCCTACCCAACCGTTCTATATTGAAACCGATAAATTACACCATTTCAGATAAGGAACTCCTCTCCATTAAAGATGCGTTCCAGGAATGGCGACACTATCTTCTCGGAGCTAGGCATGTGGTCACGGTGTTCACCGATCACAGAAATCTTCAATTCTTTAAATCAGCCCGAACGCTTACACCACGTAAACTGAGATGGTCCCTGTACTTCGCCGACTATGACTTTGTAATTACTTATCGGCCAGGGAGAAACAACGGGAAGGCGGATGCATTGTCAAGAATAGACACTGATGGAAAGAAAAATCTCATGTGTGAACAAAAAAGAATTCCAGAAACAAAAATCATGGGAGCTACTGTGGAGAAAACTCTCGAAGACAAAATCAAAGAAGCTATGACTCCAGAAGAAATGCAAAACTGGGCTCAGGAAGATTTGGTTTGAGAAGTCCGCAATGAAATGCCGTATCATGCCCAAACCTTGTTCTTACCTACTCAAGAGCTTCAACAACAAGTGTTGGCAGATTGTCATGATAGTTCTTTTGCCGGACATCCTGGAATCCATCGTACCGAAGAGTTGTTGAAGAGACGGTTGTGGTGGCCAAGGCTATCTAGAGATGTTTGAGATTATGTGGAGGGATGTGGGACTTGTGCAATGGGAAAGACGGATAGGCGGGCCCCTCAAGGTTTGTTGAGACCTTTACCCACTCCCCCATACCCCTGGCACACAGGCACTATGGACCTCATTGTGGAACTGCCTTCTAGTCAAGGATTTAGCTCAATTTTGGTGATGGTGGATACCTTCACAAAAATGGCGCATTTCGTTGCTTTGAAGGGAAACCCATCAGAAAAACAAATTGCCACACACCTGAATCAGAGCTTAATTAAGATTCACGGAATCCCAAAGGTTTTGATTTCGGACCGTGGATCTCAATTTTTATCTCCCTACTGGAGGGCCTATACCAAGAAGTTAGGAATAGAGGAGACACGATATTCCACTAGTCTCCATCCGCAAATAGATGGCCAGACAGAGAGAACCAATCAGGAACTAGAAAAGTACCTTAGACTGTTCCTTTTAGACCAAGAAGGAGAATGGCCCGATCTTCTTTGGACCGCAGAGTTCGCGCATAATAATGCAAAGAATGCCTCTACTGGATACTCTCCTTTTTACTTGAACTACGGGAGGCATCCTAATTCTGCTGTTTCAGCTCAAGAGGTTTCGGTGCACCCAGCAGAAGAACTAGTCCTACACCTTAGTGAGGTGCATGAGTCTGCCACCAAGAATTTAGCGTTAGCTAAGGAACGCTATAAAAAGCATGCTGACAAAAAGAGAAGACAGGAGTTGGCTCTTCAGGTAGGAGATAGAGTTTGGCTGAGTACTAAACATCTATGACTCAAGGGAAATAGGAAATTCCAGCCACGTTTTGTGGGCCCCTTCCCAGTAGAGCAGGTCTTGAATCCAGTAACATACAAATTAAGTCTTCCTACATAGCTGAAGATACATCTAGTGTTTCACATTTCTCTGCTCAAAAAGGTGGTACCCAACTTAAAAGAGCCAAGAAAACCTAAACCTTTAGTTGTTGAAGGGCAGGAAGAATTCGAGGTCAAAAGAATTTTAGACTCCAAATTAGTTCGAGGTAAAGTTTTCTATCTAGTGGATTGGAAAGGTTACCGTCCCGAGGAGAGGTCTTGGGAGGTGTAGTCTGATGTTCATGCCCCACGATTGATAAAGGCCTTTCATCTGCAATATCCACACAAGCCCCAGCCCGGAGGCTTAACCTTGAGGTGGGGTACTGTCAGGGCTCGGGTTGCGAGAGCCCACATACTTCCTAGCATCTGCGGATCCCCAGTGACACGAACCCCAGGTTCCGGACTAACCTACCGGAGACCAAGGGTAATCGTTACCAGAAGCCGAGCAATTGGGCGATCACGCCCAAGATGGAGGCGTGCCAGAACAATTGCCGGTCTAGTCACTCGCATCTGGTCATGAGCTCAAGGACCGACGCAGCTGTGAAGTGCCGCGGCAGTGTTCCATACTGCGCACCGAAGCTTCCTTCACGTTAGGACCTGTGCCCCTCTCGTAGTTAGAGTCGGTTGTTAGAGTTATTGGCCAGTTTAGGCGCAGGGTAGATTCCGTTGCGTCTTCCGTTGGTTAGACAGTCAGGTTTTGGGAGTTTAAGATAAATAACTTTATTCCTATACTTACCGAATTTCACAAGCAGCTTGTAGCGGCTGACTTTTCCTCAGTGGGTTCGGCTGAATCCCTGTTGGCAGAGTCCTTCCAGTCTGAAGACGACAACCGCAAGTATTCTCCTGTCGTAGAGAAAGTTCTGTTAATTGAGCAATTAAAATTTTACTAAGAGAGAGAAGTTCAGTATAAAGTGTTACTGTATTTACCTTGTATACTTACCTTGAGACAGTTTCCTATTCAGTAACTTAGGAATTCCTGAAAACAGAAAAGAAAAGATTATTAGCAACAAACTGATATCAAGCATTCTTATATCTCGAAGAGGAGCTAACATCCTAGGCTTTGAGGGTGAGAAGGTTAGGAGCACAGCACACATTCATTACAGAGAGCCTAGGAGTGAGTCTAGAAGTTATTAATGTTATAATTTGTCTTCCAGTTCACCACGTAAAGAGAGAGAGACTAGGAGAGAAGACTAGAAGGAAGAGAGAGAGAGAGTGGAGAACCAAAGATAAGCCAGGCAGTCTCTTCTTTGTCCCCTACACCTTTCCCCCGGCAGGGTTCACGCGACCCCCAGTTCTGTTGGGGTTCATGGGAAGGCCTCTAGAGGGAAATGGGAATATTCAACATTCTGCTCCCGCGAGTGCTGGAATCGAAGTGAGTGCAAATTGAGTTCATGACAGCGTGTGTCCTGCTGAGTGGGTTGGAGAGGTGACTAGCTGCTTGAGTCCTATGCTGGCGAGGTTCTCCAGAAGGGATGCGGTGTTCTAGACGTGGTGGATGTCCAGGTGAAAATTGATGTCGCTGAGCAGGATGTAGTTGGTGGATGGGAGAGCCTGGGCTGTTATGTAGTCGATGATGGTATTGGTGATGGATGAGCGGGAGCCAAGAGGTCTGTAGACGAGGGTGCCACTGAAGGTGGTGTTGGGGTTGGTCTGGACCTGGAAGTGGAGGTGTTCCATGCTTGTCCTTGGGTCGTCTGAGTGGATAGTCGGGTAGAGGGTATTTTTGTGGATGATGGTGATGCCTCCTGGTTGGTTGGTTGGTGCGGTACTTGTGGGTGATCTTGTATCTGTCGGGTATGGCGGTGGCGATGTCCGGGGCTGAGCTGGGGTTCAACCAGGTTTCAGTGAGGAAGGCAATGTCGGGCGAGAGTCGAGGAGGTCCCAGATTTCTATGGCGTGTTTGTGGAGGGAGGGAGTGTTGAGGAGCATGCAGCTGAGGCGGTCGGTTATGCTGTTGGTCGACCAAGCGGTGGGAGGAGCTGAAGTGCGGAGTTGGGTGAGGGTGCAGCGGCAGTGACGGCAAGAGAAGGGGCCATGGGTGTCATTCAGTGTCGAGAGGCAGAAGGCGGTGTTGAATCCAGCGTTGAGGGCGCGGAGAGTGCAGGTGTCGTAGTGGTGGCAGGACCAGTGTCCATGGCACTGGGCATGGCCTAGGCACGGACGGGCACAGACGGGCTTGCCTGTGGCGTGCCAGCAGCCACCATTAAGCAGTGGGCAGGGGCTGGACAACTGGGGGGCAGGAAACGCAGGGAGCGGAAAAATGGCACTGGAGGGGGGGCGGGCCGCAGGGGATCTCAGCGGTAGGGGCAAAGTGGCAAAAGGTACAAAAGGAAAAGGAAAAGAGTGCAAAAAAGGTGAAAGAGGTGAAAAGGACAGAAAAGATTCGGAGAAAGGCACAAGAGAGAGACAGAGGGCAGTGCAGCAGCAGAGAGGGATGCTCTACCACTAAACCATCAGGGATGAGGCGCAGGCGGGAGCCTGTGGGTGGAGGAGGTCCTCCAACCGCTGACCAGAGGGTCAGATGGTCAGCAGCAGGGAGCTCAGGGGCAGCAGCTACCAGGTAGAGCTGTGCAGGCAAGAGAGCAGTACACTGATAAGATCAGTAGATTGCACCTTCACCACGCAGCGGCCGCCATTAAGTAGTGTGCAGGGGCTTGATAGTTGGGAAGCGAGAAATGTGGGGAGTGGGAAAGTGGGAAAGTGGCACTGGAGGAGGTCCGGGCCGTCGGACATCACAGCAGCAGGGACAAAGCGGCAAAGTGGCAAAAGGTGCAAAAGGAAAACAAGTGCAAAAAAAGGTAGAAGAGGTGAAAATGACAGAAAAGATTCAGAGAACGGCAGAAGAGAGAGGCAGAGGGCAACACAGCAGCAGAGCAGAGATGCTCTACCACTAGACCACCAGGGATGAGGCGCAAGCGGGAGCCTGTGGGTGGAGAGGGGCCTCGAACACATGACATCATTGAACGCTCCACTGGTCCAACACCATGGGTTTCCTTCATTGTAATAGTGCCTAAAAGAGACAGTGAAGGAGCTGTGCGCATATGTATTGACATGCATCAGGCCAACAAGACAATTGAGCGAGAGAGACATCCCGATCTGCACATTGGTGATATGATAACTTAATTGAATAGTGCGTAGTTCTTCTACCAACTCGACCTAAATAAAGGATATCAGCAACTGGAACTTGAAGAAAACATCCAGGTACATTACAACCTTTCCTATGCATATTGTTTTGTTTCGCTACAAAAGATAGAGTTTAGGTATATCCTCTGCTTCAGAACTTTTCCAAGACGTCATTCGAAGCGTCATACAACCTGCAGTAAATGCATTTAGCTATAGTGATGACATATTGGCTGTCATGCAAGTATGTCATTTGCTGAATGATGCAGGCTTAACTCTGAATGCTGACAAATGTGAATTCCACAAGAAAAGCTTGAAATTCTTTGGCCATGTCTTTTCCGATGGGGGTATGAAACCTGATCCAGCTAGAGTACAAGCATTGTCTACTGCAAACCCCCCTCATGTTACGATTATTTCTTGGAATGGCCAGCTACTGTTCTAGATATGTACAAGACTTTGCTACGGTCAGTACACTGTTATGAGAACTAACAAAAAAAATGTGTCTTTTGGAATGTGAGAAGAGCTTTCAAAAGATCATGCAAGCTATTTAGAGTGCCACTCAAATGGCCTACTTTGATCCCAAACTTCACACAGACGTTGTAGTTCATGCTAGCCCTGTTGAGTTAGGTGCAATCCTTGCACAGCACAATGGACAGCCAAATGCCCAAAGACATATTGTGCCGTACACCAGTAAAAGCCTGTCACAAACCGAACGCGCTTACTCGCACCCTGAAAAAGAAAGTTTGGCAGTGGTCTGGGTTTGCAAATATTTTCACGTGTTTTTGTACAGAAAGTCCTTCAGAGTAGTGGCTGATCATCAAGCACTATTGACGATATTTGGTAATCCGAAAGCCAAAATGCCTCCTAGAATTGAACATTGTGGTTTGAGGTTACAAGAATACAACTATACGATTCTTCATCGTCCAGGGAAAGATCAGAATTCTGCTGATTGTTTTTCAAGAGTGCCATTACAATGCCCTGGTACCCCATCTAAGACAGCAGAGGCTTACATCAACTTTATTGTGAAATTGAGCACACAACTGCCATGTCTTTAGAACAAATTGTCACTGCCACATGCCAAGATAGTGACCTGTTAAAGTTGAAAGACATTATTGCTCATAAATCGTGGAACCAGCACTCTAGACTCCTCACTAATGCCTATGAGTATGTGAAGTTCAAAAATATAAGAGATGAACTTTCAGTGGCTCAAGAAGGCCTCATTCTGTGAGGTAACCAAATTGTTATTCCCAAGAGTCTTCAACAACAAGTAATCGACGTCACCCATGAGGGACATCGAGGAATAGTTGCCACGAAGAGAGCTCTTTGTGATCGAGTCTGGCTTCCATATCTTGAAGAAAGGGTCAAAAAACAAATTGAAGACGTGTCACATTTGCAACTGTCTTTTCTCATACATTATTCAGCACCCGTTGAACAAGTAAGAATTGCCCCAGCATGCTTGGGAGAAAATTGTTATTGATTTCTTTGGTCCTCTTGAGAATGGACATCATCTTCTAGGTATTGTTGATGAATACTCCCATTTTCTATTGGTAGAAGACCTTTAATCCACTACACATGAAAAGTTTATTCAAACATTTGATGGGAGGAGGGCGTGGCCAAGACGCGAATGGAGTGAGACGTGTTTAGCTAGGTTTCTACTCCATCGCGTCCTGCTAAAGCTGTTAATCCCGGCCACGGGGTCCGCTGACCGGCGCCGTGTGACCCGCTTGGTGAGGGAAAGACCGGAGGTACTCCTAAGACTGGAAAGGCGGCCACGCTGTAACCGGGGGTTTTGATTTCCTCGATTCGACTTCAGTGCAACCCGCCGCCGCCACCATCTTGGACGGAGAACGGCCTTGCAGCATTCTCGCCGGGCCCCAGTCGCTGTGTTGGAGATCGCAGCATCTGGACCGGAGGGGCCCGCGTGGTGGGACCAACCTGCTGGGGAGCCCCCGATTTCCCCCAAACCGGAGCCGTGATCTGCAGACTTCGAGGGCCCCCGCGATGCTGCATCCTGAGCTGGTGCCCTGCTGCTGCTCCCGCAGGGGGGGAGAATTGAGAGCGGAATATCCCCCTTGCACTGCAGCATCATTGACATAAACACTGACTCTGTGTCCTTGGAGCCGCTCCCCTCTAGGCCTAGGTTTGAGCCGGCTGCCCTACCTGATGCCTGATTGCTGGGACCCACCACCACATCCTGGCTGACACTGAGGACCTTGCTTGGATGGGGGTAGTCCGGAGGGGGCTCTGCTGACGGAGAGGGGTTCCCGCTGCTACCTCGGGCCCTGAGACTTACCGTGTGAGGTGGTGGAGGCGGGATCTCTTGACGCCATCTGTCTCCTGACTGTGGGGCCTCAACTCTACGGTCCCGGTGATGATGCTTTGACCACGGCCATGGGGGGACTTGGCCCCCGCTGATTGGATATCTGGTTGAGATCCCCCGACGCACAGACATGTGAGCTTTACGGCGCATGTTGGGGGTGAGGTGCAGCTGTTGGGCCCACTCGCTGAGAGCCACATCTTGAGACTGCCCCCCAATAGAACTTATCTAGGGCGAACTACGGGAGCAGTGTGAAGCGATTGATGGCCCTCTGGTTTGCCCAGCCAGGTATCTCCGGCCCCCCTAAATAAGCTGGAAATATTGGGGGAACACGGCGGGAGCTGGGACTACAGCTGCACTCCCATGTGATTGGCTGGCTTAACGTGAAAAGACTTGAGGCATTACAGAGCGCTTAACATCGCCAGGGATAGTGTGATTCCCCCTAAGCGAGGCCTGGTAGTGGGTGGCTGGTCTGGTGATCGCATCCATACCCCTCCCTGTCTTTCTTTTTGCCTCCGGCTGGGGCTGAACTTTGCAACAGGATCTACAGTTGTTCTCATTACATCACCCACTGTGATATCTCCAAACCCTGGGGACACCATTTTTTGACTGCCTGGGACTCTGTCACAGATCACTTCTTAGCCATGCCTCCTAAAAATAAAGCCAGCAAAGACTCAGACTCTACTTCGTCCCGAGACAACCCGGTAACGTCCTTATGGTTCAAAACAAATCTACAACCACAGGCTGTCTCTGTTCCTTTAGACTCTGCACCAGACAAGGCCCCCTCAGAAACACCGATCACGCAGGCCTTTATGACGTCATTCCTCCAAGAGATTAAAGATGAAATGGGATCTCTCAAGCAAGATCTCGAAGCTGGGTTACAGGATATCCGGCGGGAGGTCACAGAGATCGGCGGACGGGTGGATGACCTCGAGCGCACCATGGACACCAGGTCAGAGGACCATGAGAACCTGTGGAGATGGATGGCGGAACTGGAGGACCAAAACATTAGCCTACAGCTTAAGCAGGAGGACCTCAAAAATCGCAGTAGGCGTAACAATCTGCACATCAGAGGAGTCCCACAGGGAGCAGAATGCAAGGACATCATGGCCTTCACGGCAGATCTTCTACAGGCCATTCGAGAAAATGAAGAAGCATCCCCTCCTGTGCTTGATAGAGCCCATCGAGTCCCTGGCCCCCGAAACCAGCCCGACTTCATCCCGGACATACTTACATGGGTCCACTTCTTTGCCGAAAAAGAAGCCATTTTGAAAAAGATCCAGGGGGCAAGACCCTTTCCTACAATGGTCTTTCGGTCCAGATCTTTCAAGACTTAGCCCCTGCTATGCTACGGAGGAGAAAAGACTTCAAACCAGTCACGGACAAGCTCCGAGACCTTAACATTGAGTATCAGTGGGGTCACCCCTTTGCCTTGATGTTTACCTGGGAAGGTAAGCAACACGCTCTTCGTTCATTGAAAGAAGCAAAACAGCTTTTGCAGTTCCTGTTGGATTCTGAGCGTGATGACCCCCCTTCCCCTCGAGGACGCCCGCGAGGACCCTTGCGCCCAGAATGGGCTACTGTCATGCCGCCTCCAAGAGCGGGAACCCTCACAGGCCAAACAGGAGATCATAAGTCACATCCGGTCACTAAGTGAATCCTCACTGCAATCTCCTTCACCAGACCATAAAGACTAACTTGGACTTGGTGTACCCAATTTCTTATGCTTTTCACATCTAATTCTGCAATCAGGCATTAGGACAAATTGACGTAATCCCTCTACACAAACGTTCTTGCTTCTCCTTTGTCCGGACAAGGGCTGATCCCCTGCGAGAAAACATATCCAGTCCCAAGATTTCAATCGTTAAGGAGGCGAGCCTTTGGACACTGCTATCGCCAGTTATGGCTTTGGCTTCTCCGGTGACGACAGGGTGGAGGATGATTCCCTCGTTCATCTTGTATTCTACAGGCCGCTGGATGCGGGGACCCATGAACTTTCTAGTGGCTGCTGGGCTGTTCCTGGTAGACTCTGACCTTGTTTGGCCCAGTTGGCCACCTATTGTTGAATGTTTTGCCTTCCTTCCTTCTCTATTCCCTTGTTCCCCTTTCCTAGATGCGCTGCTGCTGGGGGGATGGGGCTTGGGTAGATGCAACCTTGGATCTCTGGATATTGCTGGGAGGTACTTTGCTCTTTCAACAGTTTCAGATGGGCTTCCGGTCATTATGCTCTGTTATGAGGTCTTGGGGTGGGAGGATGTGCCCTCATAGTGTTGGTTTAATGGCCTCTGCATGCGAATTATCTCCTTAGACTTACTATGACCAACCCTTTTAAATTTGTCTCGCTCAACGTCAAGGGTCTCAACTCTCCCAATAAGCAACATCAAGTTTGGCGATATCGCCTCCGGCAGGACCCTGGTGTCATCTTTCTTCAAGAGACTCACTCGCTTTCCTCTGACACTCGCCTTATGTCCCACCCCAAGTATCCTACTCAATACTGGGCTTACTCCTCTTCTAAAACTGGAGGGGTGGCCATTTTCCATAAAGCTGGTCGAACTGGGATGTCTCCTGAAACTACGAAAGATAAAGACAGGAGGTTCTTAAAAATCCAACTATCTTGGGATACGCTACCCCTGACCCTCGTAAATATATACTCTCCTAATCAAAATCAAGATGTATTTCTACGCTTACACTTAAGCGATCTCTTACATCCAGTCACAACGGCGATTATTCTTGGGGGGGACTTTAACCTGGTATGGAACCCGGAATGGGATCGCACTACACAGGCGTATCAAAGCGCTGGGGCTATGTCTGCAGCTCTAAAAAATGTCATTACGGATTTGTTGACGCAAGGAGACATTTGCACCCTGACTCCAAAGACTTTTCATTCTTTTCTCACGCACATCGATCATACTCTCGCATTTGACTACTATTTTCTCTCTCTACCTCTACTGCACTCACTAGTCGCCGCGGAGATATCTGATATTTCTTTATCGGACCACGCCCACGTCTCGATATCTCTACAACCTCCCAACCCTCAAACAGAGACTCAACCTAGATGGATGTTACCTCCCCAGGTCCTCCGCGATCCTGTTGACGTGGCAGATATCCGAAAAGAGATTGAGGCCTTTTTTGCAATAAATACCCACACTGATACCTCTGAAGCTGTCCAGTGGGATGCCTTTAAGGCCACCATCCGCAGTGTTATTTCATCCATTTCAATAGCCAGAATCCGTGAGTCCCGTTTACTAGAGACCTCCCTCTCAGCTGACATCAAAACCTTAGAAAGAAAGGATCACCTACAACCATCTCTCCACAATAAGCGACTACTCGCTGAGGTGCGGGGTCAATTACATTTACACTGCACTAATAAGGCAGAGCGACTTCTGCTCGCCCTTAAACAGAAATTCTACATGGGGGACAAGGTTGGGGCGTGCCTGGTACGAGGCCTCCGGGCTCGGACTACGAGAGCACACGTCGCCAAACGTAGACGCCCAGATGGTACATGGGCTATTTCCGAACCTGACAAGTGCTTAACTCTCTCAAATCTTTACAGGGAACTCTATGCGGATGTGCCCAGCTCCGTTGAGGCAATTACGGACTTTCTCGTTTCTTTTCCTTGAGACTCTCTCAGTTCTCATCATGGGAGGCTGATGGAAGAACCCATCTCACACGAAGACATAGCGAAAGTCCTGAAACAGCTCCCAACGGGGAAGATGCCGGGTCTTGATGGACTTCCGGTAGCCTTCTATCGTGTTTTTTATCCGCAGCTTCGAGATCACCTGCTGCAGCTCTTTAATAGCTTCACAGATATTTCGGGCCTTACGCCAACCTTGTCTGAAGCGGAAATAATCCTCGTCCCAAAACCGGGAAAAGACCATTCCCTGCCTACCTCGTACCACCCCATCGCCCTTTTAAATACTGATGCTAAGATCTTTACTAAGATCCTAGCAAACCGCCTGGAGCCTCATCTCCCGGGCCTTATTGATCCAGATCAGGTTGGGTTCATTCGCCACCGCCAAGGGACGGACAACATCCGTCGGATCGCCCATCTTGTTGAAAAAGCACAGTATAGAGTTATACCTGCCTGCCTGGTGTCCCTTGATGCTGAGAAAGCCTTTGATTGGGTGGACTGGCGCTTTCTCAGGGAGGTCCTGGGGAGGGTGGGTTTGGGCCCCATGATGGTCTCCAGGTTTATGGCTTCTTATACGCAGCTCACTACTCGCATTTGCCTTAACAGACGCCTCTCTGCTCCCATCCCGATTTACCGCGGCACCAGGCAAGGATGCCCGATATCCCCTCTCTTGTTTGCCTTAGTAGTAGAACCTCTGGCCATTGCGATCCGACATGAACCTGCAATTCTGGGCATTCCTTTGGGGGATTATGACCATAAAATCTCTCTTTTAGCAGACAACCTCCTTCTCTCTCTATTCTCCCCGTCCTCTTCTCTCCCAGCGCTCGCCACGCTTCTGAGGTCTTTTGAGGGAGCTTTGGGATTCCGGATCAATCAATCTAGCTAAATCTCATGCCCTCAATCTCACCCTTCCGGTCTCAGAGGTCCAGGACTTACAAAATCTGATCCCATTGAAGTGGTCTGACAAGTCGATATGATACTTGGGTTTAGATTTGACCCCCTCGCTCTCATCCTTGACTTCAGCCAACTGGCCTAGATATAGAGGCGCTATTGGGGAAGAGTTGCACAGGTGCACAGGTGCACAGGTGGCGAGGCCTTCTTCTTGCATGGTTAGGATGTATTAACACTATAAAAATGTCGCTTCTCCCAAAGATATTATACTTATTTCAATCCCTTCCCACCCCTATACCGCAAACTGACATCCTGTCTCTTCAACGGGACTTTACCAATTTTATGTGGGGAAAATCCCATTCACGCTTTTCCAATAAGATTCTAATGCTACCACGGGACCGGGGAGGACTTGCTTGCCCTAATCTCCTGGAGTACTATTGGGCCTGTCACCTCTGCTATTTATCTAAATGGGTAGTTTGCGAGAGCGAAAAACATTGGTTCCACATGGACTGGGCAGTTTCCTGCAGACCCTTGTGGGACCTAGCTTGGCTCCCTCGCGGGGCCCGTCCCCGTAGCGCATACATAGCCACGGTCCTAGAAATATGGGATAAACTGGCGGTCTCTCGCGGCCTGACCTCTTTCCCTTCCCCTAACACACCTATAGTCCGCAACCCCATGTTCCCGCCTGCGCTGCAACCTAGAGCATTTAGTGCGTGGTCTGACGGCGAATGCCGTATAATTCAAGATCTATTCCAGGGTGACAAATTTCTTACCTTTGACCAATGCAAAAAAGCATTTCACCTTACTGAAGGAGCTGCTCGGATGCAATATTATCAAATTCGTCACTGGCTACTCTCTCATGCCTATACCCAAAGCGCAACTAGACAACTCACTGCTTTTGAATCCTCAGGGGCAGATTTACAAGCCCCTTACGCCACTTTTGCGCCGCTGTTGCGTCACTTTTGTGACGCAGCAGCGGCGCAAATCATACGCCATGCTGCGGGGGATTTACAACGTGACGCATCTAGGGAGATGCGTCACGTTGTAAAGCCCTGCGCCACATGAAACCTGCGTCAGGTTTCATGTGGGCGTGCCGGCGCAGGGGGGGGCGTTCCTGCGCAAGGAAGCCCCGTAAAAGTGACACAGTGAAATCTACAAGATTTCACGGAGTCACTTTTACGTCCCTGCTGCGTCAAATCCTTACGCCTGCTTCAAGCAGGCGTAAGGAGTGACGCAGCATGTTAGGTATAGGGCACCCCTGAGCAGTACTGGAGTTACGTCGCACTTGCGACACGACTCCAGTACTGCGCCACCCTTCCGCCGACAGATGCGTCACGCATCTGTTTATCCTTGCGCCATGATGCGCCGCATTGTAAATGCGGCGCATCTGTAGTGGCGCAAGGGTAAACTTGCGTCACGCATCTTCCCTGGCGCATCCCTGCTGATTTGCAGAGATGCGCCAGGGAACGTAAATCTGCCCCTCAGTCCGCAAATTTGAGGGTTCGAAGGGCCTGATTTCTCACACTTACACCGTTTTACAGCACTCGCAATGGCCCTCACCCCATACATATCAAACGCAATGGAATTTGGACTTAGGCGAATAAATCTCCCCAGAGAACTGGGATTGGCTATGGCAAGACATCCAGAAAATATACCATAGCACTCTGCAATGCGAATCGGCATATAAGCTCCTGACGCGCTGGTACTTTACCCCTACCCGTATACAACAGATGCTACCAAATTTTCCCCCGACATGTTGGAGATGTCAGGGTGACAGAAGTGACTTTATTCATATCTGGTGGTTTTGCCCGAGTCTCACGGTATTTTGGAAAGAGATTCTCAGCCACATCAAGGATACGGTGGGATCCCCTATCCCTTCCTCTCTGACTGTTATCCTGTTAGGCATTAGACCCTCGACATTGACTGCTATGACATAAACGGACTGGCGTACGATATTACATATGTTAAGAGCTGCCCGGCAGTCCATAGCCCTATTCTGGAAGAAACCTCCCCAAGCCCCCCTGTAGCCACATGGTTTCTACGCCTATAGCATGTTTTAGCCCTTGAACTACTTTCTGCCCGTATCAATCACACTGATGCCAAGTTCACCCGCACCTGGCAGCCACTAATACATTATTTTTCTAGGATCGAACATTCTCGCCTGGTTCTCCCTCGACTACGAGCTTTGCAACTATTTGATGACCCGCTCGAATCCTACTTTAGGGGTCGACACCCGGTATCTCCAGCGATGTTGGTATACTAGAAGAAGCCTTTCCTCTCTCTCCCCTAAGAGGGCCCAATTCCCCCCGACATCAAGGCATTTTCAACCCATCATCCCTTCCCTGCCCCTCCCATTCGGGAGTTTGTTTACCCCCTTATTTGTTAAAAGTTGGAGATATACCCTCTGTTATTCTCCAGACCTGATTACAGGTACGTTTAGAGGAAAATACAGGTGTATGTCATCATATAAACATAGCCGGACATTAACCAGCCAATCCCTTCTTCAAGGATGGACCCCCATATATCTCTTGTATTACTGCGCATCTCACTTTGGCTTTTTTAATGGGAGCAGTGTGTCAAGATACTCTATGCTAGGGACGCAACACATTACTCCCCTTCTCTTTTCAGTTTTTCCTTCATTTTTAGATTTGGGTTTGTGTTAAAATGTACTGGCTGTGTCTTACAAGTCTTTATCGCTGTATTTTGTTATTTGCAATGGATCGTGGTCTTAATTTGTTGTTTTGTGACATGGCTGTATATCTCCTACTTCTTTGACTTTCCTTGTTCTCAATATATTCAATAAACAGATTTCAAAATACAATCATTTGATGGCATCTTTGCGACATAGGGTGTACCTGCAATCTTAAAATCTGACAACGGCCTACCTTTTAATAGCTGAGAATTCATAGACTTTCTAAATCACCACATCAAAAAAGCACTTCTTTTGGCCTCAGGCCATTGGTCTGGTAGAAAGATTCATGAGTACTCTAAAGAAAGTTGTTTAGTGTGCTGTATTGGAGAAGCTCGACCTCAAAGTTGTTTTGAACACTACTCTTCGAGCTAACCATTCGACCCCTCACTCAATGACAGGGAAAAGCTCTGCAACTCTTATGTTTGGAAGAGCTATGACGACCAAGCTGCCCCAATCGACCATGCTGAGATCCCAGAATGAAGAAGGTATTCATGCGATAGACTTTTTTTGCAAACAAAAGTTGAAAATTTATGCTGACAGACGACGTCATGTAAAAGACTTGTCAGACAACACAGAAAGCAGACCTGGGTGTAGTTCGCCAAGTTTTGAACACGGAACTCCGTGAAGTGACATAAAAACTCAGCGGAGTTCTTCAAGTGACAAAGTGCTGTGCGAACTGCCGTTCGTGCTGGTCTTCCTACCGCTCGGGTAGAAATACTACCCGAGCGGCAGCTCGCACTCGCGAACTTACCGTTTGCGAGCGGGGAAAAAACTCTGCTGCACTACGCGGAATGGAGTTTTCTGCACTCCGCAAACTACGCGAAGGGCGGAGTGCAGAAAACTCCGCAAATGGAGCGGAGTTCACCGCCCAGGCCTAACAGAAAGAGAAAGTCTGATGCTCCTTTTGAGGCTGAACCCTTTACCATCACTAACACCTAAGGACACATAGTGACTGCCCAGTGTCCAGGGAAGTACCTTACCAGAGATTCCTCTCATTTTCGGCATGTGGCCCATCACTCACCAAACATCGATGTCAGTGTAGACACTGGGTCCCAACAGACTGTTGATGATTCTGAGTCTGCTGATAATTCCACCTCACCTGTGCAGATCACTGACACTGCGACTGCCAGTTTCTCGGTTGCCAGTGACCCGATCATGAAGTGTGGTTCAGGCACAACAACGCTTAATTGAAGAATTGTAATTGCCTGTATTTCTATGATTATCTGTGTATTTATTCATGTATTTATTTTGTGTATTTATTTATTATTTATCCATTTTGAAAAGTTGTAACTTTTAAATTAACAAAGGGAGAGAGGTAGTTTCTTGTAAATAAAAGAATGCTGGAACTCTTTTGGTTCCCACTATACACCGTATGCCTGTGATGTAAGCATTGGAAAGATAAGTTGAAGACAGGCTTTGAGTGTCGAGTTCTGACTTATACACTGCAGAATAAAAATGTGTAAAATTACTCTCTGTGTGTTGCATGGTTATTGGCGAGTACCTGGGATGGCAGGATGCTACACCTACTACCAGGCGGTTTCTGGAAAACAGAACATCTTTAGCTAAATATTTTTCCTCCTTGTCAAGAATTTGTGTTTGGTTCCGATACATACAATCGTCACCTTTCATCACAACCTCTTATTTGTAAGTTGTAGGTAACAAACTTGACAACATGTGTACAAGCTATCCCTTTGAACTTTAACCTGTGAAAGGACAAGGTCCCGTTAGTCAAAAACCAAAACATAACATTACGTTACATTTATTACACCTGTCTCCATCTGACTGCTCCTCTCTGATCCCTGAAAAAGAGAAAACAGGGTTAATGTTCCCTACAGGCTCAGCCACCAAGCAGGGCAGGGGGACCCCTTTAGGTCCTCAGGTGTCATCATCACTGTTGTCGTCGATCCATCGATTACTGTGTAGTCACTCAGGAGGCTGCGCATCATCTTCCAAGAAGCCGCAGTCAATCTCTCTTTCATCTCTACTACCTCGCAGTTCCTGGAAAATAGAA
Organism: Calotriton arnoldi; assembly: GCA_963921515.1. Classification (NCBI taxonomy): domain Eukaryota; kingdom Metazoa; phylum Chordata; class Amphibia; order Caudata; family Salamandridae; genus Calotriton; species Calotriton arnoldi. Next base: position 171,230 of record CAWUFW010015094.1, on the reverse strand, counting down.
GAATATCTTTAAACAGAACAGGAACCTCCAGCAGTCCACGGTGATGCATTTCGTGGATATCAAGGTCCCAAGCACCGTGGTTAGGGCACTTAACTAGGGGTCCTGGGCATAGACACAGTCCCAGAAGAGATGGTTGGCCGCAGTGCATCCCCCTCGGGCAGGACTTGGAACGGTTGAGCCCTCTTACGTGCATGAAGGCTCTCACTTGCAGGCCTCTTGGATGGCTATCCAGTCGATGTTTTTGTGCGAGTTGATCAGGTCCTTGAAGGCGACACATGGTCTGCTGTGGCAGAGGGGAGGGCACTGATCTATTCCTCCCTGATCTATTAACTGATCACATCTCTCACACGGATCTGGCGTTGGACGATCTTCAGAGTCTACTGGTATGAGGCAGAAGTTTCCAGACCAAATTCCTTGATGAACTTTTCCACTTCATTGTAAAGCTATGGGGTGTCCCTGTTGTACAGAACGGTGCTCACCCACTATGCCCATCTGAGGCGCCTACACATTGGTAGCAGGAAGAAGAAGAGTGCAACCAGAAAGCTGGCATGGGTCTCATCTTCTGTCCTCAGGATGCTCCTCACGCAGTGGAACATGAATATTCTCCTCAGGATGGTGACAATGTCGGGCACTTCCTTGCCTCCCTTGTTGTGGGTTTTGAACATCACCTACCTCTTTAATCTGTCCATCTTGGAGTTCTAGATGAAGTAAAAGATCTTCGAGGCTGCACCGGCCACACTTGCACCGGCATCTCCCGATGCTTCTTGGTACTGTCACCCTCCAATGTTCCTGTGCTGTCGGATGATATCACAAAGGAACTACTCAATAAAGATAAGCTGAAGGATTAAATGCGAAACAGCATGCCGCAGACCTACCAACTCACGGTGCCACGGTGTGACACATGATATCGGATTCCTTTATACGGTCACCCGGTGAAGAGCCAATATCACACGGCGGCAGGGAAAATGAGCTGATAATCTACTGTAAGCAGTGGATTTCCACTGTTGTTGGAGGCTTTGAACTGCTGATGCTGAACTGCTGATGCTGAACTGCTGATGTCCATTAAGGGGTGTGAAAACACCCCAGGACATCAGCACCAGCCTCAGCAAGCTTTTCCTCCAGCCCTGTCAAGTGTAACACATCTTGCATTATAATACTGCATTTAAGTCATTAAACCAAACTACCACAAGCAAAAATATTGTTACCCACATCAGCTTATCCAAAAGGTTGAGCGTACTACCTCTTTTTATGCTCTATAGTATCAGCTCCCTATTTTTTTCGTGAGGCTACCAATACATACGTGGTTCAAGGGCACTCAGCAGCCAATTGATGTTCTTGTAAGTAATGATGAGGCTGGCTGATTCATCCTGATTGGACGGCGTTTTATTTGTTAGTGCAGTGATTTGTCACTACCATTACACACGTACGTGCTCTGTACAGCCTGCCCTGCAACACAAGATTGTATTACAAGACCGGAGGCTCATATTATGCAGTCTTTTCTTGCTGTTTATTGATAGCAGCCAATCAAAAAAGAAACTACACTATCCAGAACATCTGAGTGAAAAAACTGCAAAGATGACCTCACAATAGAAACACCAGTAGGACATCAAGTTAGCCTAACAATTATCCGGACTGAGAACAGCGAATCCTCTTTTCTTGCTGCTCGCAGTCAAGAAAAGTATATTTTTTCCATCATTACTGTGGAATTTACTTTATTCAGTAATACACGTTATCATTATTTTTTGTGCCTTTTATGGCTGTCCCTTTACCGTGTGCCTGGTGCTAGCGGGCTCTCGTTGTTTTTCTTCATCGTTCGCATCATGCGGCGTTTGTTATTACAGCGCGTTCTGTGGCCTGCATTCTGAGTTCCTCACAGCTTGGCGTCCCCTCGATGCTGCTTGCGTCTTGTTCTTTATTTTGCAGCCATGCCTGACTCCCTCAGATGCTTCGGCAGCCTCCCCTTTCACACAGCAACTCCCTCTCACATGCCCCTTTGCCCAAACCACTCCCCATGGCCTTCTTTCTGGATGTTTAACCGTTTAGTTGCCGTTTTTGTAGCCAATTGACTTTTTTCTTGTTTAATTTATTTTTCTTTGGCCATTTCTATATTTTATTCATTATGTCTGAGGAAGAAGACTCCCAGGGATTTAAAGATAATTTAAAATCCTTTATTACGGATTCTGTCCAACAAGCTGTTGCTGTTTCCATTTTAGATGTCTCAAAATCCTCAGAAGCATCCCTGTCTAAAATGCTTTCTTCCTCTGAAGCACTTTCTAAAAAAGGTAAGAAACCTGCAGCCACTTCTGGTGTCGCTCAAAAAGGCGTTTCACTTATTACTGGTCCTCCCACCTGAGAGGTTTCTTTTTCGGGGCTCCCTTCTCCTCCCTTACTTGTTACCCATCTCAAAGACACTGATGATGATGATGTCACCAATAATATTAATTTAGATGGATTTTTGAATCCTACATCTTATTGGGGTCCGGAGAAAAGGCATAACATTTTTCCTTCTGACGGCGGTGTTCCTCACCCAGTGTCTGATGATTTGCTTGATCATCTTCGTGAACCTATGTTCGACTCCTCCCTCATTCACCATCCCAACTCTACTGAGGGGTTTCCCTCATAACATGTGGCTGATTACGTTTCGTTTTACATGCGACACGCTCTTGACAACTCATCTCAAAATAAATTAAAAGCTGAATGCCCACGTCCTTCCCTTACTAGTAATGTCACTTCCACTCCTGTTATTGACCCCAATATGTTAATGTTTTTCACCAAATTTGGCAAAGACCCCAAGAAAGGTGTTGACAGGGCCTGGTCTAATTGTCAAGACTGTATTTTGGGTTTGGTGGGTCCTCTCACCAAGATTTTGGATTTAGCTGAAGAAGTTAAAATGGAGAGCACTAAAGTGGATCTGGATACTTTATCCAACTGGGCTTGAAAGGCTATATGCATTCTGGGTAACGCCAATGCCCATATTTCTCAGAAAAGGAGGAAAAGCCTTCTTCTGAAGATTGATCCCAAACTCAGCAGTCTGGCCACCAAAGAAGAAGGTCCTCTCCTCTCACTAATGGCCTTTTATTTGTAGGCTTCTTTATGAAGGAACTAGGCAAATATGTTTCTACTTTTGTCACAATCGACAAAGCCAAACTTTCACTAAAGAAAATGTTCTCACCTCGGGTTTTCACCAGGGCCAGCAAAGGCAGGAGCAGCTTTGCTGGTCGTTACAACAGAAGAAGTCAATACCTCTCCAGAGGCTCCTTCGACCATCAGTCCCGGGTTGATACCTACACTAGGTTCAAACCCCAGTTTTATGTTATCCCCGCCGCTCCAGAGGCTTCCGCTTTAGGGGATACAGGAATAAAGAAGACCAATATTCAGGTAAGCCTTTTGAATTCTGTCCTTCCTCCCATTGGAGGCAGATTAGTAACTTGTCTAAATGCTTGGTTGTCTCTAACTTCAGATCCCTAGGTAATCCAGACGGTGCAAGGCTATCTTATTGAGCTATATCAAAAACCAATTCAATCCCATCTTCCCCTTCCTCTTCTTTTTCTTAACAACAATCACTCTTAATTCAGGACGAGATTGCTTCTCTGCTAACGAAGCAGGCTATAGAACAAAGAAATTACGATCCGTCAGGTTTTCTCAGCACTATCTTTGTAGTGCAAATGAAAAACAAAACATTTTGCCTAGTCTTCTTAGTCTTAAATTTAAAGGTTTTCAACAATTTAATGGAGACCATTCTTCATCTCAGAGATATCCTCCTCCAGGACAATTGGATGGTCAGGCTAGATCTGCAAGACTCTTACATCTCTATTCCGATTGATCCTTCTCGCAGGAAGTTTATCCAGTTCCAATGGGGAACTTTGTTCTTCCACTTCAAAACTCTGCCCTTCGGTCTTTCATTAGCCCCTTGGTGTTTCAACAAGACCCTCAAACCCGTAGTATCCTTTCTCAGAGTGCAAGGGATCAGACTCATTGTCTATCTTGACGACTTTTTGATCACGGCTCAAAACAAGGGAATTTTATTAACTCATTTACAGTTTTGTCAGGACTTGCTCCTTCGATTTGGCTTTCTCCTTCTCGTCAACTGGAGTTTCTTGGTTTTTTAATAGATACCTCTCAATCTGTTCTACAATTGCCTCTTCAAAAGGTGAATCTTACCAAAAAAGACATTTCGTCACACTCTCCCTCTCTCTCTCATTTCTCTCTCAGATCATTAGCCCGTCTGGTGGGCCTCTTGGCTTCCTCAATTCCAGCAACCTTTCCGGATCCTCTACACTATCGGCCCTTCAGAGATTAAAGATTCATCATCTTCACAGAGTTCTTGTCTATTCAGGCCCCATTTCTTCAGATCAAGAGTCCAAGGAAGAACTTCTCTGGTGACTGACCCACACAGACACTTGGAACCAGAGAATGATTTTCTCTGCCGCCCCCAAACCTTGTCTTAGAATCAGATGCAAGTTGAACAGGATGGGGCGTAAGATGCGGTCATTTCTTGACTGGAGGTACATGGTCTCCTCTGGAGTCATTCTTCCACATAAATAGTGTAGAGATGCTTGCAGGTTCCTTTGGCATCCAGTCCTTTACAAAAGACAAAGCAAAATGTACGATTCTATTATGCATGGACAATCTGACAGCGGTACAATACATAAATCATCTGGGTGGAACAAGGTCCAAGATTTTGGCAGATCTCACCAAACGTCTTTGGGAATATTGTTTTGTTTTTTTGTTTTTCTTTTGTCCTCATTTGTCAATATATGCTAGGATGTCAGAGAAGATCCATTCGACTATGACAAGGAGTGCCTGGTCTCTCCACAAGGAGGGGATGTAATAAACATCCCGGGTTAGCCAGCTTTCCTCCTCTCCAGTCAAAAAGACTGACTCCTCTGAACAGGTGTAAAGAAAAGGTGGCCCTGGAAACCAAAACAACCTGTATAGCATATTACTAATCATTGGACCATAGAAAAACACGAGAGAAGGAATAAACAGTGCTGGAGGAAAGTTTCGACTGACTAGGTTGTTTACCTAACCGGTTTGAAACACATGTTGAAAGAGAATCACTGACAGAATATCGACTACAAAAATATCAAGGTACAAAAATATCGACACAAAAATATCGTTGTCCAGAATATCGAAGTCGTATACTTAAGTAGAAAAATACACAAATATCGATACCATAATATCGTCATATAACAATATCGACAAAACAAATATCGCACACATAAATATCGCTATTCACAATATCGAAGTTTCTAAATAAATATAGAACATGTCTAAAATATCGACTACAAAAATATAGACATCAATATTATCGTTTTTTAGAATATATCGACAACTCAATAATACATTAAAACATTAAATTTAAACACCATAAATACAGTTAAATGCATAAACATAACTTTCGAAATTATTACAACATAAATAAATAATAACATAATAAACACACTTATAATAACAATTTAAAATATATACTTGCAACATATAAAAACATTTTAATACATCTCATATGTACTTGATTAAAAGATAATTAATTCAACGTCTCCTTCCTCACCCCAAAAAAAAATGACTCTTAATTAGCGTTTTCCATATAAGGAAAACAATTACCAAACCAAGGGGCTCATTAGGATGGCGGGTGGATCGCCCCCGCCGGGCCGGCGGTTGCCACCGCTGTCCCGGCGGGGGCGATCCACCCGCCATCCATGCTTGATTGACCCCCCGCCATATTAGTATGGCTGGGGGGTCCGCAGCGGACGGAAAGACCGTCCTCCACTTTTCCGCCGGTCGACTCGTCAACCGGGCGGAAAAGGGGCATGATATGGTGGCGGTGTCTGCAAGACACCGCCATCCATATCATGATGCAGGTGGAGATGAGCCTTTCCATGGCGGCGTTGCCACCATGGAAAGGCATGCGGTTTCTGCGTTGGGGGCCCGTTGCAGGCCCCCAGAGTGTTGGGGGGTGAGGGGTGCACATGGGGGGTACCTATGGTACCCCCCTCATTGCAATGCACACGTGGTGCCTGCCATGTAGTGCATGACAATGCTGTGCACGGTCCCTTTACATTGCGAGTGGGTCTGCAGCCAGCAGATCCACCCGCAATGTAAATGGCCCAGGATGCGCCCGCCAGTGTGGCGGGCGCATCCTAATACACATGGTGGGACCGCCACGACTTTGGCGGTCGGTCCCTGGCTCCCTTGCGATGGCGGGCGGACATTGTCCGCCCGCCATCGTAATGGACCCCTAAGAAACACAATAAAAATTAACCAATAGAAATACAGAAGATCGAAATAAACCAATTAAATTAAACAAACAATTAAAAATACACTATATAAGCAAAGAAAAATGATTCTTATTTTACACCTTAAACCAAAAGAATTAAGGAAGGCGAAGCTCTGCCGGAATTCGACCACAAGCAAAGACTTCATCAAATTCAGGCCTATTGCACTTTTCAAAAAGTAAGTAAATTACCATTTCTAAATAAACAGTTAATTTAAAATGTATCTCGGTTTTAAATTGCTAACTAAAATTACTAACATATATTTTATCTATTTATGTTTCCACTACAGATATTACTCCAAAGAACGAGAAAAAGAATTGACCTTGCAAAAACATCTAACTAACAAAGTAAGTATACTTTAAAAAGCCTTTCTAAAATCTCACAAAAATGCAACTAAACCCCTAATCTATCCTAAACCCCAATACCACCCCCCATGTACAATTGTAAAACATCAAATAAAATATGCTTTATTTTTCTTTCACAGAAACAAACGACCAAACAACATTTATTGAAAAAAGAACATCTCCATTGAAAGACAACTAAATCACACTTTGTAAGTATATGAAAAAAATGTATCTTTTTTACCATATAAACATGTATATTATGCTTTTTCATATATATCATATACATTTTTTATAGAATTTTCCACATCACAATGACTGAAGGCGCCCAATTTATAACATCTCAGAAAGGGAAATTCTTATTGTGTTACATGGGGTACGTCTACACCTAAGAGAAGCAAACTGGCCTTAAAGTGAATTGGAAATATTCAAAATATTATTCTAATAAATGTTATGGTCGTGCTACTACCAGGGAAACAACTGTTTTATATACTAGAGAACATAACCATCCGCCTAATGTTTCTGAAATTGAAGTTAGAGCAACCCTTGATAATATAAAAGAATTAAGTACTAGCTCACAAACACCTACTAGAATTATACTTAAAGAAATTTTGCCTAAAATACCCAAAGAAGCAACCGGTCAATTACCATCCATTGCTTGAATGAAAAGAACCATAGCAAGAACTAAAAAAGCAACAACAACCACAATACCTACTCCTAAAAGTTTTGAAGAAGTAATAATTCCCCCAGAGCTAACTATAACACACAATGACGAACCCTTTATTTTCTACGATAATAAAAACAAAGAAAAAAGAATTATTATGTTTGCTACAGCAAACAATATGACTAAACTTCAACAATGCCAAACATGGATGATGGATGAGACCTTTACAATATGTCCCAAACCATTCTACCAACTTTACAGTATCCATGGCCAATATCATAATAGTTGCATCCCCTTTATTTATGCCTTGTTACCAAATAAACAGAATGCAACATATACTGAAATATTAGGTCAAATAAAGCTAGAAACAAACGATTATTTTCCTCAAAGAATAATCATAGACTTTGAGCAAGCTATGATAAATTCTATCCTTAAATTGTATCCCCACACATCAATACAAGGATGTTACTTCCATTTCAATCAATGTTTATGGAGACATCTACAAAAGTCTTCACCTAGTGTAGAATATGCAACAAATATTACCTTTGCATACCAAATTAAAAATCTAATTGCCCTGGCCTATGTGCCAGTAACAGATGTGGCTGAGCATTATAACCTTTTAATTGAAAGTCCTTTTTACCAACAACATGAACAGAAATTAAATCCCCTCCTAGACTATTTTGAGGATACCTGGGTGGGGAGATTGCATAGATCAGGCCATAGGAGACAACACAAATTTCAAATTCCTTGGTGGAATTTGTACCTAACTACACTTAGAAACTAAAACCAATAACGCAGTTGAAGGTTGGCATAATGCCTTCCTATCTTCTACAGGACGAGGCACTCCCACCATACAAAAAGAACAAAGCTTCCAAGAACTCAGAATGCAACAATCTGTCACCCAACTAAAGCCAAAGCTTTCAAGACAAACTAATCAAATGTATCAGTATCTTCAACAGCAAGTTCAGCTATACCCTTCCACAAGAGGCCTAGAATACTTAAATATGATAGCCAAAACCATACTCTAAAACATACAAACAATGTAAATATACTATTCTGAACAATACAATTATTAGAATAAAAACAGTGCATTTTTTTCCATCAGAAAATTAATTAATTTGTCTAATATATTTTATAAATAAATATTTACATATATATAGACAAATTAATTAAACATTAAAGCAAATAAACAGCAACTGCAATTAAATAAAAATCATTTCCCTCCGACAAATAAAAAGTTTAAAAACACTTACCATTCCCGTAGTTGTAATCGAAAAATGCCACATCTTCTAAAGTAATCCAGGTAGTACAAAATCTATAGATATTGAAAAGTAACCCCAAAAAAATGTAAAAATACAACTGTATCAAAAATTAATCCTCCATTTATAAATCGACAATCCGGTAACCATAAAAAAAAACGAAAAATAGTTTAAAATAAGATCTGCTCCGTGAAAACCGAAAAATTAAGAAAGTGTTAACTAATTATTAGTTAATTTAACTAATACACACTTCCTTAAAACATAAAACCGTAATTTTCCGTAATTCGCAAACATTCCCACCCACACAAATACACATAATACACTTAATAACATTATTACATACATTATACACACAATAGTAACCTAAAAACTACTTAACTGTCAAAAATCTAACTAGGCCGCAAATATGGAACACAACGTTAATCATTAATACATAAATAAAACACTAAACACACCATAACTTGTTAAACACAACTCAACGCACACTAACTACAACCTTATTACCTTCAAAATATACTAAAAATAGTCTAATATGTAAGAAAATTACTCTTACCTTCTTCGACGTGAAGCAGCTCCCAACCACGAGCTTCTTCCTTTGGAAATGACTCAAAACAACAGCGAGCGGTTACTAAATTAAAGCCCCAAACAAATATGGCAACTTTTAACTTATTAAATAAATGTCTTTATTTTTTTTATATTATAAAATGTTATTAAAATTACTGTTATATTTTAATAAAATACTACAAAATGTATTTGATTTATTTATATTTAATATCTGTTTTTTATACTATGTAAAATTATAATATTAAATATTATGAATTAATAATATTTATTATAATTAGAAAAATGTATAAATATCAAAGAACAGTTGTTGAAACATTATAATAATTTTGTTTTTTCTTCAATGTCTACTTTGTAAATAAAATGTACAACTCTTAATCAATGTAATCATTATTAATATTAATATTTTTATATTATTATTAATATTTAAAATATATTGTTTGTATTTAAAAATTAAACAGTTTTTTTTCCTCAAATATATTGTACAAATATTTTCAATATAATGTTAATAAATACTTACCAACATATGTAACAATTGTAAAAATGTTAAAAATATCAAACAATAATTAGCAATTGTTAAAAATATATATTAATATCTAAAATGTGCATGAAAAAATATTAGAATACATCATGTTATATTTCTAACATATACACAAATGTGAAACACAATTATTTATATTTGAAAAAATATTTGTTTATTTTTTACATGTTAAAATATACATATTGGTAAACTGTATTTTTTTCTGTAATAAATGTACTCTCCTGTATATATATGTATTGTTTTTTTTTAAATTTGTAATAAAAAATACACTTTTCATTTACCTGACATTTTATTTTTGAAATTAATAAAAATTAGTAATGAAAAATAAGAATTGTAATTTTTGGCCTACCTTTTCATTACTATTACATTTAATTTATGTTATTAAATATATTTTATTAAATTGTTTGTTATAAAATGCAAATGTTTTAATTAAAAAGATATATAATGTTTTTTAAAAAAATATAACTAATGTGTTTATACTATTTTTAACTATAATAATATTATGTTCCTATATTTTAAAAACCACTCACCTAAATTATTCTTACTACTCCACTTAACATAAATATCCAATACTTAATTGACATTAAAATCACTTATTTTACTATTCCCACTCCAGTGAGTATTTAATTGGGGTAGATTTTGTACACGAAACTTAATTAATTTACTATTCCCACTCCAGTCAGTATTTATTTGTAGTAGGTGCTGGACACTAAACTTAATTTATTTACTATTCCCACTCCAATCACTATTTAATAGGGGTAGGTGCTGGACACTAAACTTAATTAATGTACTATTCCTACTCCAGTCAGTATTTAATTGGGGTAGCTGCTGGACACTAAACTTAATTAATGTACTATTCCCACTCCAATAATTATTTAATTGGGGTATATGCTGGACACTAATCTTAATAAATTTACTACTCCCACTGCAGTCAGTATTTAATTGGGGTAGGTGCTGGACACTAAGGGGGTCATTAGGAAGGCGGGCGGATCACCACCGCCGGGCCGGCGGTGGCGATCCGCCCGCCATCAACCTGAATATTCCCACCGCCAAATTAGGATAGCGGTGGGAATGGGAATGGTACCGTGGCGGACGGAAAGACCGTCCGCCGTGGTCCCGCAAGGCGGTCCTTTTCTGCCCGCCTTGCGGGACATGGTACAATGGGCCAATGACAGCAGTGCCTTGCAGGCACCGCCGTGGGCATTACAATGCCTGTCTTTTGCGGCGGAGAACCCGCCACAAAAAGACAGGTGGAGAATGACTTCGGGGGCCCGTTGCGGGCCCCTGGGGGGTGGGGGGCTGCACGTTGGGGGTACCCATGGTACCCCCCTGCATTTGCATGTACAAGGTGGCAGGCACCGCACGGTGCCTGTCACGTTGTACATGCAAATGCACAACATGTATTTGTACATTGCGGCAGGTGCTGCTTGCAGCACCGCCCGCCGCAATGTAAAAATACGGGATGCGCACGCCAGTGTGGCGGGCGCATCCTAGTTCGTATAGCGGGACCGCCGCACCTATGGTGGGCGGTCCCTTTTGCCAATGCGATGGCGGGCGGACTTTGTCCGCCCGCCATCGTAATGACCCACTAAACTCAAATAATTTACTATTCCAACTCCAGTCAGTATTTAATTGGAGTATGTGCTGGACACTAAACTTAATTAGTTTACTATTCCCACTCCAATCAATATTTAATTGGGGTAGGTGCAGGACACTAAACTTAATTAATGTACTATTCCCACTCCAGTCAGTTTTTAATTGGGATAGGTGCTGGACACTAAACTTATTAAATTTACTATTCCCACTCCAGTCCCTATTTAATTGGGGTAGGTGCTGGACACTAAACTTAATTAATTTACTATTCCTACTCCAGTCAGTATTTAATTGGGGTAGATGCTGGACACTAAACTTAATTAATATACTATTCCCCTCCAAAAATTATTTAATTGGGGTATATGCTGGACACTAATCTTAATAAATTTACTATTCCCACTCCAGTCAGTATTTAATTGGGGTAGGTGCTGGACACACTAAACTTAATTAATTTACTAGTCCCACTCCAGTCACTATTTAATAGGGGTATGTGCTGGACACTAAACTTAATTAATTTTCTATTCCTACTCCAATCATTATTTAATATGAGTAGGTGCTGGACACTAAGCTTATTCAATTTACTATTCCAACTCTAGTCAATATTTAATTGGATTAGGTGCTGGACACTAAACTTAATTAATTTACTATACCCACTCCAGTCAATATTTAATTGTTGTAGGTGCTGAACACTAAACTTAATTAATTTACTATTCCCACTCCAATCAGTATTTAATTGGGAGAGGTGCTGGACACTAAACTTATTTAATTTACTATTCCCACTCAAGTCACTATTTAATTGGGATAGGTGCTGGACACTAAACTTAATTAATTTACTATTCCTACTCCAGGCAGTATTTAATTGGGGTAGGTGCTGGACACTAAACTTAATTAATTTACTATTCCCACTCCAATAAATATTTAATTGGGTAAGGTGGTGCTGGACACTAAACTAAAAAAACTTACTATTCCAACTCCAGTCAGTATTTAATTATAGTATGTGCTGGACACTAAACTTAATTAATTTACTATTCCAACTCCAGTCAGTATTTAATTGGAGTATGTGCTGGACACTAAACTTAATTAATTTACTATTCCCACTACAGTCACTATTTAATTGGAGTAGGTGCTGGACACTAAACTTAATTAATTTACTATTCCCACTCAAATCACTATTTAATTGGAGTAGGTGCTGGACACTAAACTTAATTAATTTACTATTCCCACTCCAGTCACTATTTAATAGGGGTAGGTGCTGGACACTAAACTTAATTAATTTACTATTCAAACTCCAGTCAGTATTAAATTGGGGTAGGTGCTGGACACTAAACTTAATTAATTTACTATTCCCACTCCAGTCAGTATTTAATTGGGGTAGGTGCTGGACACTAAACTTAATTAATTTACTATTCCCACTCCAGTCACTATTTAATTGAGGTAGGTGCTCGACACTAAACTTAATTAATTTACTATTCCTACTCCAATCAGTATTTAATTGGGGTAGGTGCTGGACATTAACTTAATTAATTTACTATTCCCACTCCAATAATTATTTAATTGGGGTAGGTGCTGGACACTAAACTCAAAAAACGTACTATTCCAACTCCAGTCAGTATTTAATTGGAGTATGTGCTGGACACTAAACTTAATTAATTTACTATTCCCACTCCAGTCACTATTTAATAGGGGTAGGTGCTGGACACTAAACTTAATTAATTTACTATTCCCACTCCAGTAAAAATTAATTTAAAGTAGATACTGGAAATTAAACTTAATTATTACACTATCCTCACTATAACATTTTTTTTTTTATATTATTTTTTTTAGATAGAATTAATTTTTATAAAAAATGTAAATACACTACCTAACACTATCTCCTATAAGCTCAACAACAAACTCAAAATTTGAATTTTACATTTTCTTAATATAATAATATAAATATTTATTATATTTATTACATTTTATAAAAATGAATTTAAATATTTACAACAAATACACAACCTTATCCCCTGTCAACACAAAATCATGTAAATAAATTATTACTTCAATTTTCAACTTTTATTTTTAAATTAATATTAATTAAATTTTAATTTATCATATATTTAAATTTTTTGTTTTTAAAATACACACCATTAGCCCTTATAAAACCAACATCCCACTACTACATTTATTTTAAAAAATTAGAATTTTTTATTTTAATTCATATTTTCTAATTTCTTATTTATTTTAAATTTAATAATAATTTTTACAAAACTCCCTGCACTTGTCCCCTATAAACATCCCACTCCTAAAAATATATGCTCTCCATGAATGACACCAGTTGTGTCAACAGACCCGTGTGTGCATGGAGGACACTCAGCATTGATGTCTGCCCTACATGGATCTGTTTCAGCAAGTCCACAGACTCCACACTCAGGGCAGCAGGGGAGACAGAGGCAGGGGGTGCGGTGCCTGGCATGAAGGAGACACGGGAGCCTCCACGGACATGTGGGATGGGAGCAGATGGGAGGGTGGAGATGGTGGTGGTGGCGGGGACAGACTTGCTCGATTTTGTCTGTGGTCTGCTGACACCCCCCTCCACAGGGAGTCCTCACTGGAAGTGCTGTGTTCCTCAGCCGAGGTGGTCGTAGCTGAGGTCTCCTCAGTGTGGCTCCCCTCACCCTCCGTGCCACTGGGTCCCTCGGCCTCCTCTGCAGTGGACCCAGTCTGGCTCTGCCGCTCCTCTTGGTCCATGGAGCTGTCTCCTTCTGTGGCCGTGGATGTATCTGCAAACAATCAGGATAAACAGAGCAACATTAGTCACCTGTACTGACCACACACACCACAGTAAGTACAGCACATCACAGAGCAAGCCCTGCCATCATTTGCTAGACATTGCAATAAGTGCTGACACTGATTTGAAGAAGCCCATTGTCTGCCTGACAGTCATTCATGCCACTCATATCCTACCTGTCCATGCACCCATCTGTCTGGTGCCTGTTGTATGTGACTAATCATATGTGCACACATGCACCACATACACAGTTGTTGGACATCCAAGAGAACATATGGAAATGTGTCACTCCAAACACATGCCATCTCCTGCCACTGACTCAGTACATGTGTCAGGAAAAGTGATGGGCAGAGTCTCTGTCGATATGCGGGTTTTGGTTCCATCACGAGACACAATGATGTCCTCATGTCCTGATAGACAATGCGACAATGGTGTGCATGCAGGACATATCACACTACTGCTGGATCACCCTTTGCAAGTTGAATGTCATGGCACAGGCCTGTCTGGCAAGTCAGTCATAACTGTCTCCTGTCACAGGGGCAGTGCATACACACAACACCAGTCTGCACTGTGTCACAATAATGGACGTTTTGGGAATGCAAGCCCTGTAGCTGACAGGTGCACATGTGCAGCCCTGGCCACCCACATCATGAGGACTAAGATGATCCCACGTCATTCAAATGAGACATTTGAGTGACTGCAAACACAAATCCATACACATGAGCACTTCACCGTCTGATGAGAATGAACCAAAGCTGCCTGCACCTCAATGTTTCATACACCATTGTGCACAGTCAAGGGATCAGAGACCTATGCATTAACCAATGTGCAGATCCTATAGTCACAACTCAGATGGCTGGCCACCCCAAATTGTTAAACACTCCAGGAGTCCAAAAAGCAAGGCCACACCACGGTGACACAGAGGCAGACACCTGAGTGCACTCTTCACAATGCCCAATATGTATGCTGACACACGGGAGTGGGAGAACTAAGGGGCATATTAGCAAGACCCACGTTAAAATTATCGCCGTTTTAGCGGCAGGAAACTGCCGCTAAAACGGCGATAATGGGCTTGCTAATATGCGTTATAGAATTCAATAGAAGCCCATGTTAGATGTGCAGGACATCTAACCTGGGCTTCTATTGGAATTCTATAACGCATATTAGCAAGCCCATTATCGCCGTTTTAGCGGCAGTTTCCTGCCGCTAAAACGGCGATAATTTTATCGCCGGTCTTGCTAATATCCCCAGAGTGCCTTCGATGTCCGGAGTAGGCATTACAGTCCTGGTCCATGTGCAACATGGTATTACCCTGAACACTAGGCAGGTGGCTATGCATGTGTCACACACATGATGTACATACGTCTGAGGCTCCTACCTTGGTCTCTGCTGCAGCATGGGTGTGTGGCACTTACCCCAGACATGTGGTGAGTCAGAGCAGCAATTGGAACACATATTAAAGCCATACCCAGAGTACATGTCAGATCACAGGCATTGTGTGAGCAATTGTACCACCCATGCAGCCCACAACAAAGTTCCTGTAACTGATGCTGTCCCCAACTTGAACCACAGGTAACTGCAAGTACACAGTACCCAAGTGACCTAAGTCACAGACTGTAAGGGCCACACCTGTGTATCAGATGAGGAGGGGGCATGACACAAGTGAGGGACATGAGTCCAGGATGACAAGACCGTCATACTGTGGAAGTGGAACCAGGCTAAAGGAGTGCATAGAGCATGTTAGTCATAGTACCCAGAAAAGGCTAGCACTTACCCCCTCCTTGCTGCTGTCTGGCCTTCAGCTGCCCATCCAGGTCAGGGAAGACCACCGCCAGAATCTGGAGCATGTGGGGGTCAGGGTCCGGTGTCCGCCCCTCCTGCGAGGAGGCGACAGCTTCAGCTGGACCCTTGCGATCCTCCGGGTCCAGCCACGAAGGTCCTGCCACCTCTTCTGGCAGTTGCGGATCCTGCGCCTGTAGACCCCCACAGATCGTACTGCCCGGGCGATGGTCAGCCAGATCTCCTGCTTCTGGTGGGCATCAACCTGTGAGGATGACAAAGTGAAAAGGCCATTACTACACATGCAACATATCCGTGCATCACACAGTTGGATATACATGTCTCAATCACAGGGGCATATGATGTACACAGGTAGTGCAACTATGGCTATGAACAGTTGTCCAGCAGTTACTAAATGGTATCATTGCCTTGGAAGTAAAACCTTGTTGGAATGCACGGTTACTGCACTATACCTGTTCAGTGCATGTAACTACACACTTTGGGGGGTGACAACTACTCAGTGAGCATGCTAGCCACTGGTGTACACACTGTAAGTCTTGCTAGTCAGACAACATGCACAATTAGTAAGGCAGTGGACAGCACACTCACCTGCTCCTCTGGTTTCCCATACAGCTTGCTGTACTGTGGAAGGAGGCTGTCCAGCAGGGCCTGGTTCTCCTCAGTGCTGAAGGCTGGGGCTCTCTCCACAGTACGTGCCATTGCAGTAGCCAGAGGATGCAGAGACAGCAGCAGTGGTGGTGGCAGATGTCGTCCTGGAGCATGTAGTGCAGGCAAGTCAGCTCTCAGGGGAACAGCCAGCATTATATGTGTGCTGCAGAGGCAGATACTGTCCCATGTGTCCAAAGTGATAGGTCCAAGTCGTTTGCATCTTCTGAATCTGGCCAATCCATGGAATTGCACCACTTATACACGCCTACAGCATCCTTCAAAATTTCAACTTGATGACACCCATGAATTTGCAACATTGTTGTGGGTGGCCAACTGAATTCACTGCATCCGACTCGTAAAAGTTTCGAATACGCGTCCGCTACCATGTCAGTCCATAGCCAATGCGTGCGCACCGATCGTTCCATTGCTGTACGACACGTATTTCGTCACACAACACGCATCCGTCAACATCATATGCAATGGCCAATGCGTGCGCACGGATCGTTCCATTGCTGTACGACGCGTATTTCATGACACAACACGCATCCGTCAACATCATATGCAATGGCCAATGCGTGCGCACGGATCGGTCCATTGCTGTACGACGCGTATTTCGAAACACAACACGCATCGGTCAACATCATAGGCAATGGCCAATGCGTGTGCATGGATCGGTCCATTGCTGTACGACGCGTATTTCGAAACACAACACGCATCCGTCAACATCATATACAATGGCCAATGCGTGCGCACGGATCGGTCCATTGCTGTACGACGCGTCCCTGTACAAGTCACTCGCATATGTCACCATGGTTGTCACAGGTGAACGTATGCCAGCCACAATTACTTGCCAGGGACTCAGGGGCACACCTACAACACCACAGCCTGTCCACACTGTATCCTAAGGCATGTAAGGCTGCATTACCTGTGTGTGTATGGGGGTCAACATGTGGTTTGTTGGGTGGCACTTGGGGGCAGCCACTCCCAGGCTGTGCACGTGTTCATGGGGACAGAATCCTTTGTGTGTTGTGCACATGACCACTGTGATGTGCAACTGTTCAGTTCAGAGCATGTGGCATGGTCACATTTCCAGGTTGTATATGTGTATGTTATGTCACATACACCCTGAGTCCCATGTGGGATGGTATGTACATCACAGGGTGACCCATTGCCACAATTGTGATGGTCCTCCACAGTCTGTGTGCATGTTGTGTTTCAGATGTCTCTGATTCCATGTGCACAATGGGAGACAGTCTCCACATCCATGTTGTTTGTGCATCGACTTTGATGTTGTGCGTGTGTGTGTCACAGACGTCCATGTCTGTCCTGCAGAGGCAACAGGGGCCACTACCTGTGGGAGTCATGGTTGTTTTGCTGGCGTGTACATGATACGCCATGTCATGCCAGTGTCCATGTGGCAATAAAGGGTCCCTGGGAATCTACCTGTCAAAGAGCTGTGATGCCTGGGGCACATCTGTCCTCACTTGTCACTGTGGTGTGTGTTTGGAACGTGACAGCAGTACATGGGTACTGTGACACAGCCTAATGATTTCCCATAGCACAACCTGGAACTTGTTGTCAATGTCAACACATGTTGAACTGAGATGTTAGATGATGGCCATGTAGGTGCCATATATGTCCATACAGAACGGCACACACATCAAGTACTTGTGTCTCGTAATGATGTATCATGTGATATTGAGTATGGTCAATGCCACATATGTGGGGTGACTGACAATCTTTCTTTGTTCACCTATGTACTGCAGGGCACCAGCTGTCCATAGACCATTCCCTGACCTTGCAACCATGGTGGAACGTGACTGCATCCGACGGTACCGCTTCAACAGGCCGCTGATTGAGGAATTGGCGGGCCCCTCATTTTCTACCTGGTCGGCCATACCCTACAGCGCTGACACCCAAGGTGAAGGTGATGGCAGCCCTACACTTCTTTGCCACTGGTACCTTTCAACACACTGTGGCGTCTGCTGGTGGGATGTCACAGACCATGTTCAGCCGTGTGCTACGCGATGTTTTGGAGGCAATGTTAACATACTTGAACCAGTACATCTATTTCCCTAAACGTCAACAACTCACTGACGTCAAGAGTGACTTCTATGCCCTGGGGAGGATGCCACATGTCATCGGCTCCATTGATGGGACACATGTGGCTTTGGTACCACCACAGGCACATGAGCAGGCATACAGGAACAGGAACATTTTCCATTCTATCAATGCTCTGGTGGTATGTCTTGCAGATATGAGCATCTCACATGTGTGTGCACGTTTCCCCTGTTCTGCACACGATGCCTACGTGATGAGGAGTAGACGCATCCCGAGGATGATGTCACAGATGCAGAACCAGCGTGCCTGGCTTGTCGGTGTGTACTGACTTTGTACCATTGTGTGTGTTCTGCAATGTTGTATTCCACCCTCTTTTCCAACTCAGCTAATGTGCAATTGTCTGTATGTAGTAGGTAACTCCGGATACCCCAACATGCCGTGGTTGCTGACACCCCTCAGGAGCCCTGTGACACCAGCCCAGATGCGCTACAATGAAGCACATGGTCGGACCAGGAGGGTGATCGATTGGACATTTGGGGGTCGATTCCGATCTCGGTCGGAGACGCACCCAACGCCATTCGGTCGGGAAAAAAACAATGCGAATGCCTGTTTCCCGACCGATCCGCACATGAATCCGAACGAACAAGTACGATGCGCACAACAGCACAGATTCCGACCGAGTCGTACTCACCCAATCCAGGTCCTGATCCCCGACCGAGCCGGATCCGTAAACGCAGATACGAGTCGCCCGGAAGCCAAAAAGCAGCCCCGTCCGGCCGGACAAGTGCGATGCGCTTCCCGTACGCGCCGAACCCGTCGCTACGCGCGGCACGTCAAAGCATCCGGGAGAGGCGCACATAAGCTCCGATTCGCGCCACAACACGATCCATGGCTACGAGACGAACACGCAAGCGACGAGGACGAGGCGAAGCAACGACGAAGACGAACGAGACGAACCAACAATGAATCCCATCATTCCGATCCTACCAATATTCTACATCTACTACCGGAACAGGCACGGACGCGTACGGCGCAGAAGGTAGGTCAGACACCAACCACAAACACAAGCTACACGTACCCGACACATCACACACACACACAGGGATGCAGAAATTACTTACTCCAGAAACAGCAGCACCATAGGGGCGGGATGCCCATCACCAATGCCACATATACACATAGGGGCCCGGATGCCTGTCACTACTACCACCCTTACCCAGGGGTGCCAGGTGCCTACCACTACTGCCACCTCTACCCAGGGGTGCCAGGTGCCTACCACTACTACCACCTCTACCCATGGGGGGCTGGATGCCTGTCACTACTACCACCTCTACCCATGGGGGTGCCAGGTGCCTACCACTACTGCCACCTCTACCCAGGGGTGCCAGGTGCCTACCACTACTACCACCTCTACCCATGGGGGGCTGGATGCCTGTCACTACTACCACCTCTACCCAGGGGGTGCCAGGTGCCTACCACTACTGCCACCTCTGCCCAGGGGTGCCAGGTGCCTACCACTACTACCACCCTTGCCAGGGGTGCCAGGTGCCTACCACTACTACCACCTCTACCCATGGGGGTGCCAGGTGCCTACCACTACTACCACCTCTACCCAGGGGTGCCAGGTGCCTACCACTACTGCCACCTCCACCCATGGGGGTGCCAGGTGCCTACCACTACTACCACCTCTACCCATGGGGGTGCCAGGTGCCTACCACTACTGCCACCTCTACCCAGGGGGTGCCAGGTGCCTACCACTACTACCACCTCTACCCATGGGGGTGCCAGGTGCCTACCACTACTACCACCTCTACCCAGGGGTGCCAGGTGCCTACCACTACTACCACCTCTACCCAGGGGTGCCAGGTGCCTACCACTACTACCACCTCTACCCAGGGGTGCCAGGTGCCTACCACTACTGCCACCTCTACCCATGGGGGTGCCAGGTGCCTACCACTACTACCACCTCTACCCATGGGGGTGCCAGGTGCCTACCACTACTGCCACCTCTACCCAGGGGGTGCCAGGTGCCTACCACTACTACCACCTCTACCCAGGGGTGCCAGGTGCCTACCACTACTGCCACCTCTACCCATGGGGGTGCCAGGTGCCTACCACTACTACCACCTCTGCCCAGGGGTGCCAGGTGCCTACCACTACTACCACCTCTGCCCAGGGGTGCCAGGTGCCTACCACTACTGCCACCTCTACCCAGGGGTGCCAGGTGCCTACCACTACTACCACCTCTACCCATGGGGGGCTGGATGCCTACCACTACTACCACCTCTACCCAGGGGGTGCCAGGTGCCTACCACTACTACCACCTCTACCCATGGGGGCTGGATGCCTGTCACTATTACCACCTCTACCCATGGGGGTGCCAGGTGCCTACCACTACTGCCACCTCTACCCAGGGGGTGCCAGGTGCCTACCACTACTACCACCTCTACCCATGGGGGGCTGGATGCCTGTCACTACTACCACCTCTACCCATGGGGGTGCCAGGGGCCTACCACTACTGCCACCTCTACCCAGGGGGTGCCAGGTGCCTACCACTACTGCCACCTCTACCCAGGGGGTGCCAGGTGCCTACCACTACTACCACCTCTACCCATGGGGGGCTGGATGCCTACTACTACCACCCCCACTCACAGGATGGCAAATACATGCCACAAGAAGCACACACCAGCAGAAAGAATGCAACACAAAGACATCCCCCCAACACCATGACAAGCGTGTGTAGACTGTGTCAAATGCCTACAACACTGAACAGGACTGTGGACATACAATGTGACCCCCTATCACAAGTGCCACACATAAATGTGTGTGGCACCCATAATCTAAGCAGGCCATGACCATTGTGGCAATGTGGTCCAAACCCCCATCATCACAGTGACCAAAATGTGAGTGTGGGGTCCATAGCTGAAGCATATATTGAACATTGTGGCAGTGGGGTCCAGACCCCCATCATCACAGTGACCAAAATGTGAGTGTGGGGTCCATAGCTGAAGCACATATTGAACATTGTGGCAATGGGGTCCAAACCCCCATCATCACAGTGACCAAAATGTATGTGTTGACAAAGAATAAGCTGCAACTGCCAAACTGCATGGATTATTCCTGGTCACAGAACAACAAACACATCAGTGGCAAAGTAGTGCTTGACAATGATGATGTCATGGATAAGGATCCAGACACAATGATGATCTGGTCTGGGCCAGCGGAGAAGAGGTGTAAAACTTCTCTTAATGAACTGGGAGAGTCATCCAAGTCTGATGGTACATCGAATGCATGACTTGATTTTTCTGGTCTGCTGATGTTTGATCCTACACTTATCTGTCACTCTTATTCTACTGAGTGGTCTCCTTATGAGCATGTATCTCTTTATGTTTCTGACAAATTACGACAGCCTTTAGACAAACCTTCCAGCAGTCGTCTTCGTTCTGTGTCCTAGGCCTTCCCTTCCTAATAACATTGTGTTACTCCTCTATTGTTCCAAACATGCTTGTGTTTTTCACTAAGTATGGAAGGATCCAAAAACGGGAGTGGATAGGGCCTGGACCAACTGCCAAGACAACTTGTTGGATCTTACCGGTCCTCTAACTAGAATTCTATATTTGGCAGAGGAGGCTAGGATTGAGGGCGATGTGTCTTCTAGGTAATGCTAATTCGGCGATGTCTTATGAGAGACAAAAGAGCTTACTTCTGAAAATTGACCGTAAGCTGAATAATTTGGCATCCAAAGAAGCGGGTCTGGAGGCTAATGGTCTGCTCTTTGGTGATTCTTTCCTAAAATAGAGCAGCAAATATGTGGCACCTTTCAATTCCATCGATAAAGCTCAATCTTTCTTACAAAGAATTTTTAGCCATCAAGTTTTTGGCAGGGCTGGCAAAGGCAGGAGTCGCTTTGCCAACTGCAACTTCTCAAGGAGTTCAATTCACCAAACCAGAGGCGCCTTCGGATGGCAACAAGACTATAAACCTCAATTTTATCCACAGAAGAACAGAGGTCTCAGACAGTGTGGTTTCCGAAACAGAGGATTTCAGAACTCAGGGGAGCGATCTTGTTCTGGCCATCCTCCAATGGGGGATCGACTAAGTTTGTTTTTCCCCGCCGGGAGGAGGTTAACCTCAGATCCATGGGTTTTTCAGACGGTACAGGGTTACTGCATTGAGCTTTTGCAACTCCAGTTCAGGAGAGGGTTCCTTCCACTCTTTCGTTTTCAAAGGAGCAAGAAGATTTATTGTCTCAGGAGATCCAATCCCTTCTTCACAAAAGAGCAATAGAGGTTTTTCGTCCACATCCTTCACGTTTTGTAAGTACAATGTTCTTGGTCCAAAAGAAGAACAACAAATTTCGACCATTAATAATTTTCATCAGTCATTCAGGAAGTTCCTTCAGTTCCAATGGAAATACATAATTTATCAGTTCAAAACCCTCCCTTTCGGACTCTCTTCAGCTCCATGGTGTTTCACCAACTTTTTGAAGCCTATCGTTACTCATATGAGAACCCAGGGGCATCAGATTGAGAGCTTATCTGGGCAATTTCCTTCTTTTGCACCAAGACAGGGATTTGCTGATATCACATCCAACAAATTTTATATTTCTCCTTCAGAGTCTAGGTTTCCTCATCAACAAAGTCAAATTAATTTTTCTTCTAACTCGTCAACTGGAATTTTTTGGTTTCATAGATTCAGACAGGTCAATTCTTCAACTCCCATTGGACGAGATTTCTCGCATCTAAAAAGGAGATAAGTCATGTGTTGGGTCTCCCCAACCTGACCCAGAGGGTTTTAGCTCGCATAGTAGGTCTTCTGGCCTCTTCGATCCAAGCCATTTTTCCGGGTCCCCTACATTATCGGGCTTTGCAAAAGCTCAAGATTAGTCATCTTCGAATGGGTCTCAGTTATGGAGACAGCATTCCATTAGATCAGGAGTCTTGATCAGAACTCCAATGGTGGTTAGATCATCTAGAAGCATGGAACGGAAGTGAAATCTTCTCTACAGCACCAGATCTAGTATTAGAATCCGATGCAAGTCGGATTGGTTGGGGCGCAAAATGTGGTCAGTTCTCGACTGGCAGCGCATGGTCAAAAAAGGAGTCCTCACTGCACATCAATTGTTTAGAGATCCTTGCAGGTTCCTTTGCGATTCAGACTTTTGCAAGAAACAGGATAAGTTGTTCCGTTCTTCTTCGGATGGACAATCTATCGGCCGGCCGGCTCAACTGGCCAAAAACATTTGGGAATTTTGTCTTCAGAGTCAGTATTCAGAGATCTTTCTTCCAAATTCGGACCCTTATCAATAGACCTTTTCGCCTCCTGGTTGAACACCCAACTTCCTTTTTATTACAGTTGGAGGCCAGATCCTCAGGCTCTAGCGACAGATGCCTTTCTTCAGGACTGGTACAGTGAATTATGCTTTTCCCCCCTTCATTATGATATCTGGAGCACTTGCTTAGATTCGTCGACGAAAAGCAAAAATGGTACTGGTTACTCCATTCTGGCAGGGCCAGCCTTAGTTTCCGACCACCTTGGAGTTGTCAGTGGATCGTCCAATTCTCCTCCTGTTATTTCCATCATTACTTCAGAATCCTCAGGGTTCATTCCAAAATCTAGTTCTCAATCAATCCCTCACTCTAGTGGCATGGTTGGTTTCGGGTCGTCCTGGAGAACACAAGGCATCTCGGCAGAAGCTGCCCAACTCATTCAGCATTCTTGGGCTCCAGGGACAACCAAAGCTTAGGGAGTTTGGAGGAGCTGGTGCATGGACAGGGGTACAGATCCCTTTTCAGCGGATGTAATTTGTATAGTTAATTTCTTAGGTTCTCTAACACATATAGGGGCATATGTACAAGCCCCTATCGCCACCACAACGTCACTTTTTACGACGTTGTGGTGGTGATAGAGGCTTAGCCCTATTTACAAGGCAGCTTTAAGCCGCTTAAAGTGGCTTAACGCTGCCTTGTAAATAAGGCCCCCTTTCAGGCTACGCTTAGCGTGAAAGGGGTGGTAAGTGGGTGTTGCGGAGGGCGTTCCACTGCAACACCCATTGATTTTGATGCTGCCCCTATGTACAAGGGCAGCGTACATAGGAGGCAGCACCAAAATTAAGAACAGGGAAAACCTGGTCTTGACTTGGCGAAACGAGGAGAAATGCATTATTTCTCCTCGTTTTGCTTTTTCCATGTGTGCTGCCTTGTGCAGCACACATGGAAAAAGCAAAATGCCTTGGATTGTTTATGTACAGGAAGATCCGCCTTCCTGTACATAAACAATCTTTAAAAAAAAAAAGCCATTTGTGGCTTTCATGTGTGCTGCATTAAGCAGCACACATAAAAGTGACAAAATGGCATTTAAAGACTGTTTATGTACAGGAAGGAGGTCCTTCCTGTACATAAACAATCTTCCCCCAGCCCGCAGACTCCCTTGCACTATGGTGCAAGGGTGCCTGCGTTGGCGCTACACTGCTAAGTGTAGCGCCAGGGCAGGGGGAAATGCAAGGCTGCACCATATCGTTGTAAATATGGTGCAGCCTTGCGTTTCAGAAGTGGCGGAGTGAGGTGTTAAGCCATGACGGCTAACGCCTCACTCCGCCAATTACTTGAGCATATCCCCCATAGACCGGCGATTTCGGCCGAACACGTGAGAGTGGGTGGAAGACCGGTGGGAGAACACCCATTGATATGTCGTCTGTTAAAGCGAGTAAGATTTGCCAAACCTCCTTTACCAAAATGTAATTCTATGTGGGATGTTAATATAATTTTACAGTTTTTTCTGAATCAACCTGATAATTCCTTTTTATCTCTCAAGCTTTTATCTGCTAAGTTGACTGTTCTTTTATGTCTGGTTTCTTTTAAACGACTTTCTGTAATCAGAGCATTTGATGTTTTTTCTGAACAATATACTCCTTCTGGTGTTTTCTTCCAGATCCGTAGAAGAACTAAAACAAATTTAATGTCTGTATTTTATCCTTATTTTCCGAATTATCCAAAATTATTTGTAGGTAGTTGTTTAAGAGAATATATACCAAGGACCAGAGATTTGAGGAAGCCATCCGCTCCCCAGCTTCTTATTTCCTTTAGAGCTCCTCATAATCCGGTTTCATCTCCCACTCTGGCTCGTTGGGTCAAATGGATTATAATTTATGTGTTTGGCTGATGCTGTTATTTCAATTTTTGGTGCCCATTCTAGCAGAGGTGCCACTGCTATGACATTTAAAGCCATTTGGGCTGGAGCAGGATTCGATGACATCCTCAAATCTGCAGATAGGAGTAATGTTTCTACTTTTAGAACGTTTTATTGCAAACCTGTTTCTCATGTTGCCAATACAGTTGTTACATTGCTTTGAACTATCATAATAGGAGCCTCCGGTCCTGTAATAAAATGGAGATTTTCTTAGCTTCAGTGAAAGAAAGTCTTGATATTATTAAAGACACGGAGGCGAGTATTATCCCTCCACATGTTTTTTCTAACTCTCCCTTTGATTTTTTCCCTAGCGTCAACTGCAACTTCTAACCAGACGTCTTGATTGGAGGTCGCGAATTCAGGTTCTTGGGTCTCACCATATTTGGTCCATGTCCAGTCTACCGTACAAGCAAAAACATATGGATTTTTAAGATGATTTTACTGTTCAATTTCCTCATTTTCAGCGAATTTTGGACTATTTTAAGAACTTTTTGCTCTGTTGTTGGCTCTGTTGATTATATGATTTAGAATTGCCATTTTTCAGCATTCTTAACTGCTCCTTGCAAGAAAAGAGGACTTATTGCTCCCAGTCAAGATATTTATAGATCTACTTTATGTTGATTGGTTGTTTCGTTCTTTATGACAGCATACTGTAGTTCTATCTCTAAGCATGCTGGGATTTGTAGTTTTTTTTTTGGCTGCTGTTTATTAAAGGCAAGTAAATAATAGCATAATACTCGCCTCCGTGACCTTAATAAAATCAAGACTTTCTTTCTCTGAAGCAAAGAAAATCTCCATTATGCTTCTCATTTCGTTACTACCAAATTTCAGCAGCCAATCACAATAAAGGAAACAAAACTACATTACCCATGTTTCCCTGTACCTCCCATATCATGCTCCAATAATATACGAGCCACCCACATAAATATAGATGTCATAATTTTGTGTACTCTTTCTTTGCTGCTTCGCAGCCAGATAAGTACTTCTAATAATATATGCTTTCGATGTTGTGTACCTGTGGTTTATGGTGCCTTAACAGCGATTGCTGTGCGTTTGCGGCATGAGCCTGGTGGTTGTGTGTGCTATTCATCCGAAGTTTGGATGCGCGCTGAATGGATGACGAGAGTCATGGAATGAATACGCGCTAGAGCACGAGGGCTCCGTTTTTCATAATGATGATTTATGTTGGCAGCGGTTGGTTTCCGATGCTGAATTGAGCCTCTGTGGAGTGGGAACGGGGAGTGGGCCCCGCACGCCTTCTATTTCTTCTGCTGGCACGGCCACACAGCACGCATGTGCAGAATTTAAACGTGATGCTCACAGAAACTGATCGGAACTTTCGTGGGCATTTCTGCACATAGCATCACCATGCAGTCTAGTGTGGTGTCAGGCAATTAATGCTCCCCCTACGCCCTGTATACAAAAATTGTACAGGGTTGTACACATTGGCATATGCTTTGCCTAGAGTGGTTTTGTCCAGGCAGCTCCCTCCACATTTAATCTGAGGTGGATTCTCTTGCCTGGCAGGTTTTTTGTTCCACTCCCCCTTTACTCTCTCGACCCCCAGTAAAGTCAGATTGTCTATCAAGAGAATGGCACAATGGGAGCCTGACGAGGCAGAGGTAGAACACTACCACAATGATGTTAATGACCAGCTGGAGCTGGATTTGGTGGATGCACTGGACAGCAGTGTACAACAATCTGTTAATAAGGCCCTTGTTCGGGGGCTAGGTCCCTTTATGTGGCATTTGCGGGATTATGCATGCAAACAGGGCTGGCAACCCTTGATGCCTCCAGCCAGCAATGATGCAGTCCCTTCAAAAAGGGCAAAGCCAAGAATAAACCCCAGGCAGAGGTACATGGAGAGACTTTTGAAAAGCTAAGGCGTAAGAGAGAGACTAAGCATGATTATAGCGACCCCCCCAGGAGAGTCCTCTGAACCACGCTGCTCATCTGTTGCCGATACCCTGGGATCGGATTCTTCTTCCCACACTGATGACAGCAAAATATCTCCTGGGCAAGTAAAACACGATAGCCAACTGGAACTCCCATCATTTACGGGATTTCAGCGACTGGAGACTGAATCATTCGGTATTAAAGCAACGGAACAGATTGTGGTATCCGTGCGGGATAGACCTGTTCGCATCAAGACTCAATCAACAGCTGACACATTTTTTTCAGCTGCCGACCAGATCTGGAAGCCTAAACGAAAGATGCGTTTCTCCAGGACTGGTCTCAGTTCCGGGGTTATGCCTTTCCCCCATTCCTTGAGATTCCCAGAGTCCTGTCGCAAATTAGGTGTCAAAGATCAGAAATTATTTTGGTGACCCCTTATTGGAGGGCTCAACCTTGGTTCACAGTAGCCCTAACTCTAGCAAGTGCTCCTCCAGCTCAGCTCCCAGTTCGACCGGATCTCCTCTTAGACCCCAAGAGACTTTCTCATCCATTGATACTATCAGGTCAGCTCAAGCTGATGGCTTGGATAGTTTCAGGGAAAGATGGTATACCCCAGGCATTTCGCAACAAGCTGTGAACTGCCTTAGACCAGACTTGGCAAGGAAAGTCTCTGACACACCAGAGGTTGACCCCACCATGGTCACGTTCATGAACGAATATTCCAAAGACCCCAAGAAGGGCCTAGATCGGGCATGGAAAAATTGTCAGGGCAAACCCCAGGATATGTCCAGTCCCTTGACCAAGATATTAGAATTGGCATACCAGGCCAAGGATTCTGATTCCCCTGTAGATACGGACTTACTAGTAGGCTGGGCGCTGAGAGCTTTTTGTCAGTTGGGGAATACCAACTGCGCAATTTACACCGAGTGCAGGAGGTCCATTCATATGAGTATAGACCCAAAGCTCAATGATCTCGCCACGTCCAAAGCCAGCCCGGTAGCTGAAGGTCTTTTATTTGGTGGGCCGTTTGTCAAAGTACTAGCCAGGTTTTGTACCACTTACGCCACTATGGACAAGGCTCAAATGTGTCTGAAAAAGTATTTAGAAGTAGCCTTTTTAGCAGGGCTGGGTGTGCGTC
Source organism: Calotriton arnoldi (assembly GCA_963921515.1). Taxonomy (NCBI): domain Eukaryota; kingdom Metazoa; phylum Chordata; class Amphibia; order Caudata; family Salamandridae; genus Calotriton; species Calotriton arnoldi. The sequence continues at coordinate 142,495 of CAWUFW010015094.1, read as the reverse complement.
AGAATGAGGATCCTTTCAAAGCCCCCAGCAGGGCTACAACCCGCGAGGCAGGGGTGGATGGTACGTAGAGACATCTGACCCAGTCTTTTATCCCACCCGCCCTGTGGAGGCCGCCCACGATTCCGAAGAGGCTTTCGATGGGGACAAAATGGGGTGATCTGGTAAGAATTATTCCTTACTCAGAGGTGATCTCCGGGGGAAGAGTGGGCTTGTTCCCAAACTATTGGAGGCGGATTTCCTTAGATCCATGGGTACTAGAAACCATTCTAGGCTTCAAACTAGAATTCTACGACAGTCCTATACAATCTCATCTGCCTGAACAGATGTATTTTTCCCAGAAAGAGCAGTCTTTTATAGACGCAGAAATCCAGACGCTATTAGTCAAAGGTGCAATTTGGTTGCCGGTCCCTCATCCCGAGGGGTTTTTAAGCCCCATTTTTCTAGTAGAAAAGAAGGGGGCGGTTACCATCAAGTACTCAATCTGAAGGGTTTCAATGCCTGGATATTGTACAGACATTTCAAAATGGAGGGCATTCACTTGCTAAGGGATATTCTTCAGGAAGGTGATTGGATGGTCCAGTTGGACCTGAAGGATGTGTACCTTTCTCTGCCCATCTTGCCCCTCCCCCACAGGAGATTTCTACAATTCCAGTGGCGGGCCAATGTGTAGAGTTCACGTCTCTCCCCTTCGGCCTCTCATAAGCCCCCTGGTGTTTCACCAAACTGATGAGGCCGGTAGTAGAGTCTCTCAGGGCTCAGGGAATTCGTCTCATTGTGTATTTAGACAATCTGCTGTTGATGGCCCAGGACCCTCAGACGCTCAAGACTCACTTGTCATAGACCATTCAGCTCCTACAGAGTTTGGGCTTTATTGTCAACTCGCAGAAGTCAGTGTTGCCTCCTGCACAACATATGGAGTTTCTGGGTTTTCAGATAGATTCCATCCGAACACAGTTGATTCTTCCCTCACAAAAGATTCACAACATCAAGAGGGAATTGAGGTCTGCTTTGTGCAGCCAGAATGCATCATTGAGGTCAATTGCCAGGCTGGTGGGCCTCCTGGCTTCCTTCATTCAGGCCATTTTCCTAGGTCCCCTCCACTACAGAGCCCTTCAGAGATTAAAAATCCGACATTTTGTCCACATCCCTGAACCTCCGAACACTATTTGCCACTTTCAACAGGATAGATCCCAAGACCCCAGCGGCAGCCGTACTATTAGACGCCGAAAAAGGCCTTTGATTCCCTCGAATGGACCTTTCTGGGCTTTTTCTTGGCAGTCATGAGAAAGATGGGTATGCCATTGAACTAACTACATTACTCTATACGTCACCCACCGCCAGGCTTAGGTTGAATGGTACACTCTCTCCCCAGTATCAGCTGACGCGAGGCACCAGGCAAGGCTGCACGCTATCGCCACTACTTTTCATTATAGCACTGGACCCCCTCGTTCGGCATTTACAGGAGAGACATTTGCACCGTGGACTCCAATTTAACAATGGATCTCTATTGATATCCCTTTATGCAGACGACGTATTATATTTTTATATGTCCGTCAACCACAAGAAAATTTAGATCCTCTAGTAAGAGAGGTTGTACGATTTGGTATTTTTTCCGGCTTGGCCATAAATTGGAGGAAGTTGGAAATATTTCCGTTGACTCCAAGTACGATTAGATGGGATAGTGATTTCCCACTTGAGTGGTGCAGTGGTACCACTAAATACCTGGGGATAAACTTGCATCTGGAGGCGGAGCAGATAGTACGATTAAATTATGGTCCCGCGATCCACACATTAGAACAACAGGTAGAGCAATGGATTGAACTCCCTCTATCGTTGGCCGGAAGAGTGGCACTTATTAAAATGATTGTGCTCCCTCGGTTTTTATATCTGTTCCAAAATATACCCATCCCACTTCCCAATAGTTTTTTCCAGATACTTCGCGCCCATCTTATCAGATTAGCGTGGGGTGGGAAGAGAGCAAGGGTTAGCTGGGATACACTGACCCTACCATATGAAAGGGGAGAACTGGGGGTTCTGAATTTTCAAATTTACTACTTAGCGGTGCAGTGTAGTTTTGCGCATGTCTGATACCATCCTGATGCATGCATACCCTACTCCAAGCTTGAGGCGGACGTGGTGAGCCCGACCCACCTTAAATCTGTACTACCTAAGGGATTTCCCAGAGACCCTCGGGATATACAAACGGTATCGACGACTAGCTGGGCCTGGCGGAAGTTGGTGCTGGTGACCGGGGGCGCACGTTATATTCCTCGGCAATTCCAATTGCCAGAAACCCTTGGGTACCAATCACTAAAGAAAAGATAGTCCAGAAGACGCTCAGTACATACTCTCTGAATACCTTTGGTGATCTGTTTCCGGGTGGGCACATATTTCACAGTGCAGAAGGGGAGAGGTTCAGTGAAGCATCCTTCATGGATAAGTTCATACTTAATAGATTGCGCTGCGCGCTGAGAGCGCAAATCGTTGAATTTCCTCTAGAGCCAGAATAATTTTTTACTTTGATCACTACTTCTGGGGGAGATCATCTAGTCTCTAAATTATACCAACTCTCGATGTCATTAATTCTGGCTAAAGATGTCAAGATCCGTGAGGACTGGGAGCGAGATTTAGGACATACTATTGAGGGCTCCCAGTGGTCCTTTTGTTGTTCACAGATTAAGGAGATCTCTCTGAACAGTCGGCATAAGTTGCTTCATTTCAAATTTCTGTGGAGGGCATACATGTCGCCGGCGAAGCTTCACTTAATAGACCCCACGAGACCACATGGGTGCCCCAAGTGCGGTGCGCACTATGCGGATTTTGCACATATAACTTAGAATTGTGGGAAAATTGCTGATTATTGGAGGGCGGTGTATGTTATTTTGGGCTTTATGACAGGATTAGACCTACATCCCACCCCGCAGGTTGCCCTTCTGGAATATGTTAGAAACATCCCTAAGCAATTGCGCAGATACACATCTATGGCGCTATTATTAGCAAAATAGGAAATAGCCATTTCCTGGGGAAGCAAGTGTATTCCTACCACCAAGGCCTGGTTAAATAGTCTTAGTTATTGCAACACAAATAGTGACCTGTTTGCTGCTACTTTGCCTGAGAAATCCAGACCTAAAGATATATGGGACCCCTTAAAAACTTACTTACTAGAGACTGCTCAGACCCCATCATCGCAGCCACCACCTGGGATAGTTCCTACCGGAGTAGGATGAGACTTCCCATGTTTTTCCCTTTTCCAGCTGTTCAATGATTCAATCACATACTGCATGTCAGATAACATGAGGAGAGAGGGGTGGCTTTAGACGTACATGGAGCTTGATAAAATGTGTACATAACAACAATGGAATGTCAAATGTATCTTTTTTTTATTATTGATACACTGTAGGCTGTACCTGAGATCTGTTTGTTTATGACAAAATGGTAAATAAAGTTAGAAAAAATAATAATCCGACATTTGAGGAAGGGCCTCTCGTATTCAGAAGAGATCTCCCTGTCGGACGAAGTCAGATCAGAGATGACATGGTGGTTGGAACACATGAAATGTTGGAAATGAAAGGCGATTTTCTGCACCTCCCCAGAAGTGGTGATAGAATCGGATGCCAGTCACTGGGGTTGGACAGCGAGGTGCAGATCCCTCTCAACGGGGGGTCGACGGGTCAGAAGCAGAGATGAATCTACATATCAATTGCCTGGACCTCCTGGCAGATTCCTTTGCCATCAGGAGCCTTTCTCCCTCGAAAACGGATTGTTGCATACTGCTAAGGATGGACAACATCTCAGCTGTTCAGTATCTCAACAAGCTGGGAGGGACGAGGTCTCGCTGTAATCCAATTATAAGATTGACTCTGATCAGCATTAAAAGCAGAACCTGCCTTGATGATGTCTGCCTGTGAACCAGTAAGTAGGACCAAACTCCTCTTGTTCCACCAACCCCTGTTTTCTAACAAGGCAGAACCTTTGCTCACCTGAATGACTGGTGCAGGTGAAGAGTACCTAGAGGTTTCTTTCATAACTCTTTTGGGATTTTTGATTAGAACCCAATCACCCACCATTGAAGACTCATCTTTAAAATGCTTACCAGAGTCAAAATGAGATTTCATGAGGTTTTGTTTAACCTCAACTCTGGATCTAATGGAATTGAGAGATTCAATTTCTTGACCACTTTTGCTAACAAGCCAATTAGGACACAAATTGGAGTACACTTTCCTTCCTCTAAGCAAAGTAAACGGTGCGACCCCAGTGGTAGTGTGAGGCGTGATGATGTTTTACCAAATCTTGTATTTTTTTTACAAATTCTTGAACATCATTCTAAACCTAAAGACAATGCGGTCTGCCCACCCTCCTTGACCATTCTGTTCTCCCTTTCAACTAGGCCATTGGAGGAGGGTGAGTACAGAGCCACTTTAAGATGTTGGACATCATTGTGCTCTAAAAACTTACACATCCGTTGTGAAATGAAATGAGTCCCATTGTCTGTGACAATTGTTCTAAAACGTTTATGGCATTATCAGTAGTGGGACCATCACAAAACCAGTAAAACATCTATTTTGAAAAATAATCCACTGTTAAAATTTTGTTCTAAATAGGCAATGCCTCATAAGGACCAGAAAACTCAAGACCAACTTTTTCCCTGGGACCTTTAGGAAATGGTACAGGATGTACGGGTGTGTTAATTGTTTTCAATCGCTTGTCAGAGAGCAGGCATTCCGCACAACTGTCAATGGTAGATCTAATTACTATCCAGAGAAGGCCGCCAACAGTATTATTTAAGGCGCTGACATGTTTTGGTGACCCCCAAATGACCATGATTGGCTGTCTGAATGATTTCTTTATGCAAACTTTCTGGAGGACTGAAAAGATCATGGTGGATAACCATCTCATCAACAATCGACAGTTGAGATGCCACAAAAGAGAATTTTTTTAGTCTCGCCAGAAAGAGTTCTGCTCTCTGGCCACCCTTTAATAATGAATTCTTTAACCTTAATGAGGTTGGGGTCTTTAGAATATGCCTCTCTCCAGGTCCCTTCAGAAATGGGGGCACATTCCAGAACAGCATCCACTGCTGCAACAACATGTAGGAAGCTGGCTCTGTATATACTATACCAAAGTGAGGTATAGTGTGCACAGAGTCCAGTGGAGCCCCAAAGGTAGGCAGAGGTAAAAGTATATAGCACCTTACTCTCTATTTGTGGTAGTGTGGGTGAGCAGTAAGGCTTTATCAGAGGGTAGTGTTAAGCATTTGTTGTACACACTCAATCAGCAAATGATTGCACACACTCAAAGACTGAACTCAGACCAATTTGCTTTGTATAAAAATATTATTTGGTTATATTTATTTCTTAGAACTAAGCAAGCCTGGCACAGGTAAGTGATTTATACGTTGCAGTAACAATACAGTTTGAATTGCAGATGTATATATACTTTGGTTGGGTGACAGTAGAATTACTGGAAATGCAATTCCTTAAAATATTGTACATATACTTTATAATGACTTCTCAATAGCAGGTCATGTATTTTACTTTGCAGAATACTTTTCTTACACCGTGTAGTATATTTGGATACTGCACTTGGACATTTCCTGTAAAAAGGTAAGTAAATGTGTTTTGATTATTTGCACACAGTTGTATAGACTTTTATAAATTTTCCAACTCCACACTTAGAAACTTTTTCATAGAAAACAGTCAATGTTATCCTATGGGAGGAAATAGAGTTATCAGTTAACAGGTAAGTAATTTGTTGTGGGAGTTGGTTTTCTGGGGTTAGACTCAGGGGTCTCCCAGGGTTGAGGATGCAGTGCACACTCAAAGCACCCTCAGCGGCACTAGGGTGGCCGGGTGAAGAGTGCTGAGGCCCAATGTTATCCAATGGGGGATAGGGGGCCTCCGGTTGGTGGCTGCTCAAGAGCAGGCCACAAGGTTGTGGGAACAAAGCTCCTGGTCTTTAGCTCAGGGCAATTGGGGGTTTAAGTTAGCACCAAAGGTACACCCTCAGCTGCACTAGGGCAGCTGGGTGCAGGGTGCTGTTTTGGCGTTGGGTGCCCTGTTACTTTCAATGGGGGTTCTCTGGGTGCGACCACCACTTGGAGAGGTAAGTTGGGATGCTGGGGGTTGCCTAGACACCATTGGTTGGGCCACCCAAGGGTGTCGGGCGTCGGGTGCAGGGGTGACGTTTAGGGTCAGATCTTCTTACCAGCTCCTGGTCACGGTTGGGGGGACCCTCCGGATTGAGGCTGCAGGCGTCGGCTGGAGGCTTGAGGCAGGTCAGAGATCACTGGATCTCGGGTCAGGATCGCCGGGGAGACCTCCTTATGGTGTTGGGACACTCGAACTCGGGCAGTGGGTGAGGGGTGCAGAGTGGTGCAGACTCGAGGATTTTGCCGGAGCTGGAGTCTGTGGGTGAACAAATCCGGTGTTCATGGGAGACAAAGTCTTTTCCTTGGAAGGCAGGGCAAGTCCTCGGGGTTTCTTGAGGTTGCTGGCTGCAGGACACACCAGAGTTTTGCTTCTGCAGGTTCGAGGTGGGGACAGGCCGGTAGGGCTGGGGCCAAGTTAGTGGGCGTCCTCCTCTTCTTAGCTTCGGCACGGCTGTTCGGTCCTTCTTCTCTTCTTCTTGGTCATTGCTTGTCTGAGGAGGCAAGGTTCAGGGGTGCCCCTAAATACTAGATTTAGGGGTGTTACAGATAAGTAAAAGGTTGGGACCAATGGGTCCCTTCCTTGGGGTGGGTACACCCCCTATTATGCCACCCTCCAGTGGGAGGGGGCATATCCCTCACTCTGGTTGGATGGGTCCCCCCTCTGCAAGATGGCGTGGACTCAGTTGTGCTTCACCTCGCCTCCCCCACCTGAGAGGTGGGGTTGGCAAAGGTGGGCACACCTTTGCCTAGGGAAGAGGTGTGGCGCTGCGGCCAGGGCGACTGACACCGGACGCTGTGGCTCACGGTTCGATCCCCGGCACCGGTGGCAGGTCACCCCAGCACCATGTGACTCTGGGCAATAGCTCGCTTAATCTTCCCGACGGCCCCCAGCGCCGGGATGCCTCCGGGTAGCTGTGCGCTTTACAAATACTGGATTTACATTTACATTTACCTCCCTTCCTCACTTGGTTTTCCTGCCGGTTCTCCTACCCAAGTGGGGGTCAGAACCGGTGGGGACCAGTTGCTGGAAGCAGCAAAAGGCCTGGGGAAGCTCACAAAGGCGGCAAGCCTTTGAAGCTTCCCCTGCGTGGACCCTGCCCATCCTGGGGGAGGAGGCTTGGCACCTTGTCCCAGGATGTGCATTGTTTCAGGCCCCGGAGAGCAGCAGGCTCTCGACCCAGGGGTCCAGAAACATGTCTGATGGTGGCAGCTGGGGAGCAGCCACTCAGCCTGGACACTAGTATTAGTTCATTTTTTCAGGGGCATTTCTAAGATGCCCTCTGTGTGCATTTTTCATTAAAATCCCACACTGGCATCAGTGTGGGTTTAATGTTCTGAGAAATTTGATACCAAACGTCTCAGTTTTCAGTAAAGCCATTATGGTACTGGGGAGTTCGTAATGACAAACTCCCAGCACCATATACTCTTAATGGCAGTACTGCACTTACAATGTCTAAGAATTGGCTTAGAAACTGTAGGGGTACAGGGCTCATGCACCGGTACCCTCACCACTGGTATAGTGCACCCAGCTAGGAAGTGACTGATCTATGCCAGGGCAGTAGGTTGTAGGCATGGCACACAGGGATGTGTGCCATGTTGACTCTTCACTTTGTTCTGCACCAAAACACGCAGCCTGCAAAGGCAGTGTGTGAGTGTAAAGGTACAGGGCCTCTAAGGGTGGCACAATAAGTGCTGCAGCCCTTAGAGGCCCTCCCTGGTCACAGTGCCCTGGGTACCTGTGGTACCATTTACCAGGGACTGACCTGTGGTCAGAGAGTGCCAATTGGGTTTGGTCATCAATGCAGTTTTAGGGAAAGAACATAGGCCCTGGGTACCTGATTAGCAGGAGCCCAGGGCACAATCAGTGAAAGTACATCAGCAGTTCAGCAAAAAGTGGGGGCAACCATGCAGAAAGAGGGCACTTTCTCACACAACACACTCGTTATCTTTTGTTTCATTCTCTTTACACATCAAGAGACACACAGGATAAGCAGTCTGCTCTAAAGTTCTTCCCACGAGGTAGGTGTTTGGTGACAAAATTTTACTGTTGTAACGTGGAGAGTAAACGCACTAACCTGGCGGATGCCTTGTTGGGTCCTCTACCATTGAGAATATACATTAGTGGTTTGTGATCTGTAAATACTTCAAATTCACGACCCCAAATGTATGACCTGAACTTGTGTATTGCCCAAACACATGCAAGTGCTTCTCGTTCGATTGTACTGTATCGAGTTTCAGCGGGTTGTAGTGACCTGGAAGCAAATGCAATGATGTGTTCCTTGCCACCTATCCATTGCCTAAGTACAGCACCAAGTCCTCACAAATTTCCATCTACATTAAGAAAACATTTGCATTCATCCTGAAAGGGTTGCAAAGATATTGCCTGTTCAATGATGAGTTTGCCCTTGTTAAATGTGTTTACTCCATATGAATTTGGCACCTTTTCTAAGTAACACTCTCAAAGGTTTTACTATTTGAGCATAGCCATGCACAAACCCAGCATAATATTCGGCCAACCCTAAAAATTAGCGTAAAGCATTCTTATCTCTAGGTGGGGCGGCTTCACATATTGCTTTGATTAAAGAAAATTTAGGTTTGATATTTTTTGGAGACAAGGTGTGTCCTAAATAGTCAAGTTCTTGAACACCAAACTTGCATTTTTCGTGTCTAATGGTCATCCCAGCACTTCACAATTTTGAGAGAACATAGATTGCTTGCTGCTAGCACTGGGCACTTTACTCTGTTTTTCAGACGCTTTTATGAAATCCTTTTAACTTTGTTTTATATTTAGGGCTGCCTTTTAATTAGTTACCTTCCTTCTACCATTGCTCATTACTTTTGAACCCACTGGGGGCACGCCTCACTTCCTCGGTCCGCCGCGGCTTTGCCGTTTGCTGCGGAGGGAAGTGAGTATTTTTCCCACACTCCTCTTACCTTCTTCCGGTTGTTGGTGGAAGGCTGTGCTGCGCTCTAGTTGTTTTCCGACCCAGCCTATATCTGGGCATGCTGGGTCAGACGCGCAGCAGACGCGCGCAAGGCAAGCCCGTCTGTGCCCGTCCACGCCAGGATTGCGCCCTGCCCCAGGAACCCTGGCCTTTTTACAGGAATACAGAACTTACCTTCTACTTACACAAAGGAAGAGCTTTTAGATCTACAGCAGGGGGAATCCCTCACTGTCATCAGGTGGACATGGAGGTCTAAGTTTGGACTCAGTTATATGTCTGCCCCTCCTGCAATTTTCGCATGTCTCAGGCAGGCGTTGGTGATGCCTCCACAGAGAGCCACTCACCCTCCTTCCCTCCCCGCGATCACACATTCCTGGGTTTTCTCATCAATGCGAGATCCCTTATTAAGAATAAGGTTGCTTTCAGGGACTTTGTCTCGCTTCGCAACCCGGATTGGGTATTTATTACTGAAACGTGGGCTAGAGACTGCTCCGGTCCCGATCTTGTGGAGGCAATTCCCTCTGGTTACGACAGGGTAGGCAGAAGGGGTGGGGGTCTGGGCATTCTTTATAATGATGTCTATACTTGTCGCACCGACCCACTCACTACATCTCTTGATCCGTATCAGGCTTTATACTTCTCAATAAAATTCCATCCGACCGAAAGCTTCACTGGTGTTGTGACTTACCGCCAACCTGGACCGAGGTCATCATTTAGCCAGGATTTTAGCAACCTTATAGAACCGTACCTGGCAAGACCTAATCTTACCCTTTTGGGGGATTTTAACTTCCACCTTGATAAAACTTTATGTAAGGATACTAAAATATTCGTGGAAACTTTGGGCTGTTGTGGTCTGCCTCAATTGGTCAGGAGCCCCACCCATGTAGCGGGACATATATTAGATGGCATAATTTCTAATGACTCCCGGATCATGGTAAGAGAGCCTATACCTCTCTCCTGGTCAGACCACTATGCCATCCCTTTCAATCTCCAGATCCCAGTATCGTGTACAATCACACTCAATAAAAGGGTAATGGAGAAGAAGAGAAATCTTAGTCGTATTAGTAAAGAGGCTCTTCTTAACTTACTTAGGGGCATATTATCAACGGCCAGCGATAATTATCGCTGGCCGTTCACAGCGTGAGAATAGTTATCGCCGGCTACCGCAGATAATTATCGCCATGCTAGCGCTGTATTAACAACGCATAGCGCAATGGCGATAATTATTCCTGCGATAACTTGTTTTCCATGGAACATCGCTGGTTTTCCAGCGATGTTCCATGGAAAACGGCGATAACCTTGCTGATACGACCCTGTGGTCGTATCAGCAGAATCCATCTCCCATGTAAAGTATGCTTAAGTCAGGAATTTAACAGACGTTAAATTCCTGAGTTAAAGCTGAGGTAGCGCGATTTCTTTTATCGCTGCACCTCCTTGTTAATATCGCGAAGCTGCCTTCGCGATATTAACTGTGTATTTCACAGCCACGCCTTCTTTGCATCTCATTAGCGATGCAAGGCGAGGCTGTGAAAAAATGAGGCTCTACATCAAGGAAACACGCGCTAGCGTGTCCTTGATGATATTGCGATATAATTATCGCCGCTTTTCGCCCGAAAACGGACGCTAAAGCGGCGATAATTATATCGCCAGCCCTTGATAATATGCCCCTTAATAACCATCATGGCCCACTTCACTCGGATGCTAATTTGGCGGCTATTGACTTTTCCAATTGGCTTTTAGCAGCCATGGACACCCTTGCTCCCTTTAAGGAGCATTATGCAGCAAGAAAAAAGCCCTCTGCCCCTTGGTTCTCCGATAGACTGAGAAGATTGAGGCAATCCTATCGCAAGCAGGAAAGGCTCTGGCGTTCAGACCTTAACCCTGCAGGAAGAGAGTTACATAAACAACGCCTGAGGGAATATAAAGCTGCCATTATCGAGGAAAAAGTATAATTTTACTCAATGGTCACAGAATCCCTTAGGTCTCCCAGAGACCTTTTTAATGTTATTAACTCGCTCTCCTCCCCTCAGTCCCTAATTTGATGGACTTCTCCCAGGAGCTCTGCGACAGAATGGCGGATCTTTTCCGTTCAAAAATTATGGATATATATTCCTCATTGGAAACTTTTAATGCTGAGATCCCCCTATCAGTCCCTCCCAACCCCTCCCACTCCCATTTTAATAAGCCCATAACCACGGAGGAGGTACCTAAGTTACTCACCTCCCCCCCCACGGTCTCCAGAGCTTACGAACTTCCTGTTAGGGGGAATTACATCAGGCTCCCCAATGGAGTCATGCCCTGTGAAGATCTGGAAAATAGGAAGGGAGGCTATTGTTCCCCACCTCACTTCAGTACTTAATGTAGCTATCTCAGTGGGACAGTACCCCATCCCTTGGAAGTCTGCGGTGGTCAAGCCTCTTTTAAAAAAAACCCTCTCTAGATCTGGATGAACTAAAGAACTAACGTCCTATTTCTCTGTTACCAGTTCCAGCTAAAATTCTGGAGAAAATTCTGAATTCTCACCTCAGCTCCTATTTGGGGGAGCACCAGCTGCTTGATGGCTCGCAGCATGGTTTTAGAAGTGATCACAGCACGGAGACAGCACTAACGTCAGTAATCAATAATATTCGTGTTCAGGTTGATGCAGGGCACACCTCGCTGTTGATCCTTCTTGACCTTACCGCAGCCTTTGATACTCTATCTCCCATGAGACTGGTGGAACGGCTCAGGGAGATAGGGGTAGGGGGCACGGCCCTCAAGCTACTTACCTCCTTCCTTAGTGATCGGGCACAAATTGTGAAAATGGGTCCATTTCACTCGGCTCCCAACCGTCTGTTATATGGAGTCCCGCATGGCTCCTCCTTGAGCCCGACCCTTTTCAATATTTATGTCGCCCCACTGGCCAGGGTTGTCAGATCCTTTGGCTTGGAGGTGTTGTCCTATGCCGACGACACGCAAAACAGGGTGTCTATCACCCACAGCATTAGGGAATCTGCCACTAACTTCAAAAGCTGTATGCAGGCAGCCTCCTCTTGGATGGTTGAGAATTATCTTAAACTCAACAGGGACAAAACCGAGGTCCTGATCTTTGGAAACCAACTGAATGTTTGGTCCAATGATTGGTGGCCAGATACGCTTGGTTCTTGTCCTGTATGTATCCCATGGAAAGAATCTAGGCCGGGGTCATAGTGGACAATTAGCACTCTCTGAGCCTTCAGATTAATAGAACGGCGTCCACCTGCTTTGGGATTATTAGGATTCTCATGAAAATATCTCATTTCCTTTCTTCTGCCTCCCAAAAGCAGGCAGTTATTGCCTTAGTGCTGTCCAGATTGGACTATTGTAATGCCCTCTTTTTGGGCATTAACAAGGGCTTTGTTAGTCGTCTACAGCTAGTGCAGAATGCAGGAGCCAGGCTGGTGATGGATCTCCCTAAATACCACTCGGTTTATCTCAGCAAGCTGCACTGGCTCCCTTCAAACCGAAGAATTTTGTTCCAGGCTCTTTGTCTTACTCACAAGGCCTTCTATGAACTAGGCTCAGATGGCATTAAAGGGCTTTTTCAGCGCTATGTTCCCTCTAAACAGCTTAGATCAGCCAGTAAAAATGTGCTGGCAGTTCGTAGGTTTAAGAGAGCTAGATGGGGAGGCAGAGCCCTCTCCATCGTTGCTGCTAGGCACTGGAATTCCCTCCCTGTTTATATTTCTGGACTAGTGTCTCACTCTCTTTTCCGCAAAGCTCTGAAGACCTGGCTTTTTACAGGTACTTCAGTCTGAGCCTTACTTTTATTTCTGTCTGACAGCTCCTCCCGCAGCGCCTTGACGACTCTGGGCTAATATTGCGCTTTAGAAGACTAATATTTATTCATTCATTCATTTATTGGACAATGTGTCATTGTGGGCCTCACGACTGATAGCGTGCACCAGAGAATATCATCCTGGTAAGCTTGGACTCCAGAAATGTCCTCCAAAAGAGAATACATGTTCTTCTGGAAAACACTACCAGCTGAGGCCAAACCAAATGGCAGTCTGAGGTACTTAAATGAACCAAATGGAGTAATGAAGATTGTAAGTTCCTGGGACTCAAAGCTAAGGGGAATTTAGTGGTAGGCTGACCACAATTCTATTAAAGAGGAAAATTTGGAGCTCCCCAGACCAGCCAAAAGTTTGTGAATTCTGGGGAGGGGATGACAATCCACAAGAATATTGCTATTTAAAGAGCGCAAGTTGGCACAAAGTCTCACCTCCCCAGATTTTTTCCGTACAACTACAATGGGAGATACTCAGGACGAAGAATGGGATGGAACGATAATTCCTTCTGAGCAAATATTCTTCAAAACCTTTTTTAAATCATCTCTGACACTCAGAGGCAAAGGTCAAACCTTATGTACCACAGGCTGTGCATTTGCTTTTAAACGAATTTGGTGCTCCAAACCTAGCACAGTGCGTATTTTTAGGGAAAAACTGTGGGAAATTGGTTAATGATGGTCTGAATATCTGGAGAGGTACCTGCAAAAGAGGGTTCACTGGAATCTACAATAATATCTACAGTACACATATCATCTTCTATAGAACCTTCTGGAAGATCACCTAGCACAACAGGATTATCCAAACCCTGTTTAAAGTCAATTCCCATTTTTGCTAGGTCTTACCAGCCTAAAATGTTCCTCCCTTTAATGGCTACTTTTACTTTAGTAATGGTATGTCGGCCCAGACATTCTACCTTTGATTTAAAATATCCAAGCATGTAAATTTCTGTTTCCTCAAAGGCTTTGGAATTTGTCATCAGACTGAAAAAGCATTAGAGAACCTTTCCAATTCTCCTGAAAAGTGATATCAGATAAAATTGTAATTGGCGAACCAGAGTCGGCCATAACTTGAAGTGGTATACCCCCAATTACGGCATCACACCATGGCCCCTTTGCATTGTGTACTCCACTTATTGTGTTACAGTCAATTGTCAAAACCACATTGCTAAGTTTTTCAGAACAAATGTGGGTATCCTCAGTGAGGTCAATGCTGTTGATCTTGGTTGATCTTTTAGAGCTCTTGCGGACAGCTTGATAATTTCCCTTTTTTTGCATGACATGCACCATTTCCAATGCCAGGACAGTTGGGAAAATTGCCAATATGGGATTTTGACACACATCTGAAACATTTTTAGAGATTTCTTAAATGGTACTTTTCCAGGATTGTTGCCAGAAGAAATAGAACTGATGGTATCTTCACTGCGTAGATTGACTGAGTTAACTGATTGTCCTTCATGAATGGCTCTAGATTAAATCATTTAACGTTCTATTCCCTTTTCCAAATCAATTGTTTCAGATAAAGTGGGGTTCCAGCAACTCAGAAGTCTTTCTTGAATTTTTGAGAATAACATGCAAAGACAAATTGATCTTGTATGGAAATGTCCACACTTGCTCCAAACTCACAAGTAGAGACTAGGGGGAATATTAGCAACGCTTTGCGATAAATATCGCAAAGCGCGCTTAGCGCTTATTTTTTTATCGCCGGCTATCGCTGGATTTGATCGCCGAGATAGCGCGTTATTAGCAACGCGTATCTCCAAGGCGATAATTAATCCAGCGATAGCGGCGGAATGCCAGTTAATCGCATGGAATCCAGCGATAATAGGGCAGCGATAGGGGAATGCTTGATGATAATGATATGCCACGGTGGACTCAGCCCCACAATCCACCTCCCATTGTGAAGATGGGTAAGTACTGTTTGGAGCAGGTGTAAAAATACCAGCGATGACCGCGGTTAGCGCGACTTTTGTCATCGCTACCCGGGTCCGGGGCCGCATTGCTAATAGGGGGTAGTTGTGTTAGCGGCTGTTTCTGTTGACTTTTGGTTGGGAACACCTACTTTGCATGTCATTAGCGATAAATATCGCTGACATGCAAAGCGGCACCCAAAACGGTGGCTTTCGCCATTAAGCTGTCATTAACAGCTGTTAGC
Organism: Calotriton arnoldi; assembly: GCA_963921515.1. Taxonomy (NCBI): domain Eukaryota; kingdom Metazoa; phylum Chordata; class Amphibia; order Caudata; family Salamandridae; genus Calotriton; species Calotriton arnoldi. Next base: position 127,442 of record CAWUFW010015094.1, on the reverse strand, counting down.
GACAGCTTGCTAATAGGGCGTTAACAATATCGCCGCTTTAGCGGCAAAAAGTGCAGCTAAAGCGGCGATAACGCCCTTGCTAATATGCCCGTAGGATCCTTAGGGCTGCTACATATTCCTCAACAATATCCTCAGCGCTTTGTTTCCTTTAAAAAAATATTGTGACGTTCAAGCATAATGCTTGGTTTTTCATCATATTGCTTGCCCATTTGTGCCAAAGCTTCCTTGTAAGGATCCCAGTCATTTCCTGATCCCCCTTGGAGTATAAAGCGTGGTAAGTTGTCAAAAGCTTGCTGAGCTGCTAATCCAATGCAACAGTATAAGACTGCTGCCTTGCGTGCAGGAGAAAAACATGTAACATCAATTGCCACCAAATAGTTCTCAAATATTCTTACCCATTGGTGCCATTTAATAATTGGTTTGCAAGGTGCTTGTAGGAAAGGTGGTGGCAATGTGATTTGTTGTGTTGAGACCATTATTTCAGGTAAAGATTAACCTCAATTGAGGAAAGTACAAGGTGACACTTAATAGTTACAGAGTAATTGTAGGCAGAATTATCGTCAGCGAATAAATGTCAAGAATAATGAAGAAGAAAGAAAAATAAAACAATATAATTTAAAAAGGCCCAACTGAGTAGTAAGTATTGTCTTTGATCCCAAGACGTTTCCAGCGTATTGCAGGGAGAAATAACACAGACAAAAATACCTGTAAAGTACCTGTATTCCTTGAAAACGGCTTGTGAAGAGGACAAGTGCTGCCAGCGGCTCCGTGTCTGAGTGAGCTGGGGGAGAAGCTGACGCATTGAAGACAAACGCCAGCAGGCTGCGCTGCACTCACGTGAATTAGGGAGGGGGCACGCGCTAACTTTAAGCGTGCTGCAGGGAGTGCGCACACACTCATGTGACTTGCCAGGCGTTGATCAGTAGAGGAGCGTCTCACTGTTAAAAAGCAAGAGGAACCAGGCTCCGTGAAGAAAACGAAATCCTCATGTCTGGAGCATAGCAGAGACCAGCAGATAATAGATAAGCTATGACTAGGTAGGGGACCGTTAAAAACAGCGTGGTTCAGTGAAATGAAGGAAGGGTGGGTCGTAGGTGCCACCAAGAATCATCCCATCCTCGTCGCCAATATGTGATAGATCCAAGCGTAGCCAGAAAGTGATCCAAATCGAGGTTTATAGAGTGCAAGTCAAAACACCCACGACCGGGAGCATCCGGCATCCGCAGATCTCAACCGCAAATGACTAATTGCTGGGAGACCTCCAGTTGCCGTTCCACTGCCCGAGCGTAGAACCATAATTGAATGACAACAACAAGCTTCTACTTTAATAACATCGGTTTCGAGGAGACCGCTTTTACCTCCCTCGCGACAGCAAGGCCCTTATTATATCACAGTTATCAAGACTTGGGAGAGTGGAGGAGAGAGATAGACAAGGATAAAAGTGGTGGAACAGGAGGAGGTACGGACAAAAGGAAGAGGGTGAAATGAGTAGAGAGAAAGCAGTCATACAAGAGACAAAGGGTGATGGGAGAGAGCTGGGTAGAGACAGACTGCTTCCCTTGTCTTCATTGTGTCACTCATAGTCCTTGAAATGTCACTCATAATTACACTGAAATTATGCAAATGTCACACATAGGAATCTGAAACCTTGGCAGCTATGTTTCTATGGTTTTAAAGGAAGGTGATTGGGGGCGGAATGGGGGCAAAGGTCCCTATCAGGTGACGCCCCTCCAAGGCCCCGCCCCCTCCTCACACGGTGAAATTTGTGTCTCAGTTGGCAGGTATGATGCCATCTGCCAGGGCTTTAAGTGGGCCGGGTCCCGCCGGTGCTGAGCACCGGCTGTTTTTAAAAGGGGGCCTCGAAACGGGTCCCTATTGGGCTCTGTTTATGGCCTAGCACAGCCAGTCTGTTTTTTTGCGGACTGCAGTGAGAGAATGCACAACAATGTGTGCATGCTCATTTGCTCACTTCTCACTAGTGAACTTTAGCACTCAGCCCACTAACACCCAGTGCCCACGTTCATGGTGAAGGAGCTCACTCCCAGGCAGGATCGGATTGGCAGGCCATTGTCCGAGGGGCTTATGATAAAGGCCAGCTGGTGGGCCGCGTTTTTTTTCAGCTGCAAATAAACTCCCAACATTTTCCTTGGCTGTCCGCAAAGGTGGCTGCAGGCGAAAAGTAGAGGACCACAGTAGGACCAAGTACAGGCCTTGGGTGCTCACTGTCATGTGCGGTCGGACAATGAGCCAAACTGAGCAGGCACAGCATGTCACTGAGCGCGACAATTAAGCCTCTGGGAATGGCGATGCTGTTTTTGAGCATCACAGCTAGCACTAATGGGGGTGGAATAAAAGGGAGTTGTGCTTGCAAGGAGCCTGATTACAAACGGTGGCCATTTAAGAGGCTCTACTTTCGTCTCCAGCAGCAGACAGACGAGCCTTGGATGTCTCCTTCCACATGTCATCTTCAAAACTATGAGGCGCACCCGTTTTTCAATGAGAGAAAATGAAACAAAATAAGGCTAGAAAAACAAATTGAGCAAAAAGAAAACTTTGACAACTCAAAACAATAGTTTTTTTGACATTACTGTGAAAAACATTCATCCTGGCACAAAAATGACAAAGGTAAGGGAGTAACAAAATGGAACGAGCACAGTTTTGAGACAAAAGGTAAAGTGAGATGTGCAAAGTGTAGAAGAATGACAAAAAGAGGGGAAGAGAAAAGTAAATTAAGAGAGAGGAAAATAACTCCCATGATACTAATTAAGCAACATTTTATGAAAAGTTATTATCCACAATCGTAGGCTACTTTTTAGGTCGAGCCTAGAGTCAGCGCGCAAGCGCTGATCTAGGGAAGATCTGTGGAAGTTCAGTATGTGAGGGAAGCTCTCCCCACTCCCCCGCCTATATTTTTCATTGGCTTGTGACTTTGTCCTTCATAAATGCTGTTTTCTGATTGATTATGAGGCTTGTTAGTCCCTCCTTATTACGTCCATGTCGTCATTTGTATCCTCCCATGGCTACTGGCCCCTTTACTTCGAGTGTTACACAGTACCTGTTATTTAGACTGTGAGCACTATTTTCTTTAATGAGGTTCTCCTACTGCCTTCTCTACTCCCCCCTCCCTCCCGTTGTCCGTGCCTTCTCACCCACTCCCGTTTTCTGTGCCTTCTCCCCTCCTCCCCCCACCCGCACTCCCGTTGTCTGTGCCTTTTCCCCCCTCCCGTTGTCCGTGATGCAATGTGTAATGCTGGAGGGCCCTAGGCCCTCATGCATGAATAAGAATGACACAGACACTGTAGTTAGTTGGTAGAACTGGCCCAGGGCACGTGCGCCCGGCCCCTTTTATTGCCAGGGTCACATGTCCTATGATGCCTGTGCTGGATAGGTGTGGGGTGGGGTGTAAGCCAGCCCTTGGGGAGCGGCTGGTGTTAGAACAACTAGACAGTGACTAGCAGGTCACTACATCCCTCCCAAACTTTATTCAAACTGGAAACAATAAAAAGTCCAAACTGTGAGAAAGAATACAACAACATTACAGCAACTTCCGCTGAGTCTCTGTAGCTGCCTGCAAAGCAAAGATGATGGTAAGACAGCAGCTGGGACCACTAGTCCTATTTGGCACAGTTCATGGGTGCCCTGCGAGCCCGGTCCTCTTTCAACTCTGGGCATGGAAGTTGACACCACTGTCTTTCCAGGCATAGCTCTCGTGGTGACGGAGAAGGTAGAGTGATGGTGGATCGGATAGATGTTCCTTTTCACCAATCAGTCCTGGTTGTCGTGGCATCTCCACACAGACAGCATTGCTTCTCTCTACGAAATGGTGGAGTTGTTGCAAGACATCCCTCTCACTAGGATGCCCCTCTCGCAGGTGTTCCCCTCTCACGGGATGTCCCGGAGGCCCTCTTCACCAAGTTTCCACTGGACTGGGTGCACTTCGCCATGTCGCTCCAACACCAACTGCTGGGTGTGTGGAGGAAGTGCTACGAGTCCCACCTTCAAGTCCTCAGCTCCACCTGAAGGGTAGTTATTTACTCCTGCCACTTCGCACGAGATCTTCGTCATCCTGGGACCTGAGGAAGAGCAGCTGTAGAGTAGACTCATCTGAGTCATCTCTCGTGGCGGGACCCGCTCTCACGGGCATCCCTGAGGCCTTTGCCCCTGGCTCGCCACGGTCTGGTGTGGCGTGGTCGGATCTTAGACCTGGGTCCCAGGCAGCTTTACTTCTCCACGCTGCAGGCCTCACACAGTTCCTACGTTGCTTCCTTTTGCCTGGCACTACCCACGCGCAGAGAAATGCCTCCACAGACCCCAGGCTCGCTTTGTGGGACTTTCTCCCTCAACCTGCCACACTCTAGCCTTTGATTGCCAGCCTCGTGGGGTTGGAGACTCCCAGCCTCATGCACTGGGCACCTTCACAGACGGCCACCGCCCAGGATACATACAGGCTGCCGGACTCCGCAGGACATCCTCTTCTCCATGGTAAGTCTTGTCTACCTTTTCTAATTGTAAGCGGGGCGCTCGCTGCCTTACGCTGCACAGCGGCCCTCCTGCTCACTTCAACTTTACGGCGTGGCACACCAGCCGTTGTCTGTTCACTCTGCTGGGGGCCTCCTTTTACCTCATGCTGGCAAGCGACTCACCCCACCCCTTTTATCACCGGCTTCCTCAGAGATGCAAACCTTGCACCGGGCCCAGGCACACGCTCTTTGCGGCCACAGTCAGGGCACCATCTGGGAAAATCTGCCATACAACAGGAGACCCAGCCGGGCGGCAGAACCTCCTCCCTCTTCCCGGTAAGTCTTCGCAATACTACAGCGGCATAGGGAGAGGGTGGAACACACAGGCTTCTTCAGAATCTGTGTGTGTTCTGCTTACATTTCTTAAATTTTCTCTGCGGCGGTCAGCCGTCCTTTCTTTCTTACTCGCTCCCGCCCCTCGCAGCAGGCACTCTCGCTTCACGGGCTGCGCGGGGGGCTGGAGCTGCCACCTGGAAATCTCCGGTGCCTCGCTTTGGCGGCCTCAGTTAAGACCGACGCCACCTCCTCATGCCGGCAGTCCTCCTCATTTATTGGGGTTTGGGGCACTATGCTATACACTTCAGACGTCTCGTTCCCCTTCCGTACATCGACTAGCAGCACCAGCCTTGCCACTCACTATGGGGCGCCCGCTTACTCCACTCAACGTTCTCCTGCTTGGTCCCTCATCACTACAGAAGCTGCAGTACCTTTACTTCTCAGGTGTCGTCAGCCTCGCATCACCTTCCAGGCCTTCGCCGGGTGAGGGGCCATCAACACACTGGCTTCTGGAGCCGTCTCCCCACTTCTCTCACGCGCTCTTCTGATGCGGGGTGGGCTCCCGCTCTGCTGCACTAAGCTCCTTCACCACGCAGGTTGTACTGCGGTCAGGTGCCGCCATGTGTTCACAGGCACATCCGTTGCGGGGTTACCTCTTTCACCCCGGGGCTCTTCACATGCCCCGCAGCCCATCAGGTGCATCCTGCGCCTACTCACAGGGGGTGCCCTCGACACGGGCAGCACTCTCCCCCTTCAACCACCTAACAAGGCGGCTGCACACGTGGGTAGGTCCCGCTCGTCACCAATGTAATGCTGTAGGGCCCTAGGCCCTCATGCATGAATAAGAACGACACAGACACGGTAGTTAGTTGGTAGAACTGGCCCAGGGCACGTGTGCCCGGCCCCTTTTATTGCCAGAGTCACATGTCCTGTGACGCCTGTGCTGGACGGGTGTGGGGTGGGGTATAAGCCAGCCCTCGGGGAGTGGCTGGTGTTAGAACAACTAGAACAAAAACCAGGCAGCAGGTCACTACACAATGCAATAGGTCTCGCGTAAATGCGAGTCCTATTGCATTGCAAATGCTTGTTTTACATTACCACCTATTGCAAGCTCAGCATAAATTAATTTTCAACCCTCCCGTTTCGTCCAGTGTCTTAGGTGACTGCCTCAACAAAATGTAAAAAAACACGCAAAAACAACACGTACAAAATGGAAACAAAAACTGTTTGCTGTTGTTTTCCATTTTTTTTTTATACACGCGTTTACATCGGGTGTAAATTTAAAATCATATCTTACACCAAGACAATTTTTTTTCGGAGTCTGAAATTTCCACTGCTCACAAGTGTCCTCATAAGTTTCATGGAGACTTGAGCAACCATCCGTGCTGAGGGACCGTGGAAATGAACAGGGCGCCATTTCCACTCAGTAGAAGGTGCCAGAACATCACAAAAACAAGCACAATGAGGGGCTTATTTATGAGCCCTTGCGTCACTTTTGCGCCGCCGGTGCGTCACTTTTTGTGACGCACCAGCGGTGTAAAAAATGCGCCAAGTTGCATCATATTTACAAAGTGACGCATCTAGGTAGATGCGTCACTTTGTAAACCTCTGCGCCACAGGATACCTGCGCCAGGTATAATGGGGCAGATCTACAAGAAAGTGACGCATCTGTATTGATGCGTCACTTTCCCTGCGCCACCCTCAGAAACCCTTGCGCCACCATAGATGCGCCGTATTTACAATACGGCGCACTATGGCGCAAGGATTGACAGAAATTCTGACGCATCTGTTGGCGGAAAAGTCACGCATTGCTGGAGTCGTGTCGCAAGCACGACGCAACTCCAGCAATGCGTGTTGAGGCCTATTCCCACTACACTGCGTCACTACTTACGCTTGCTTCAAGTAGGCGTAAGGTTTTGATGCATTGGCGTCCTAAAAGTGGCGCAGTAAAATCTTGTAGATTTCACTGCGTCACTTTTACGAGGCCTTCCTGCGTGGGAACGCCCACCCTGCATACATTATACCTGATGCAGGTATAATGTGACGCAGGGCTTTACAACGTGACGCATCTCCCTAGATGCGTCACGTTGTAAATAGGCCGCATTTTTTGTGCCACCATTGCGTCAAAAAAAGTGACGCAATGGCGGTGCAAGAAGGCGCACGGGGCTTGTAAATCTGCCCCAATGTATGTAGGGTGGGCGTTCCGACGCAAGTAAGCCTCGTAGAAGTGACGCAGTGAAATCTATGAGATTTCACTGCGCCACTTCTAGGACGCAAATGCGTCAATATCTTACGCCTGCCTCACAGCAGGTGTAAGACTGACGCAGGCACATTGAAATGGGACTTGCCCATGTTAAATGACCCCTTGCTGAAGTTGCGTCACTTTTGTGACACACTCCAGCAATGCGTCATTTTTGCGCCTACAGATACGTCAGAAATACTGACTTATCTGTAACTCTTTGCGACATGATGCGTCATATTGTAAATATGACGCATCCAGCATGTCGCAAGGAGGGCGCAATGAAAAGTGACACATCGCTGTTTTCACGCAGCGATGCGTCACTTTTCATAAATGTGGCCCTGAGTGTCTTTTAAGCCGCAGGGATGACACTAAGGGGCAGATTTACAACGACCGGCGCATCCCTGCAAATCAGCAGGGATGCGCCAGAAGAGATGCGATACGCAAGTCTACCCTTGCGCCACCACGGATGCATCGCATTTACAATGCGGCACACCGTGGCGCTTGGATAGGCAGATGCGTGTCGCGTCTGATGGCGTAAGGGCGGCGCATTGCTGGAGTCGTGCCGCAAGCGCGACGCGACTCCAGCAATGCTCAGGGGCGCCCTATGCCTAACATGCTGCGTCACTCCTTACGCCTGCTTCAAGCAGGCGCAGGGTTTGACGTAGCATGGATGTAAATGTGACTCAGTGAAATCTTGTAGATTTCACTGCGTCACTTTTACGAGGTGTTCCTGTGATGGAACGCCCACCCTGCGCCGGAACGCCCACATGAAACCTAACGCAGGTTTCATGTGGCGCAGGGCTTTACAACGTGACGCATCTCCCTAGATGCGTCACGTTGTAAATAAGGCGCAACGTGGCGCATGGTTTACGCCGCCGCTGTGTCACAGAAGTGACGCAACGGCGGCGCAAAAGTGGCGCAAGGGCCTTGTAAATCTGCCCCTAAATTTCCGTTTGAGAGCACAACACCGCCCCCCCACCACCACCATTTTGCAATCCTATGTGGATACGTACTATGTAAATGTCGACCTTAGTGGAGAGACGTGCGAGGCGGAGGCATGTAGTTTGGAAAGAAGGATTTATCATATATGGTCAGGCCCAGCCGCCCATACAGACCTTGGGATAAAGGCCTGTCTGTTCCCATGTGAGGCCAGTTAGACTTGGGCAGTGTCAGGCACATGTCTAAGGAGTCTAATAACCATCTGAATGTGCAGGGTTTTCAAATGCCCGTCTGGCGTGCGACTGATTTTTCCTCAGCCCTTCCATACTCTAAAATATTACAGTAAGCAAGGGTAAAGCTGACCACCATGTATTATTTGGAGGTCAATAAAAGCTACACACGAGCTGAATGGGCCCTGGGGTACTTATCTGCTGTTTGGTTCTGTGTTTCTGTCACTGGCCAACTCGAAGCACCTATCAGGAGAACCAAGAATAGCCTTGGGTCCAGGCAACCTCTAGGCAGAGCAGGTAGGGCAGGTACCAGAGACATCTTGGAAAAAGCACGCAATACCTGCACCCTGACCTCTGCATAGACCACCTCCTCCGCCATGGGGGCTGGAGACGCTTCACCAAAGCTTCCCACGCTCGTCAACTCAGCTCTGCACCAAGAAGGACCAGCTCGCTGCTTGACAGATGTTATGAGCACTGGAATTTTTTTTTGTAAGCCTTTCTGCAAGCTTGTGACCTTGGTTTTCGTTTTCCGGCCAAGCCTTCTTCAGATGCAGCCCCCGCAGTGTGTGGGAGGGTGAGAAACGAGAAATACCACCCCGGAGCACAGACAGCGGTGGGCAGAGAAATCAACAACCAGAAATGGAAAAAATAACAAAAAACAAAGGCCAAAAATGTTTTTAAATGCAGGTGACTTTCTGAAAGCAGCCGAGACCAACAGGAGCTATAGAGCAAAAAGAGGAACCTGCATAGAAGACACTGTGAATGCTGACACACCCACTTGTCCTGGCCCTGTGAGAAACATTAGGAACCCAGGTCGGGAGACATTCCTTTAAGGTGAAAGAGTGGACCACCTCAAAGAGAAGCCCTTACTGTTTCCAGGCCTGTGGAAAGCTTTATCCAGGTGAGAGGTACAACACCTGCTCTCAAAATATGTATGCTATGCCCAGGCCTGGAGAGAGATATGTCCATTTAAGAGGGAGCGTCTCCTCTAGAGAAATCTATGCTGAGTCCAGACCCAGGGCTGGACGGGGCATCTAAAAAAGCAGCCCTGGCAAAAATGCTCACACCATCCTCACTCCCTTCTTCTCGTACTATCTCTCCTTATGCATCCATTCTCTCTCTTTCCTTCTCTCCTCTCCCTCTCTGATCGCTTTCTCTCTAACTCCCCCTTCCCTCCCTTTTTCCTCAAGCCTCCCCATGCCTGCTGCAATTAACCTCTAGCAGGTGAGGAACGTGACAGAGGCACCAGGAGCGGCCCTGGGCTTTCAAAACCACCTCCAAGGGCTCCAGCTCACTGGGGAAATGCCTGGTGGAATAGAAGGTGATGAAAACTGATCCAGCGCGATATTAGCAAACAGCATTCATACACCAGATACTCACTTGGGCCCATACATTCATACTACGCTAATACTTACGCTGGGGTTATCAGTTGTACTCTTTATCAAAATCCCTGCTACCAATTACCTTCCGATTGAAGAGTAATGACTTACCAATGAATCCTTTGCTAATTGGGAAGTTTAAAATGAGTGACATTCATTATAGTACATAATCCTGAAATAACCACTGAGTCAGGAAGTTTTAAAATGTTTATCTAAAGATTTAGCAGAGTAAATTACAGAACCACATGGTACTTAATCGAATATCACGGATGAAGCATAGAATAATAATTATTGATTCATGACGGTCCCTCAGAAAGGAGAAGATAGAGACAGCAGCGCAACTAAAGGTTGCATTTATATTTACCTAAATGCGAGAACCAAACCCCTTGGCCAAGGAGTTGGAAAGAATATGACCCAGGAAGGATGAAGAGCAAAGACCTCCTCCAGGATCAGGACAGGACCGGTGACCTCTCTACAACGACTCCTGCGTCGTTCCCCTCTCTGATACTCGGCTTCTCCTCGATTCTCCCGTGCCTTCCTTCTAATGAACTCCGCCGCCCCCTCCTCAGGACCTCTCTGGACAGCGATTCAGTCTGCAATCGATCAGCTTGACGGTCTGGAGCTAGAAGCTAGCTAATTAGCTAATTCTATATCTATTATACCCTCTACGCCCATGTACCTCCCCTTAATGTTGCTAAAATATGGGACCACTACTTCTGATTGGACAGGGACAGGGGTTGATCCTCACACCATATTGATTTGGTACGAATTCTGAAGACCTTTGTCTTTAAACTACCGCCCATCAATTTTAATACATTGGCTTTATTTCCCACCCGTCTCACGACAAAGTTTTATTCATTTTCCATATACATAGTTGCAAGTTTGGCAAGAACACATAACTATATCAATATCGGCCATTAGGTCGTGGCCTTGGACGACGTCCAGGTTGACTTCATCTTTATTCTTTGGCAGCCAAGCAGGGCACACATGCGCAGAATCATTGTCTCTCGAGTTTCAGATCACCAACCCCAGGCCCAAGTTTACGAACTAATAAAAGTCAAAGAAGAAAATATTAAAATCATAAATAATATGTTTCACTGTATACCCACTCTTTCTACTCTATCCCCATTTACTTATAAATCTATCCCGCATTAGTAGCGTTAAGAAAACGACAAATTAATAATAACACAAGAGCAAGCTGAAGCATGTGAAAACATCAAGCAGCCATTTTAATACACACTGCGCAGAAGCAGAAATTTCCCACCAAGCAAAGAAAGACGTCACACCATGTGATATGGATGAGACATGCGCAGTAAGGTTCCCGCGCTTTAGCGGCCATTTTAGAAAAAGACAAGCGTTACTTGTTAGTTAGAACACATAGGCAAGCTTCCTTGCTATTCATGTAGAGTATGCAAAGTTAATATACACAATACAAGATTAATAAATTAATACTGTGAGGTGATTGCATTCGAGCAAGTCTCATTTTTGAGTCCTTGCTCCATCAATCCCCTCTCTGATGGCTTTTCAGAGCCATCAAAATACTGCCCTCAATCAGATGCCAACTTTTAGCAAATAGTTTCATTCTCATTTTTACATTTTCTATTTTTAACATCCCCTTTCAATTTCTTGTATAATTCACTTCTCAAATCCTCAAGTTCAATTTCATCAACCTTTCTCTTCTTTCGTCTTCCTGTCACACTATACGATTCATTCTTTCTACAACATTTGCACCATATTATTATCGTCAGTACTATTATTGCTATTCCTGCTAAGGGTACTAGTATTTGACCTGTAAGCCCTTTTCCTACATTAGAAAACCAGGTACCAATTGACGCAATACTACTTGTCAATTTTTCCCATACACTATCAACTTCCAGTGGTTTAAGTTCCTTCTCAAGTTTAGTTATATTCTGTATATACGTTCCAATTTCTGCACTTTTATCAGGAATGTAAGTGCAACAATGTTTCGTCTTCAGTAATTTACAGACTCCGCCCTCTTTTGCCAATAAAATATCAAGAGCAAGTCGATTTTGCATTACCATAGATCTAATCGCAACCATCTCCGCATTAATCATTAGAAATCCTCCAGCAGTATCAGTTGATAAACGATCAACCACTGTAGACAATTTACATATTTTCCTTGAGTTTAGAATTATTCCCACCGAAGGTATCAATGCACCAAATATATCACCTACAATTTCAGAAAAACTAGCTCTTTTACTACGTTTTAGTTCGCCATTGTTTTCATTGCTCCCAGTGTTTCTTTTTACGTGGTATATTTTTGGAAATACTATTCCAAAATAACAACTTCCATACCACCGTGCAGGAAGCCTAAAATAAGCCTTATTCCCGCATACATAATAGATTCCAGGAAAAACTGAATCTGTTCCTCCTTTGATTCCCCAACCTCCAAGAATTAAGAAATTGTGTTCACATTCACTGGTACCGATGAAAACATTGTTATAATCAGTCCTTAATCTATGTAGACAAATTTTCCCCGTCTTTACAAAATCCAGAGCCATAGCAGCTTGAGCCTTGCCAGGTGTGTAACTCCCTTCTTTCTCAGCCCAAAGTGGCAAATGAGCCTTATGCTCAAAAGCTTTCTTTTGAAAATCTTGTCTTCTATCTTCTACTAAATTCAAAAATATCTTTTCTTCTTCGTGTAAAGAACATGTTAGATTGTGTCTATGTGCATGTGTTATGTCAATCGATTTCATTGTTAAGAAAAATTCTCCCATAAACTGTGCGTCTTGACTACTAAGCACTGGGTTCATACTCCTTCGAATCGGAACCTCAGAAAATATCACATCTATGTTTGAATAATAATAATATTGAAGTCTCCCTGTTCTATAAAATAAACTAGCTAATACACTACATGATATGCCATATGTCAATGGTAAGTGATGATATGTAAATCCTTCTGCTACTGATTCAGGTAACTTCATACAGACATAACAATTACTAACTTCCATGGTATCATTCTACATATTGAAATAATAACTTTGTGAAAACATTTAAACTAGTGTCGTTATCAGTTATTTCATGATGAAATTCTGGTTCATTTTCTGCCATTAGTTCTACTCTATTTCCCTTCATGTGTGCTGTCTTTCCTTTAGTTTCGTTATTAATCTTTTTATCCATTAAGGTAAGGGACTGCTACGATCAGGACTAACCATACTATAAGCACCATTACTAGACTACATATGCATATTGCACAGCATCTTCTACAACATCTCTGTTTTGGTCTCCCAGCAACTCTATCATCAGGCATTTCGACAAGGAAGATTGCTCTTCTTATCTATTTTCGCTTTTCTTTATACGACTCTTTTGCGTAGTCAAGGTGGTCTTGTTTCTTTCTCGTACGTCAGTTCTGCACTTGTTCCTTCGTCACCACTTTCACTTGACTCTGAGCTCTCGTAATCTTCAAGAATAATGTAAGTCCAATCAGGACCCTTGAATTTGTTATTTACAAGTTTCAGTCTCTTGCTTCTTCTTTTTCTTAGTTCTGTATTCTTGTTCGGTTTGACTTGTTACTTCATTTACTTGATCTGGATCTTCACTTCTGGTTGTTATGTGGTATTTTACTCTTTTAATGACACTAGGCCAATGATCACCTTTTCTTGTTTTCTTTGTTTGCACTGTTTCTTTATTTTTATCTTCAGCAATCTCTTTATTTTCACTGTTTGACACCTTTTCATTTTCTGCGATTACTGTTTTTCTTTCTTGCTCTTTTTCAGGCCTTATTGGTTTTTCTTCTGCAGCTCCTCCGTGAGTTTCCAATAATTGACCTTGTACTTTGTTTAATTTTTCATGTTTATGTTTCTCGAGATCTTTTTCTTCTGTGTGATTTTCTGGATCTAACTGGTTCTGATCAGGGCTTATTGCACTTTGTACTTCTGCAGCCTGACCGGATTCTTCTAAACCTGTCTGTCCCTGCTCAAAACTTGTTGGTTCTTCGTTATTTTGAGCCCAGTTCCCTTTCCATATCTGGTCCTGCTCAGGTTCTTTTATTGTATGTTCTTCTTTTCCCTGAGCTGCTTCTTCTTCACCTATCTGATCTTCTTCAATTTCTTCCAATTTTGTTTGACTTCTTGTTCTGTAGTAAACTTCAGGAATTTCTACCACCGGTATCCAGTCCTGACTTGTGCTCGGTTGTTCTTCTGCAGCTTCTCTTGAATCTCGAACCTGAGATTCTTCAGCTGGGCAACCTTCAGCTTCCTCAGTGATTGATGCTGTCTGAGGATTTTCTTCTTCAGGGTCTGGTACTCTTTTGGTGTGGCTTACATGAATCCAATTAGGAAATCCTGCACACTTCACAGCTGTATTGGTAGTCAGTATGACTTGACAAGGTTTTCCCCATCTAGGTGATAGACACGTCTCTCTGGTGTGATTCTTCACTACCACCCAGTCACCAGGATTCAGATCATGTTCTTGTTCAGGCTGCCTCGAAACTGCGTCTTCTCCGACCTGATGAGAGAGAGAACGCACTAGGTCAGCCAATCCTTTGCAATAATCCAGTACCATATCATCAGATATATTCAGCAGTTTGTTTATGGGAACATGTGCTTGTCTCATTGCTCTTCCCATCATTATCTCGTGTGGGCTCAATCCCGTATTTCTATCGGGAATGCTTCTGAGTCCCATTAAGACGAGTGGCAATGCATCTGGCCACTCCAATGACGTTGATGCACACATTTTTCCCAGTCTTGATTTTATAGTGCCATTCAATTGTTCAACCACTCCAGAAGCCTCTGGGCGATATGCACAGTGCAATTTTTGTTCAATTTGGAATGCTTCACAGATTATTTGAATCACTTCACTGTTAAAATGTTTTCCTCTATCTGATTCCAAAGTTACTGGGAAACCAAACCTAGGAATGAGTTCTCGTAGTAACAGCTTTGCGACTGTAATGCTGTCACTCCTCCTGGTAGGGTAAGCCTCCACCCACTTTGAAAACAGACATACTATGACTAGTACATATTTCAACCCACTGCATGGTGGTAACTGTATAAAGTCGAACTTTAGTCTTATAAATGGACCTTCTGCCTTTCCAATTTTCCCAAACCCAATTATTGTTTTTCTTCCTGGATTATGCATCTGGCAAGTCAAACATCTCTGACAAAGGCTCTCTGCTACAGCCCTGAACTTGGGATTGTACCAGTTCTGTCTGAAAAGCCTAATCATTGCATCTCTCCCTATGTGTGTGTCTCCATGATACATCCTGGCCATTTGAGAGAGCAGACAGTCAGGCATGACTGGTCTGCGATCAGCACAAATCCACACTTCATCATCTCCCCTTTGGGAACAACCCACTTTGATCCATGTTTTCTTCTCACTTTCATCAGCACCATCTTGCAATCTTCTAACCTCATTCCATGTTTCAGGTGGCATATACAACATAAGTTGGCAGCTGATTCCCATTCTTTCCACCCTTTTATTGACTGACAATCTATTTCTGGCACAATGTTGAGCCACAAGATCTGCATATCTGTTGCCGACTACCACCCAGTCATCTCCTGACTGGTGTGCGGCACATTTCACCACAGCCAATTCTTTTGGTGATTGTATTGCTTCCAGCAATTCCCTTACAAATTGTCCATTTTTAATGGGAGATCCTGAAGAAGTCATGAAATCCCTCTGCATCCATAGTTGGCCAAAATCATGCACAACCCCGTAACCTTACCATATTGGCTATCTGTAAATATAGTCACTTTTTGATTCCTCCCAATTTTGCACGCTTTTATCAAAGCAATCAATTCAGCTACTTGTGCAGATTTTACTCCTGGTAAATAGGATGCTTCAACTATTCCAGTTAATTCACATACCGCATAGGCAGCAGTTAGTTTACCGTCTTCATGCCTCTGGCATGAACCATCAACAAACAGCTCTCTGTCTGGCTTTCTAAGGGGCTGTTCTTCAATGTCCGGACGTGGTTTCGTGCATAATTCTGTGACTTGTAAGCAATCATATTCTTCTTCTTCGTTATTTTTAATTTCCTCATGATACGGGTCTGGTAGTAATGTAGCGGGATTTACTATTGTACACCTCACTATGTTCACATTTTCAGCACCCATTATTATTCTCTCATATTTAGTCAGCCGACTAGGAGTAAGATGCTGAGTTCGTGTTCTTGTCAACAGAATCACAACCGCATGTGGAACAAACACCTTTACTGGGTGTCCCATCACAATTGACTCACTTTGTTCAATACTTAAACAGGTAGCCGCTACTGCTTTTAAGCAGCCTGGCAATCCGGCTGCCACTGGATCCAATGTAGCAGAAAAATATGCTATAGGACGTCTGTCCAAACCATGTCTCTGGGTTAGGACTGAAAGTGCACAATTTTCTCTCTCTTGACAGAACAATGCGAAGCTTCTCTTATAGTCGGGCATGCCTAGGGCCGGTGCTGAGCACAGAGCATTTCTCAATTTTACAAAAGCTCCTACACTCTCATCATCCCATTCAACTGGGTCCTTTGCTTTCTTTTTTGTCATTTGAATTATGGGCTTCGCTAACAAGGAAAATCCTAGTATCCATTGCCAACAGTAACCTACTATTCCTAGGAACATTCTCACTTCTCTCTGGGTTACAGGCATTTGCATTTTTTAATCAATTGTAATCTTTCCGAGGTTATTCTTCTTTTTCCCCTCTCAATTTGGTGTCCCAGATATTTAACAGCTGTTGTACAGAACTGCAATTTTTCTGGTGAGACTTTATGCCCTTCTTCAGCCAAATGATTTAATAGTGCTATGGAATCAACAACACAGTCCTCTCTGGTGTTCGAGGCCACCAGTAAGTCGTCGATATATTGCACTAGGACTGAGCTTCCTGGCATCACTAGTTTCTCTAAGCACCTTTTCAATAACTGATTGAAAATAGAAGGACTTTCCGTGTACCCCTGAGGAACATGATTCCATACATAGACTTTGTTCTCAAATTTAAATGAAAAAAGATACTGGCTGTCTGGATGCAATGGTATTGAAAAGAACGCTTGACATAAATCAATCACTGTGAACCATCCTGCACTCCAAGGAATCTGGTATAGCATTACTGCAGGATTGGGCACTATAGGACAACAAGGTTCCACAATCTTATTTATTTTGCGCAGGTCTTGCACAATCCTATATTTTCCGCTAGGTTTCTTTAAACCCATTATTGGTGAATTACATGGGCTACTCATTACTTCTTTTAATATATTTTGTTCTACCATTCGAATGATTTCTTCAATGACTCCTTTCTTTACTTCTGCACTCATTTTGTACTGTCTAGTATTTGGGAAAATCGCACCTTCTTTTACAGTAATTTTAACCGGGTCTATTTTGGCCATAAGTCCTACTTCCTTTCCTGTGAAATCCCATACTGTGGGGTTTACTGTAGTTTTCAATTCTTCTGGCAGCTCATCTTTTGTTATCAAAGAAAACATCTCATCTACCTCTGTACCTTGTTTAGCAATCATAAACTTATATACATGATCTTCATCTGGGGTCTGAACTGCCACACCATCCAGTGTGCAGAAAATTGTGCAATTCATTTTGCACAACAAATCACGACCTAATAAATTTACTGGACTAGAATCACAGACTACAAATTGATGCATTTCTCTGAAATTTCCAATTTTAACTTCCATTGGTTCGGTAAGAGGTGTTCTAATCTTTCTATTAGCTACTCCCACTACTTGGATAGCTTCTCCAGAGAGAGGAAGGTCTGGAATGTCTGCTGTTCTCACAGTAGACCTGGTAGCTCCAGTGTCCAAAAGAAAAGTAATATCATTACCTTCACATTCCCTTCAACATATGGGCCTGACTAATCTACCGATAAGGATGCGCCAAGTACGCACTCCTTCTCCCCCTCTCCCAGGCACCGTCATGAACTGTATTGACAGAAATCGTCCTGTAAAAGAAACTGTGATGTTACATAATCATTCTTACCACTTCCTCCTTGATATCCGACGTCTGTACCGTGGTTTGCTCTGCTTACATTACCCTGAATAGGTGCAGGTGGCAACTGACTCTGAAGGTTTACACCCTGCTGTGAGTCATTCTGCGTCTGTGGATTTAAATTTTGATTTGGGCCATTATTATTCCGAATCTTTTTACATTCATCCTTCCAATGCCCCAATTTTCCGCATCCATGACAAGGAAATTTCTTTTTAGCTTCTTCTCTACTCATTCGTCCTCTCACTTTTCCACCATTTCCAGTATCGCCATTCGTTCCAGAATCCTTTCCTTGATTTTCACTTGGATTTTCCAAATTAATTCCCCGTTTCTCGGCCATTTTCACCTGTGCCCACACAGCACTTTTTCCTGCAATTTCTTGTGCCTATCCTCAATATCGTCTCCACAGTATTTCGCATATTTCAGAATCTCGTCTATGGGCTTGCCTTGCCAACACAACATGTGCTGCTTAATCATCTGACAAATTTCTGGCTTCAGACCATAAACAAATCGATACATAAAACTGATTCATGTTCTTGTCTCCAATGTCCTCAAATCCACTATACTGCTTAAATACCTGCAATAAACGCTCATAATAGGTGTGTACCGATTCACTAGCTTCTTGGGTGGTTCGGTCTATTTTCACCCAATCTGTTTCTTTCGGTGGTATTTTGCCTTTCAGGTAAGTTATCACCTGCTGATACTTTTTCATTACATCATTTGACGGGGCACCTGTCTTTGGATCTCTAGGATACTCGTCACTTGGCCAATCAACTGTAATTTTACAATCTGTCCACAAATCGGCAGGTACCACTATGTCAAACAAACCATCTAAATCTTTCAACAATACCTTTGACACCTTCACAAACCTCTCAACCTGTTTGTGTGACCCCTGACCTTGACTGGTAGGTCGCTCCCCCACCACACAGCTCCGTCTGTGTGCCCTGCTGCTGCCCCTGATTGTGCTCGTTTTTTTCCTTTCTGTGCCCCCTTGCTGCCCCTGATTGTGATCGTTTTTTCCTTTCTGTGCCCCCTTGCTGCCCCGATTGTGATCGTTTTCCTTTCTGTGCCCCCTTGCTGCCCCTGATTGTGATCGTTTTTTCCTTTCTGTGCCCCCTTGCTGCCCCTGATTGTGCTAGTTTTTTCCTTTCTGTGCCCCCTTGCTGCCCCTGATTGTGATCGTTTTTCCTTTCTGTGCCCCCTTGCTGCCCCTGATTGTGATCGTTTTTCCTTTCTGTGCCTGTTTCCCGCCGCTGCGCTCTGCGGCCCCGCCCCCTCACTGCCCATTCGCTGCCCCATTCCCTGCTCCTCCCTCCCACCTCCCCATTTATGGCGGCCGCTGCGTGGTGAAGAGAGCGACCCCTGACCTTGACTGGTAGGTCGCTCCCCACCACACAGCTCCGTCTGTGTGCCCTGCTGCTGCCCCTGATTGTGCTCGTTTTTTCCTTTCTGTGCCCCCTTGCTGCCCCTGATTGTGATCGTTTTTCCTTTCTGTGCCCCCTTGCTGCCCCCGATTGTGATCGTTTTTTCCTTTCTGTGCCCCCTTGCTGCCCCTGATTGTGATCGTTTTTCCTTTCTGTGCCCCCTTGCTGCCCCTGATTGTGCTCGCTTTTCCTTTCTGTGCCCACCTTGCTGCCCCTGATTGTGCTCGTTTTTCCTTTCTGTGCCCCCTTGCTGCCCCTGATTGTGCTCGTTTTTCCTTTCTGTGCCCCCTTGCTGCCCCTCATTGTGCTCGTTTTTTTCCTTTCTGTGCCCCCTTGATGCCCTGATTGTGCTCGTTTTCCCTTCTGTGCCTGTTTCCCGCCGCTGCGCCCTGCGGCCCCGCCCCTCACTGCCCATTCGCTGCTCCATTCCCTGCTCCTCCCTCCCACCTCCCCATTTATGGCGCCCGTCCGCGCCGTGTCCGCGCCCAGCGCCAGACCCCCTGGTCCGGGCATCCCCCGCGCCCGCCACATCAACAGACGCCGATACGACGCCAGCACCCTCCACGCACTCAACCCCGGAAAAGATCACGCCTGCTACCAGGCCACCCCGAAGCGCACCCAAGGGCCCTTCACCTTCCGGAACTGCAGCTTCGCCAGCACCCGCCCCGCCAAACCACCGCCCAGGAAAGAACCCAACTACCTCAGATGCATCCTCCTCAACACCCGCTCCGCCCGCAAACACGCCATCGAACTCTGGGACCTTCTCGACTCAACCTCCCCAGACGTCGCATTCCTGACGGAGACCTGGCTGAATCCCGCTTCAGCCCCCGACATCGCCATTGCCATCCCGGACGGATACAAGATCACCCGCAGGGACCGCACCAACGGAGTCGGAGGAGGCATCGCCATCGTCCACAGGAACACCCTCAGAGTCTCAACCAACACCGATGACACCCTCAGCACCGCCGAACACATGCACTTCCAGATCCACACCGATCCCAACACCACCCTCAGAGGAACCCTCATCTACAGACCCCCGGACCCCGACCACAGTTCAGCGATTCCATCGCTGACTTCGTCAGCACACACGCCATCGCCTCCACGGACTACATCCTCCTCGGGACCTGAACTTCCACCTCGAGAACAACAAGGACACCAACTCCACCACCCTGATCGACAACCTCGCCACCCTCGGACTCAGACAGCTCGTGACTACACCCACCCACGCCGCCGGCCACACGCTAGACTCCATCTTTTCCGCAAGCCCACACGTCTCCTTCAACCACACCTCCGAACCCCACTGGACTGACCACCACTGCATCCACTTCACCTACAGGAAGCCCACCACGCACCACCGCACCGAACAAATGCCTCACCGCTGCTGGAGCAGAGTCACGGAAGACCAGCTAACCACAACCCTCGCCCTGAGCCCACCCGCCGAACCCTCCGACCCCGACACCGCCGCCCGCAACCTCAGACAGTGGATCGACGACTGCGCCAACACCTCGCCCCGCTCAAGAATCCGCCCAACAGCCACACCAGCAAGAAAGCCACCTGGTTCACCGAAGACCTCCAGGCCTCCAAACGAACATGCCGAAAACTGGAGAAGATCTGGCTCCACGAACGGACAGCGGACAGCTACGCCGCCCACAAGAGCGCCACCCGCAATCACCATCACCTCATCAGATCCGCCAAAAGGGCCTCACTCAAAGACCGCCTAGACAACAACGCACACAACAGCAAAGAGCTCTTCAACATCGTGAAGGAACTCTCCAACCCCAGCTCCAACACCAACGACATCCAGCCATCGCGAGACCTGTGCGACTCACTGGCCACCTTCTTCCACCGCAAAATCGCCGACATCCATGACAGCTTCAACACCACGACCGCCCCGGCAACCACCGAGACCACTGCCCCCACAACCACCAACCGCCTGCTCTCCTGGACCAACATCAACGACGAGGACACCAGCGAGATCATGAACACCATCCACTCCGGTTCACCCCTAGACCCGTGCCCTCACCACATCTTCAACAAAGCCAGTACAGCCATCGCGCCCCATCTCCGGAAAATAATCAACATCTCCTTCGAGACAGCAACCTTCCCGGAAAGCTGGAAGCACGCCGAGATCACCGCCTTACTCAAGAAACCCAAGGCAGACCCCAAGGACCTCAAGAACTTCCGACCCATCTCTCTGCTCCCGTTCCCCGCGAAGGTCACCGAGAAAATCGTCAACAAACAACTGACCCGCTACCTCGAGGAGAACAACATCCTGGACCCTTCCCAGTCCGGCTTCCGCAGCAACCACAGCACCGAAACCGCCCTCATCGCCGCCACCGATGACATCAGGACCCTGCTAGACAACGGAGAAACAGCAGCCCTCATCCTCCTGGACCTATCAGCCGCCTTCGACACGGTCTGCCACCACACACTACGAACACGCCTTCACGACGCCGGGATCCAAGAGAAGGCCCTGGACTGGACCACATCCTTCCTTTCCGGCAGAACACAAAGCGTCCGCCTCGTCCCCTTCCGATCCAAGGCCACCAAGATCATCTGCGGCGTACCCCAAGGCTCCTCCCTCAGCCCAACGCTGTTCAACATCTACATGGCACCCTCGCCCACGTCGCCCGACAGCACAACCTCAACATCATCTCCTACGCCGACGACACCCAGCTGATCCTCTCCCTCACCAAAGACCCTCACACCGCCAAAGCCCACCTCCACGAAGGAATGAAGGCCGTCGCCGAATGGATGAGGATCAGCCGCCTGAAGCTGAACTCGGACAAGACGGAGGTCCTCATCCTTGGTTCCAACCCTTCAGCCTGGGACGACTCCTGGTGGCCAACATCACTGGGAACAGCCCCGCCACCCACCGACCACGTACGTAACCTAGGGGTCATCCTCGACCCCACCCTCTCCATGACTAAGCAGGTCAACGCCGTTTCCTCATCCTGCTTCAACATCCTCCGAATGCTCCGCAGGATCTTCAAGTGGATCCCCACCGAAACAAGAAAAACAGTCACCCAGGCCCTCGTCACCAGCAGGCTGGACTACGGAAACGCCCTCTACGCAGGAACGACGGCTAAGCTCCTGAGACGGCTGCAACACATCCAGAACGCCTCTGCACGTCTTATCCTCGACATCCCCGACGCAGCCACATCACACCCCACCTGAGAGACCTGCACTGGCTCCCTGTCAACAAGAGGATAACCTTCAAGCTCCTCACCCACGCACACAAAGCACTCCACAACTCCGGACCAGCCTACCTCAACAGACGACTCAGCTTCTACACCCCCACCCGCCAGCTCCGCTCGACCAGCCTCGCCCTCGCCACAGTCCCCCGCATCCGGAAAACGACCGCCGGCGGCAGATCCTTCTCCCACCTCGCCGCCAAGACCTGGAACACCCTCCCCACCAACCTCCGACAGACCCAAGACCTACTGGCCTTCAGAAGACTCCTCAAGACCTGGCTCTTCGATCAGTAGCAGCACCACCCCCCTCTTCCCCCAGCGCCTTGAGACCCTCGCGGGTATGTAGTGCGCTTTATAAGTGACATGATTGATTGATTGATTGATACCATTCAATTGGTTTTTCTCTCAACTTTGGAAAATCGTTCGTAAATGACAAAATATCCTGTCTACTCCATGGGACATGTACATATCCCCCTCCGGGAACTTCTCGCATCGGGTACATTTGATCTGTCTTCCCTGTTTCTTTTTTTTAAATTGTATTTATTGGCATTTGAATATAATTTGTCATACAAACAAAACAACAACAGAAGCCAGTACATTCCCAAACCTGTGTCGTATACCATCGGCACATTCCGGGTACAATAATGATAATCAAGTTTAGCACACCAGCCACTCCGTTAGTCTACATTCAGTATCACTAGATCTTCTCCCTTCTCAACTTAATAATCGATAGTGAGGCCTAGGTATCCGTGCCAACTGCAGTGCACATTATACAAGAATTCCCAATGCTATTCAACGTCTACTGTACATGATTCCGGCACATTGTACATGAAGCTTAATGTAACCCATTGCAGGGGTTCACCCGGGGGAGTTAACCAGGGGCTGTGTGCTGCCAACAAGGCCCTGTCGTTCCCGTGCCCAACTCAAGAAGGGTTCCCATATGTCTCGTGGTCTGGAAGTGAGGGGCATTAGCTCCCAAAAGGTGGTGAGTTGGGCCTGCCCATATGCCACATCCCGCAGCCATTCCCTCGTGGACGGTGCCCTCCTCTGTCCCCAATGTATTGCTACCCGACGTTTAGCCAACAACAGCAATAATGCATGTAACTTCTGCACTTGGGGTCGTCTGTCCCTTACATAGCACAGTAAGCCTAGCAATGGGGTAGGGTCAAGCGACATGCCAAGTATCTGGTTAATTATCATGAACGTTGTGTTCCAATAAGTCCCCAGCGTCGGACAATCCCAAGCCATGTGCAGAAAAGATGCTGATGAGGACCCGCATCGCCAGCAACGGTCATCCTCCCTGAGACCCATACGGTATAACCCCTTAGGTGTCCTGTAGTACCTGTGTATGAATTTAAAGTGCACAAGCCGAAGTCTGTAATTCGGCGATAATTCGGTGAGCTGGCGACAGCAGAACGACCATTGGTCCTCCGTCAGTGGCTCCGGGAGTTCCGAGTTCCAACCCTGGAGCGCTTTGGGTGTCACCAGCGGCGTCGAGATCTGCATTTGCCTGTACAGTCGTGTTACTAGCCTCCGGGGGGAGGGGGAGCGCAGCAGATTCTCCAGGGCCAGCAATGGAGGAGGAGGAGCCGGGAAAGTGGCATGGAGTGAACGACACGCCGCGCGCAGCTGGTGGTAAAGGAAAAGTTCGGTGAACTGCACTGTCTGTCCTTCATCCGCAACTGGAGGAGGGCGGAACTCATTGTCAATGTAGAGGTCTGCGAATGTGTGTAGCTTCATTTTCTCAGCAAGTGTTTTGCTAACTCCATCCCTCAGAGCGGGCACCATCGGGTTGTATGCTAGTGGTATTGAAGGGGCGTATAGCACCGGCATCCCCGCACGTCCCACGCCCAACGGAGAGTTTCCGAAGTGTCTATCTATTCCCTCTCTAGGTCGGCGATAAGGCGAGTACAGCGCTACTGGTAGAGGGACAGGCGCCACAACATCAATTTCCACGGCGACATGCGGCTGAAAGGGCGTAGGGTACGTCCAGTAGTGCAAAAATTGCGCTTGAGCACACAGTGCGTAAAGCTGCATGTCAGGGGCCCCAATCCCACCCTGCACCAGCGGGAGCGTTAGTAGCTCCCAAGACACCCTAGCCTGACCACCTGCCCATGCCAGAGAGATCAAGGCAGCTCTGACCCTTTTAAACAAGCATTGGCATAGCCAATAGGTCTCGCCTTTGGGACCTTATAAGTGTTTAGCCATGCAGCACATTATCCTGGGTGCTGTGCCCCAGGGATTGAAGAGCTATGCCAAGAGAACATGCTGGGATTTGCAGGTCACACTAATAGCATGAAAAGTTAAAAAACAATAGTCCCAGAAAAAAAATACATGGCCTGGCCGCCCTTATCATGACAGTGGGCATATTGGAAACGCGAGTGGTAATAGGGGAAACCAGTGGTTTTTATGTAGTGAGATTGTAAATTAAATAAGAAACCACTGGGTTCTAGGTGCAGGTGGAACTCAACGGATCTGTTTGCAGCAGGCTTTAAATATTTCACAGAGGTTCCTGAGCTTGGACCAGGACCTCAAACATTTGTGAATTAAAGACCTTGAAATTATGACTACTGGTCACACACTTCACTTGTCCAAGCACCTATACAATCCAGCCGAGTATCTGCAGTTTTATGAACTATGGGCAAAACTTGCCAGGGTTAAAGAGAAAACATGTTTTTTTACGATTCCCTAGGAGTGTGCGAAACTGCTTAATATTTTTCAAGAAATTCGAAATACATTTCATAAAATTACACTTTTTGAGCAAAGATGTTTGCCAGTGCCTTGCATCATTTTCCACGCGAGTGCACTGTTTGGTTGTAATACATAAGGCATTAACACACTTGTAAAGACCTGAAAGCAATTTATATCAGAGAAGCAGGATGACTTAATTACACGGTTGCTATTTATTTACTGTGCTTCAATAAAACTAGGATTATTACTTACCTTAATAAGCTGTAGTTTGGCCCGCGCAAATCTGCAGTAGGCATATTAACCCACTGAGCTATCTTACTGGAACTAGCATGGCAGAGACAACAGAAGTCCAGGAGGCTTAGCAGACATTAATAGCTGGAGGTTCTTCAGTGTGTGGGTTTCAGCTGTTTCCAAGATAGGGGGCAATTAGTATGAGATTTCAGTCTAGAGCCAGGTTTAGCCTTATGTCCGTAAGAGGTCGGGAAAATGGAGTACAAAATTGGGTAATATAAAACACATATTTGCAACACACAGAAACAGAAGCTCAAAATGAAAAGCTATATAAGAATAGTTATTTTGATTATTACAGTAGAATACATCAAGAAGAGCACACATCAAATGAGCGAAAGTGGGCAACTTATGGTTTGAAATGTCAAAGACTTTTCCATCCCTCTAGCCCAAAATAATCGAGTAGCCCTCCACAAGACCTCAGTACAGTCCGCCAGCAAACAGTTGAACATAATAGCCTGCCATTACATAACCCACATCAAACACGTGTATTTGCCCCACCATATCTCTGAATTTTACCTTAGACTCAGACTTAACATCTAGCCTCTCTCAGCAGACGAGCCCAAAGTGAAAGCGACGGTGATATTAAATAAATAAAGGCGCTTCGCCATGCAGTGTTGGGAGGCGGGAGGGATCTGAAAGCGCCTGTGATGATAACTAAATAAAGGCGCTTTCCCAGGCTGTGTTGGGAGGCGAGAGGGGCCTGAAAGCACCGGTGATATTAAATAAATAAAGGCGCTTTGTCATGGTGTGTTGGGAGGCGGGAGGGATCTGAAAGCGCCAGCGATGTAAATAAAGGCACTTCACCATGTTGAGGTGGGAGGGGTACTCTAAGTTAAAAAGGAACCAAGTGCTGGCACACATGGTCTCAAATATCCTGCCTTGTTCCGATAGGTGCTCATAATGCGGACATATTCAAAAAAATCTTCACCCTGTCAAGAAGTTTCCGTCCTCTCCATCTGGAAAAAGCAGCAAGGACAATCGCGTGTGTTAACGAGCGAGAAGCCCAGCCTGGAGACCGGCAACTGAAAAACGAGCGGTGAGCCGCAGAAGGGGAGCGAAGCCGGAAACTACGGGGCGCATCGGGGGACAGGGAGCGGGGGCGAGCGAGCGCGGCAGCCTGCAGAGCTGACCAAACGCTCGTGCGTCGTGGCTGGCCTTTGGATGTGTACGCGCGGCAGACATGTGTTTCCACTTATCGCGCCCGCGTCTGGGCACGATAATTGGAAACACATGTTTGCCGCGCGTACCCATCCCAAAAGGCCAGCCACGACGCACGAGCGTTTTTGGGACTGCTTTTAAACCTGCTTACTAAAAGTCTTCGCCTCTAAGCAGCGCTTGCGCGCTACTCGAGGCTCGACCTAAAAAGGACTGTGTGAGCGGGATCGGGACATTAGCGAACAAATACAAAAATTTTGGCAGAATAATCATTTTTGCCAAGGCTATTTTCCCTGCCAGTGATAGCGGGAGAGTCTTCCAAAGTCCCACCTTTTCCTCCAACCAGGTCACTGCCCTCCCATAATTTAAAGACCAGAGATCCTGCATGTCCCGGCTAATCCAAACACCCAAATACTTGACCGCCATCGCCTCCCACCTCAAAGGGAATTCGGAAGTTACCGGTATGGTATTATTTGTGAGCGGAAAGATGACCGATTTAGCCCAATTTATGGAGATCCCAGACAAGCCCCCGAATCTAATAAATTCCCGCAAGATGGGGTCTAAATTTTCCCTGGGGTTAGTGATATATAAGGTGACATCATCAGCGTATAATGAAATTATGAGGCTCCTGGTGCCGAACCCAATGCCCCTGGCCGTGTGGTGTTGTCTAATGCGGGCGGCCAGTGGTTCCATCGCAACCGCAAATAGCAATGGCGACAGAGGACACCCCTGCCTCGTCCCACGCGAGATAGGGAAAGGTTCCGACAATAGGCCATTCACTTTGATACGGGCTGTTGGCTGAGTATACAGTAATTTTATGAGGTTCAAAAACTGGGGGCTGAATCCCATCCGAGATAAAATCATGAATAAATATGGCCATTCGAGCGTGTCGAATGCCTTAGTGGCATCTAGGAAGACCGCCGCAGCTTGTACATCGGGGTGCAAATAATGCAGCACCGAAAAAAGCGTCCTGAGGTTGTGAGAGGTGGCTCTACCCAAAATGAAACCTGACTGGTCCGGGAGCGCGATGAGGGGCAGCAAGGGCTGTAGCTTATTAGCTATCAATTTGGACAGGATTTTTACATCTACATTTATCAACGACAGAGGCCGATAGGAGTCCAGCTCCGTTTCGGGTTTACCTGGCTTTAACAGGGTGATGATGACAGCCTCTCTCATCGTTGGAGGCAAAATGGCAGAACTTCAAGCTTCCTCGTATAGTACCAAGAGTCTCGGTGCCAGTTCCTCCACATATGCTTTGTAAAAAGCCGTAGTTAGGCCATCGGACCCTGGGGCTTTATCTAAGGGCAGACTGCGTATAACCTGCGCGATATCTTCCACCGTGATTGGTAGATCCATGTAATCTCTGTAGTTTTGATTGAACCAAACCAGCTCGAGGGAGTCAAGGAAATTCTGCATTCCCTCTGGGCATGTGTGTTGGGTGGCTGTGTAGAGGTTGGTATAAAACCGAGAGAATTCAGTAAGGATGTCTTGCTGTCCTCTGATCATTCCCCCCTCCGCGGCCTTCAACTCAGGAATGTACGTAGTGGACCGTGGGACCCGAATCATACCAGCCAGCGTCCTACCCGGTCTATCCCCCTCTCCATATCGCCTAGCCTCGGCATATTTCCCCAAGAATTTAATCTCCCGTCGCGCTTCCTCCTCATATTCAAGTAATTTAGCTTTAATATCAGCCAGTACAGATGTGTCGTTAGAGGAGTAAAACAGTGTCTCGAGCCCTTTTAGTTGAGCTTCCAGTGATGCCAGAGAGCCCCGTATGGCTTTTAGTACCCCGGCTTGGCGGGCTATACATTGGCCACGGATAACCACTTTGAAGGCCTCCCATAGCGTGGCCTCAGTGTCCACCGAGCCCGTGTTACGTGTGAAGTAGTCAGTAATGTCCGTCCTAATTTCTTCTTTGAAAGCGTCATCTAACAGAGCATGCGGTGGGAGCCTCCATGAAAACATGCGTGGGGGTGCCTCTGGCATTGTCAAAGTCAGCAGACATGGGGCGTGGTCCAACAAAGATCTCGGCAAGTGAACTATTTCAGTAGTCCACGTGGCCACATCCCGCGACACCAACCAGTAGTCCAATCGGGACCAGGCTCTATGATGGTCCGATATGCAAGTTCCTTCCTGGAGGTCAGGGTTTCTATGGCGCCAGACGTCTATCAGGGACCCATCCTCAAGTATAGCGTTAAGGGCGGCGCTCGCCGAGGGGTGCAGAGTACGGGCAGCCCCCCGTCTAGCCAACCCATCATTCAAGACAGCATTAAAGTCGCCACCCCATAGGATAGTGCTACAGCCTGTAGCCTTCACTCTAGCCCATATGTCCCGGAAGAACTCAGGGGAGTCAACATTGGGGCCATACAACGCAACTATCGCAATCTGGACCCCTCCCAACGAGCCCAAAACAATAAGAAATCTGCCAGCCGGGTCTCTATGCACAGTGCCCTCCCTCCACTCCATCCCCCTCCTGATCAGCACCGCCACGCCCCGGGCGTAACTAGAGTATATAGAAGAATATACGTGACCCCATCTGGTTTTTTTGAGCCGTGGTGAGGGGTCGACATTGAGGTGCGTTTCCTGCAATAAACATATATCAATATTATGGCGTGAAAGGTAAGCATGCACAAGTCGGGTTTTCCTACAGTCATTCAGGCCCCTGATGTTCCAAGAGAGGCATTTTAGGGTGGCAGCGTGCGAACATCATATGTGTATCCCAAAAGAGCAGTTAGGTAACCGAAACCGCTCAAGGACCCGAACAGCGCCCATCGTGTTTCAAGGTGGCACGTAGCAGTACTGGCTAAAAACATACAAACAACCCCTCCCCCCCCCTCCCACCACCCACTCCAACCCCCCAATCAGGTTGTGTATACCCCCGCAACATTAAACAAATCACAATCCTAACATACAAAAAAAAACAGCTCGAAAAGGGAAAGTTTCCCATGGGGCGAGGCATCGCCGGCAACTTTCCTGTTTGCACAGGGTGGCCGGGAATACATCAGGAGCAAAAAGTGTCACTGTAGTTAGTCCAGAAGACTTAGAAAGGTGGGCACAAGGATCAGAACAGCAGTGTACACCTCCAAAAAGTTTGGATATTTATAAATTAAAAGTCGAATTAGAAGAGATAATAGTAGGAAATGTAGGGCTAGATCGCCTAAATGCTTACAATGAAGAAGAATTATTGTTCGTATGCAGAAGTATCACCAGAAATGTAAAAATATTTCTTGAAAAATTATCAGATTTGGCTCTGCAAATGGGAATTGAAATAGGGAGATCAAAGGTGTTGCAGAAACCCTATAGAGCAGATTTCTCAGACAAAGATTTAGAAAATATGAATGCCTCTGGAAGAAAATTACAAGTAAAAGAGTTAATGACAGTCTTGCAAAAATGGGGAGACCTAGATAAATGGAGAGTTCGATGGGCAAAGAAAAGGAAGAGGCACGATCTGGTAGAACAGCCTCTGAATATGTGATGAAAGAAACAGGGAAGTCTTTTGCTTCAAGCTCAGATTCCCTACTCACTGCTTTACCCAGCCAAGCTCAAAGTGTCTCATGACGGGACAGCCCACTTCTTCACTGATGCGAAGTCGGCCCTAAAGTTTGCCAAACATGTCGGCGGAAAGAGAAATAAGCAGACCCAAGGCTCTACAGACACACAGACTGATCGCTTGAGCGATAACGATTGACATGGGTCAGAGAAGCAGGCAGCTAACATCTAATATAGTGTATCACCCAAGAACTCACAGTCTACGGGGTCCCAGGATCCCTTCAGCAACTTTAAGGATCAATGCAGAAATATCATATTAGAGCAGTTTCACACATTAGCCCCATCGCGCCCCACAGCAACATTTTAATACAGTGAACAAAGGCGAGGTATCAGATCAATCATAATTGGGAGCTCTCCCATAAGGGCGTGGTGTTACCGGCTACCTACCCTGCCTTATACAGGGTGGTCGGGAGCACTTTGGTGATTACTACTATTTTTACTATATCCATACCTAAAAGGCCAAAGCATCACGCTACCCAGATCTAAGTCACCAAGCAGTATTTACAATATGCAGGAGGGCAATGACCCACAGTGCCCAGAACCTGCCCCACCTGTAGCTAATTACGCAGTTGGGATAAGAATACGATACCCATGTCAATCGTTATCGCTCAAGCGATCAGTCTGTGTGTCTGTAGAGCCTTGGGTCTGCTTATTTCTCTTTCCGCCGACATGTTTGGCAAACTTTAGGGCCGACTTCGCATCAGTGAAGAAGTGGGCTGTCCCGTCATGAGACACTTTGAGCTTGGCTGGGTAAAGCAGTGAGTAGGGAATCTGAGCTTGAAGCAAAAGACTTCCCTGTTTCTTTCATCACATATTCAGAGGCTGTTCTACCGGATCGTGCCTCTTCCTTTTTCTTTGCCCATCGAACTCTCCATTTATCTAGGTCTCCCCATTTTTGCAAGACTGTCATTAACTCTTTTACTTGTAATTTTCTTCCAGAGGCATTCATATTTTCTAAATCTTTGTCTGAGAAATCTGCTCTATAGGGTTTCTGCAACACCTTTGATCTCCCTATTTCAATTCCCATTTGCAGAGCCAAATCTGATAATTTTTCATGAAATATTTTTACATTTCTGGTGATACTTCTGCATACGAACAATAATTCTTCTTCATTGTAAGCATTTAGGCGATCTAGCCCTACATTTCCTACTATTATTTCTTCTAATTCGACTTTTAATTTATAAATATCCAAACTTTTTGGAGGTGTACACTGCTGTTCTGATCCTTGTGCCCACCTTTCTAAGTCTTCTGGACTAACTACAGTGACACTTTTTGCTCCTGATGAAGTTATCAAGTTTATCTCTTTCGAGCACCCAGGTGTAGTTCTTCTGGGAGTACTATTGACAGAATCTCGAATTGGTAAATCCATTAATGATATCGTAGATTCACATCACTAAAATGATCCTCAACCATTACTGTTGCTTCAGGTTTAGGAATATTCACAGGAGTAGGCATAACTAACGGTGGAGGACAGTTTCCCTGATTACCATATAATGGGACTACTGGACCAATTGTTACAGGTTTGGTCAAAGAGTCAGGATGCACTTTTATCTGTGTTATTTTCTGTATTAATTCTGCTCTGGTCTTCTCTAGGGCTTCTTTCTCTTTATCGTGAAGTATCCTACTGGGGGTGAAATCATGCATTACCTGTGGTACTAATGGAGTTTTTAACAGTGGGGCACTTGGGGTGCATCCACTTGTCCCTTCCTGATATGGTGGGGGGTTCCTTAATATTTCTTCTATAAATTCATCTTCGGAATCTCCATTTCTCATTAAATGTTTTGTCTTTTCTGTGCATTTCTTCCCTAACAGTTCTTCTGCCGTAAATATTGGATATAATCCTTCTGTAAGCATTGCTCTCCTCCGCTGTCTCATCTGACCGTCCCTATTCTCATGTTGATTTCTTGGGAAAAATCCTCGATAACCCCTATTACTCCTGGATCGGTCACGCTCAAATGCCTCGGTTTCCCATTCCTCTAAGGCTTCGTATTGAGTTAATCTAGGTCTGGGTTCTAGGTCATTCATCCTCAATCTCAAATTTGGAAGAATTCTTCCATTAAAGGTACCATTCTCGGGAAATGCTAATATTCCATCATTTTTGGCATATTCTATCCAATTCTCTATCCATACACAAGTATGATAACCTCTCTCCATCATCATGAATGAAGCGGGCGTTTTAGCTGGTGGAATGATAATTCCTTCCCTAGTTTTGATTGTTTTATCCTTTTTAAAATAGTTCTTAATCTTTTGCAGAAAGGACATTTTTCTCTTTTCTCCGTACATTTTATCTAATCTTCGGTGTATAAAGTTATTTTCAGCAAAACCTAGGAATCTCCTATCCGGACGAGTTCCTGTTAAAGTCGGATCGCGTTTTAACATGCAATCTCTTATCCACTAAGATTTTAGCTTCTAGAATCTCAACCAATCAAATGCCTGCTAACTTTTATTTCTGAACCAATCCTAACGCGGCCTTTCGGTGACGTTTGTCTGTCCACCCCTCCTTTACAATCTGCGCTTCTCTGTCCCTCGCTGTTTCAACCAATCCCAGCGCGGCACCTGTGACGTCAGTACTACTCCTGACCACTGACCCCTCCTTTACAAGAGTCGTTCCACACCCGCTGATTCAACCAATCCCAGCGCGGCGTTTGTGACGTCAGCTCCCTCTCCGGCAGCTGACCCTCCCTTTACAAAATCTTACGCAAAACTTATTTTCTCTATAAATATTAATTAAATTTCAGTAACAACATAAAACATTCGCTATCGTGCCAGTTTCTCTAAAATAGAAAAGATAATTTTCTCTCACACTTAGTAAAACCTTTCCGTTTACTAAACATACACTACGAGTAAAACCCTTCCGTTTACTCTTCACACAAGCTCCAGAAGTACCTGTTACTTTTTTAATGTTACCCTTTCTAGGTGACAAATTTTCACCAGCGTACTCTTTTGCTATTACTCACACGCATAGATTCCCTAACCAGTACTGATAGTCCTGCTTAACTTTTCAGTACTATTTCTGCCTGACAGATAACCTCACTGCAGTATGGCTTCCACTTACCAACTGCTATTCAATTTTCCCCGGGGATTCTAGACAACATTAAAAAAAACTTTGAATACACAGATGTTAATTCATAAAAATAAAATTCTCATTACCCAATTAACAAAGAGTAACCATCCTCTGATTACCAGAAAACTGATCCAGCGCGATATTAGCAAACAGCATTCATACACCAGATACTCACTTGGGCCCATACATTCATACTTCGCTAATACTTACGCTGGGGTTATCAGTTGTACTCTTTATCAAAATCCCTGCTACCAATTACCTTCCGATTGAAGAGTAATGACTTACCAATGAATCCTTTGCTAATTGGGAAGTTTAAAATGAGTGACATTCATTATAGTACATAATCCTGAAATAACCACTGAGTCAGGAAGTTTTAAAATGTTTATCTAAAGATTTAGCAGAGTAAATTACAGAACCACATGGTACTTAATCGAATATCACGGATGAAGCATAGAATAATAATTATTGATTCATGATGGTCCCTCAGAAAGGAGAAGATAGAGACAGCAGCGCAACTAAAGGTTGCATTTATATTTACCTAAATGCGAGAACCAAACCCCTTGGCCAAGGAGTTGGAAAGAATATGACCCAGGAAGGATGAAGAGCAAAGACCTCCTCCAGGATCAGGACAGGACTGGTGACCTCTCTACAACAACGCCCGCGTTGTTCCCCTCTCTGATACTCGGCTTCTCCTCGATTCTCCCGTGCCTTCCTTCTAATGAACTCCGCCGCCCCCTCCTCAGGACCTCTCTGGACAGCGATTCAGTCTGCAATCGATCAGCTTGACGGTCTGGAGCTAGAAGCTAGCTAATTAGCTAATTCTATATCTATTATACCCCTCTACGCCCATGTACCTCCCCTTAATGTTGCTAAAATATGGGACCACTACTTCTGATTGGACAGGGACAGGGGGTTGATCCTCACACCATATTGATTTGGTACGAATTCTGAAGACCTTTGTCTTTAAACTACCGCCCATCAATTTTAATACATTGGCTTTATTTCCCACCCGTCTCACGACAAAGTTTTATTCATTTTCCATATACATAGTTGCAAGTTTGGCAAGAACACATAACTATATCAATATCGGCCACTAGGTCGTGGCCTTGGACGACGTCCAGGTTGACTTCATCTTTATTCTTTGGCAGCCAAGCAGGGCACACATGCGCAGAATCATTGTCTCTCGAGTTTCAGATCACCAACCCCAGGCCCAAGTTTACAAACTAATAAAAGTCAAAGAAGAAAATATTAAAATCATAAATAATATGTTTCACTGTATACCCACTCTTTCTACTCTATCCCCATTTACTTATAAATCTATCCCGAATTAGTAGCGTTAAGAAAACGACAAATTAATAATAACACAAGAGCAAGCTGAAGCATGTGAAAACATCAAGCAGCCATTTTAATACACACTGCGCAGAAGCAGAAATTTCCCACCAAGCAAAGAAAGACGTCACACCATGTGATATGGATGAGACAGGCGCAGTAAGGTTCCCGCGCTTTAGCGGCCATTTTAGAAAAAGACAAGCGTTACTTGTTAGTTAGAACACATAGGCAAGCTTCCTTGCTATTCATGTAGTGTATGCAAAGTTAATATACACAATACAAGATTAATAAATTAATACTGTGAGGTAATTGCATTCGAGCAAGTCTCATTTTTGAGTCCTTGCTCCATCAAAGGCCTGTCCAGTCCTGTCAAAATCTGGAAAAAGATCTGTCCAGTTGAGGGGGGACGTTTCCTCTATAGCCACCTATGCTAAGTCCAAGCCTGGAGAAAGATCTGTCCAGCTAAGACGGATTGTTTCCATAGTAGAGGCTTGTATGAGTCCAGGCCTGAAGATGGGTTTATGTAGGTAAGGTGAAGTGTTTCCATAATAAGGAGTTAGTCTGTGTCCATGTCTGAGAGGTCGGTCCTCCGAGCTCTCTAGATAAACACTAAATAAATGCAATGAAAGGTGATGTTTCTCCCTCCCAGTGGGATGGACAGACTATTGATGACGGACTGTGAATCCAGGCGAAGCCGGAAGCTAGGACAGAGGGACACAAACCAGGGAGAGCAGAATTAAAATAACCAAGAACGCCCTTTTCATGTAAAACGGGAGCAGACACAGCACACATGAAAGAGGATGCGGGTGCTTGTTCTGCTCATAAACTGGATCATGAGCTCAACCGAAAAAAATAAACTACTTTATGAAAAATGTATCAGTGACAAGATGACAGGACGCGGGCGCCTACAAATGATGCCGAAAACTAACAACGTCTGCTGTAGGGCGACAGCTAAATGCAGATTAATTTAGGCACTGGGCCGAACATTTATTTTATGTCGTGGACTCAGCTCAGTGTGGGTCGGGCGCAGTGTAGGCTCCCCCCAGTATAGGTCACAGTACAGAGGCGGCGCAGGTCACGGCCGGTGGGGTTTTTCTTGCTCTCAGTGTGCATTTCTCTTACTATAGGTAACAGTACAGATGCAGTGCAGGCCACAGTGGGTGAAGTAAGTATTGCGCTTAATGAAGCTCGTGCCAGTATAAATTGGCTGCGTAAGTACTGGAGGTAGTATGCATTACCTCCTCGTAAGTCTTCCTCGCCACATGATAAATGAAGTGAGCTTCAGCTCCACACCAGAACCCTCCAAAGCAAAAGTTAGCCTCCCATGCCTCCCATCCCTTCCCAACATGGCCGACCCTTATCACCCCTGACCTCTAAAAGAGGAGGGCCGGCCCAACCCTCAGCCTGTTTTTTTGGTTCTGCGCTGCAGATTCTCCAGAGCGTGTTTCAGGTAAGTGGTTCCTGCTGTAGCAGGGACATGGGTCCCTGGTTGGTGGCCCTGCTCTAGCGGGCCCTTGGGCTTTGGGACCCTCCCCCTTCCTTCCCCCGTTGTCCTGTCTGGGGCCGGTTAGGCTCTGCCTTAGCGAGCCAAGGGTTAACAGGGGGGCGGCCATGGTGGTCCAAGCTCTGCCTAGTGGCCCTATCTGACCCCGACCTTGGCCGTATGAGCAGGTCGGATTGTTTTCCGTTGCCTGCTCGCGGGTCTCAGTCCGTATCCCTGCTGAGCCGCTGTGGGGGCGGGAAGCGAGAGTTACGGTCATGGGGGGTGTCGGAGTATTCTAGACTAGAATGTGAGGTCCTGTCCCTCGGCTGATCAGGGCAAACCTGTGTTCAGGTGATAGCCTTCAGCAGCGTTCTTTTGACCCCCGTGAAGAGACTTCTTCTGCAGTTGTGTAACTGCTTTCTCGGGGTCGCCGTCATTGTCATTCAGGACACGTTAGTTCAGTGTTAGGGGTCATTCCTCAAAGGCGGAGTGTTTTCGCTACTTATGTATTGATTGAAGCTAACAGGGATGGTTCCCTTTCATGAACGTGAATAAGGGGACTGTAGCTTTGGTTTTAGAGGTCCGGGGGGGCCGAGCTGCGTCCTGACCTGTTGTTCCCGTGTCGGCATGTCCTGGCGGTCGTGCAGTTTACGGCGCAGGGGTCTGCTCGGGACAGCATGGACGGCATCCCCAGTTCTCTGGCCTCACTGGCGGGGTTTCAGGTCCTCCTACGAGGCGGGGTGCCGCATTCAGCCGCGTTTCTGGTATCCGGCCTCCGAGGGGCGGGGCCGGGCTCGTCCGGCTTTCCACGCGGCTGGTTACTTTCAGGTGCAGCCGTTCCTCGTCTCGTTTCCGTCATTCCGCCCATGCTCCTCCTGACTACTGCACGGGCGGGTGGCGGCGCTCCATTTTCCCCCCTCAGGTCGCGCACGGCGGACTGGGCTGTGTTGGGGGGAGTGGGCGCGCTTCCCGCATTTTGTGGTCGGCCTCCTGCGGGAGGGGTCCGGCCTTGTTGGGTTTTTCCAGCGCGGCTGGTTGCTGGGCCACGGGTGCCGGGGGCTTTTGCTGCTCCCTGGGCGGTTGTCTGCGGCGTTTTTTGCCTTGTTGGAGTCCCGCACTTTTGCTGTTCAGTCCGTGGTGGTTTTCCCTGGCAACCTGTGGTGTTCCAGCTGGTATTTCTCTTACGGGGCGGTTCCTCCGGTGTGGCTGGCGCCCTTTCTTTACAGTCCCTTCGGGCTGTGTTTCGGGCTGCGGTGACGGCGGCCTTTGCTGTGCACCTGGGAGGGCTGGGTCTCTTCCCCCACACATCCCCGCTTGCCCACCCCCTGGTCTTCGTTGTCGTTGAGGTCCTGGTGCTTTTGGCGCGGAGACACGCCGGTTGTGTGTCCTGGCGCTCGGTAATTGCGGACTTGTATTGCTTTTTCCTCCGGTGTCGGTTTTTTCCAGGGGCGGACACTGAGTGCTGCCGTACTGCACATTGGAATGACTGGGCGTTTCCTCCCTCGGTTGGTGTGCTTTCGGAGGTTTCTTCTGGCAATACCTGGCGAGGTGCCTGGGTCCCTTCCTCTGCTTCTTCCTTCCAGTAGGTGTTGGATAGTGTGTCGCGGGTGGTCGATATACATACCTTTCCTCGGTGGCTGGCCATGCACTGCGCTGTCCGGGTCTTCGCTGCTGTGTTCCCTCCCTCCGGGTAGTGGGGCTCGCTCGTGGCTGGTCTGGCCTCTCTGGCGTGTCTGGTGGGGGCGGGCTCCTGTTGGCGCCTGTCCTCCTTCCCTGGGCTGCTTCTGTGGTCACCGGTGGGCTTTTGCTTCTGCTCCTGGGGGGCTTGCCTTTTCGTGGCCAGGGCCACAGGCCTGGGATCTATTGCTCCGTGTACCTCCAGTAAAGCTGGATCCCTCAGCACATGGGTTCTCTTCCTGCCGCTGCTGTTGCGGTGTCCCGTTGTGGTATATGTTTTGGCGTTGCTTGTCCGTGGCTCCCCTTTCTCCTCCTGCTCACTGGCTCGGCAGGCGTGCTTCTCCTCAGCTCCTGGATGTTGGGGCTCTGTTGGGGGCCGTCTGTTGCCTCTCCTCCCGTCCTGGGTGGCCTCTGTCTCGGTTCCATGGGTCCTGCCTTTTGCAGGACTGCTCCGGTTGTCGGTTGCTGGGCTCCCCTGCCCGTGTCCGTAGTGCTGTGGATCTTTGGTTGGTCTGCTACCCTCGTGTGGTGACGGCTTGGTCGGGCAGGGGCTCTGCGCCCGCCTCTGCTGGGGTGTGCGTTTTGACCTGTTCTTGCGGGGTCGCTTTTTGACTATCTCTCTGGTCCTTCTCCGGCGGGCCCTGTTCATCCGGTTCCGGTTTGCCGGTGGGGTGTTGGTGTTTTCCCCGTCCTGTTTCTAGTTTTCCAGTTTTTGGTTGTCTTCCTCCTTGTGCCTGGCCCCCTTCGGCTGGTTTTCGTGTGGCCCCCCGGCTGTTCATGTCGGGGTTGTCTACCTTGGTGGGGCCTTCCTCAGGGAGTGTTTTGGGTGTCTTTGTGCCTTGTTGTCGGGCGGTGTTTGCCCGGTCTGTCCGTTGGGGGTCCTCCCCGTCCTGTTGGTCTCAGTGTCTCTGGGCCTTCCTTGGTTCCGGTTCATTCCCGGCTTCGCCTGTTCCCGTAGGTGTCCCTTCTCTTTCCCCGGTGGCTCCCTTCCCGCCCTGTCTTCCGGTGCGGCCGGTGGTCTTTCTGTTCTGGTTTCCCCTTCCCGGGTGATGGCGGCCTTTGCCGTCCTGTGGGGCGTGCTTGGGTTCCCGGTCGGTACTGGGTCGTTTGGTTCACCTGATGGCGGGTTTCTCGTCTGACTTCTCTTGGCCGTTCCTTGGCTTGTATGGGGTTTGCCCCTGCCCTGCGGGGGCGTCCTGTTGCTATTCTGGGCAGTTTTTCACCTGCCTCGTTCTCCGAGGGGTTGCAGGGTTTGCCCCTTTGGCTTTTTGGCACGGTTGTGCTGTCCTTGACTGGGTCGCTTTTGTTCCGGTTTCGGTTTGAGGCCCTGCGGCCAAACCGCCCTGAATGCGCCTGTTCTCTTCTGACCTCAGGAGTTAAGCAAGGTCGGTCTTGGCTTATTCCTGGATGGAGTCTCCCGGCTTTGCGCTTTCCTCCGGTCCCTTTGCTTTCGTGGATTCTGGGCTTGTTTGGCCTGGACGGGGCATTTGGCCTGTTGGTGGTGCCCGCCTGGGTGCTTCTCCCTTGGTTTCTGCTGCTGCGGGTGTTGGGCCTAGGAGCTATTGCTCGATGGTCCGTTTGGTGCGTCTGGGGGCACAGGCTCGCACAGGACAAGGGTTTGTCTCCTGCCACTGCTTTCTGCATATCCCATGGTGGTATTTGTTCGAGCAGTGCTTTTAATTGTCCGGGGGTGCTGGTATTTCCCGGTTCTCCTTCCCCGGGCGGGGCCCTGCGCTTCCTGTGCGGATTTTGTATCCTCTTCTCCTTTGTCCCTGGTTTAGGGGTACTGGGGCCTGCTGGCTCGGGTTTGATCCCTGGAGGTGTTGACATTGTTCGGGCTTGTTTCGCCCGGCTCTTCTGTCCTTCTCGCCTTTGGTGTGTTTCTGCCTGTGTCCTTGCCTCCGTGTACGCTCCTGTTCCTGTCGGCTCTCCGTTGTTCGGCTGGGTCGGGCCTGGTTTGGTTGTGTGAATGGCCACCTGGGTTCTCGCTTCGGCGGCTCCTTTGCTGCATGTGGGACGTTGCGGGGTCGGTTTGCTTGGCCCCTGCGCAGGGCTGTCTCGCTCATTCATTCTGCGTTCCCCTTACTCCACTTTCTTGTGCGTGGTGGTCCCTGGTGGGCATTCACGTTCCTTTCTAGTGGCTTGGCCTTGGGCCTGGTCCCTTCCGCCTTCGGCCTCCGTGGGCGCCCTGGTGGGCTTTCCACTTTTCGCTGTTGGAATAGGTCGCTACGGGGTCTGTTTTGCCTTGTGCCTGCCTGGGTTCTCTCATTGGTGTCACGCTCCCTTCCGGGGGGTTCTTTGTGCGACTGGGGTCTGTGTCCCGCCTGTTTCTCTCCTTGCTGGTGGGGTTTTGGTGACCTTTATTTTTGTTGTTCGGTTGGGGTGCTGGGTTCCTTTATGCACCTTAATCCGTTCTTGCGGCTCCTGCCGGTCTGTGTGGTTTCGGTCTGATTCCTCTACCTTGGTCCTCAGTTGCCGCCAGGCCAGGTGGGTTTTGTTTCCTTCTTCCCCTCCGGTCGTTGGATTTGGGGTGGTTCGGCTCTCTTGCTGTTGGTGGTCCACCTTAATGTGTAGCTGTGTTTCGGTCGGACTGCGTCTCTTTACTGCTATGGCTTCTTGTTGTGTCGCTGTGGTGGGGGTGCCCTCTGTTTCTTCGGTTCCAAGGTCTGGGCTTTTGCTTCCTTCCTGCTGTTGGCTGTCCGTTGGGCAGTCTTGGTGTGTTTGGTCCGGCTTACTGCTTTCTGTTCTGGGACCTGTTTGTTGTTGCTTTTGGCTCCGTACGTTTTCTTCCCGTGCCTTCTCTGTCCGCCTTCTGTCGTTGGTTCGGGCTTGCTTTCTGGCTGGCTTCCGGGTCTCGGGGGTCCGGGTTTTCGGCCCTCCCGGTGTCTCTCTGTCCCGGGCTGTTTCTTCCTGCTCGTGGTTGCCTCTCTCTTGGGGGGTTCCTTCCACTCGTCTGTGTTTTTTGGGTTTGCCCTGCTTCGTTGGCACGCCCTTCTGGTCCGTTGGTTTCTTGTGAGTTTCCATGAAGCCGCTTGGCTTGGGTATGTGCTCACTTCGTTTATCATGTGGCGAGGAAGACTTACGAGGAGGTAATGCCCCGGTTACTTACCGGTAATCTTCATTACGGTAGTAAGTAACCGGGGCATTAGGCGCAGTGTCCCTACTGCCAGCTTAAAGCTGTGAAGTGTGTTCTTTGTGAGCTCGGGTCGTGCAGGAGTAACAACCCCTTTCCATGCAGCAGTGTTCCTGTTCTCTGAAGTAATGACAGCAGATGTAAACAACAGTGCGTACATCATGCAGCAGCTGTATGTGATTTGGGGCTTATCGCATTCAGCTTAAAAGCAGCACACCGCCCATATTTAGGATGCAGGGGCGTCTGCGGAAGAGCAGTAGGTGTGAGTAAGATTAGGAGGTCCGAAGTCGAGGCACATGTCAACATCGCCCCCTAGCAGGTATCCGAAGGTCGCAGGCCTGGCACCACCTTGCATTCTGCTGCTTGCAGGACTGCCTTTCCTGGTGTCAATGGAGACAGAGAGGCCGCTGAACACCTCACACGAGGCACAGGATAGCGCGGGAGCAGTGGTGGAAGCAGTCCCGGGGCGGTGGGGGGACCAGGGCCAGGATAAAAGGTCGTGTTCCACAGTGTGGACCCACGTGCCTTCATCCTAAAGGCTGGGGCTTGATGGAGCAGGGTAGATGAAAAAATTTTAACCTCCTAATATTTTTCGTAAAATAATTAATAAACATGTTCGTTTAAGTAAATAACCAACAATGTATGTTACATGTAAAGGGTAAAGGTAACACGCTATTTTGTGTGAAAAATAATCAACTTATAATTGTTTATGTGTCTAACATAACATAATATTTGCGCACTAATAAAATAATAAACGCATGATCTGTGCTTTTAAATAAAACATGTGGTTGCAAAATAAAGCGATGGTAAGTAAGGGACGGCTTTATATGTTGCTTTTTGCTAGGTAATACCTAATTGGGGTACGTAGAAAGACGGGAGGGAAACGAAAGGGTTTATATTCTTTATTTTAACAATATTTTGTTTTTCTTTGAAAATAGTACGCTTAGGCCTGTTGAGCAGCGATATAAAATGGCCGCCATTTGCTAGAGTACGCATGAGCAGGGAACCATGTGATAGAGGAGAAAGGCTGGGGAAAAGGATGATCACGTGATCGTGCTGAGAGGCTAAGACGGAAGTATGGTCAAGGCTATTGTGACCTTTCTGAGCAGATGTGTGCCAAGATGATCAGCAAGAAGCGTGAGAAGTCAAACTGAATAAATGGACGGAACTATTAAATCTAAAAAGTAGCAGAAAAAGATACAAATTGGACTGATCGAAACGGATGAGCAATGTCATGAACTGTGGGAAACGATGCAAGCATGGACATTCCACAAGGAACTGGTTAAGACAAGAAAGTTTGATTAAAATGTATATGGGCCTGAGTGGACCAATGAGAAAGAATCACGCCATGGAGATGCAACATTTTTATTCAGTAAGCTAGAATTAGGGTATAAGAAGACCTACTCTTGGTGGGAGGGGTTGGTTGCTGGAGAGTTGCTGGAGAGTTAGTTGCTGTAGAGCAGATGCTGGAGAAGTTAGATGCTGTAGATGGGTGAAGTTGCGGTTGCTGATGCTGACGAGCTGTTGCTGCTGCTGCTATTTTTATTTTCCAGTTGAGTATAAGATGCTGCTTTAGGAGAACCTTTTTCCTGATAGATTTTTCATTTAGAACTATTAGATTTTTCCAAGACAGATAGGTTGATCTTTTAGAGTTCTTACTATGATAACCTTATTTTTCAATTTATTCTTATATTGATGATAAATGTAATAATCTGAATAATAAGCTTAAACTTATTTCTTGCATCGAAACTTTATATAAACTTTATTATTCTTTAAACAAATGACTCAGTGATTCTTTAGCTCAATGATTAAAATGAAATGTTAAAGAGTTTATTGTGATTGAGCTGGTCTTAATCACCATCAACTGATTCCTACTAGTTGGTCCATCGACCAATGAGCGGAATACCTTAAAGCAAATGAGAAACATTATGTCATGTTAAAAGAGGTATCCCGTCTCCTTCCAGCGAATCGTTTTCTCCTAGGTTAAGGACGGAGGTAATCCAGGGAATAAATGAGTAAGTGAATGTATATGCGGTGTTATGGGACCCACCGTCATATGGATATAGTGTGTGTGTTGAAGGAATAGTTGCACCTGGATGACCGAAGCATATAGGAGAAGAATTTTTATTGTTAGCGCTGGATCAGGCTCAATGTCCATGTTGATGAATTCTAGATGGAGCCACACACGAACACACAGAAAAACACCACAGTGTCTCGCAGGAAATGAAATTGTTGGGTAATACTCTTGATGTGTTATTAATACATGTAGAATCGGAATCAACATGTCCCCGATAAACTTTCTTAGAAAAAAGGAGTCTTGAGAGTGAAAGCGGATCTAAGAAACAGACACGCCAGAGCTTCAATGTTTGAACGTCAGAGGCATAGGTAAGCACAGACAGCACACCCAAAATGTTAGGGGTTTTAAACTAGTTCTCGTGTCTTCAGGGAGGGGCATGGTGCCAGGCAGGACAGGCAACAGAAAGGGCCCGGATAGACTGAATATGGCACCAGCAAGTGCATGGGCAAAGAGAGCATTACACAGGGGCCACCAGACAAAGTGAAAGCCACCAGGCAGCGAATGTGACTCTAGGCTGGGGCGGCGAAGCAAGAAAGGCAAAGGCCATCAGACATGGCAGGGGACAGAAGCCAACCTCAGACAGGGGACTAGGCACAAGACACAGGGTACCAGTCAAGGCCACGATAGCAGATGGGTAAAGGAGCACCAGGCCGGTGCCACACAGGAGACAGGGTACCAGACAAGTCAGGATAGTAGATGGCTAAAAAGAGCACCAGGCTGGTGCCAGACAGAGGACAGGGTGCCAGACAAGTCAATGGTAGCTGATGGGTAAACGAGCACCAGGAGACAGGGTATCAGACAGGTCAAGGTAGCTAATGGGTAAAACGAACACCAGGCTGGTGCCAGACAGAGGACAGGGTGCCAGACAGGCACATTGCAGACAGGAAACCAGACGGGACAATTGCATCAGATAGGGGAGAGGCCATCAGACAGAGGGTGGGACGTCAGCAAGGGACATGGCATCAGTCAAGGAACTAGGCGAGGGCAGAGTCTCCAGGCAGGGGACAAGACATCATACAGGACACTGAAGAGGGACTAGGGCGTCAGACATGAGACATGTAATCTTACAGGACATCGGAAGTGTGCCACGGTGTCAAACATAGGAAAACATCATACAAGCCA
This sequence comes from Calotriton arnoldi, assembly GCA_963921515.1. Classification (NCBI taxonomy): domain Eukaryota; kingdom Metazoa; phylum Chordata; class Amphibia; order Caudata; family Salamandridae; genus Calotriton; species Calotriton arnoldi. The sequence continues at coordinate 83,733 of CAWUFW010015094.1, read as the reverse complement.
TTGTAGAGGGGCCAGGGCATCAGACAGGAAACCGGACTATAGCCAGAGCACTGGAAGTATGCGGCAGGAGAGACTCTAATTATGCAGCAGGGTCAAGTAAATTATGCGACAAAAAAGCCAAATTATGCTGGCATATTGTGGCTCATTTTGTAATAGTATTACTTCACTATTTCGTCATTTTTAACCTTGGCAACACTGTCTGGTCATTGGTTGCAATTTAGTACCAGTTTAATACCCAAATATAGTAATAAGAACCAGGAAGGTGAACAGAACAATTTTGCAAAGGGCCTTCCACTGCGCAGCAACGTGTCACTGCATTTTAGTAACTTTTAAACCATCTGAGCTAGAAACAATTTTTGGGGGGATAAAACCTGCACAATATGGAGCAGAGGATGGAACATGTAGCAAATGCAGCAAATCTGTAGCTGCGAAATTCACGGCAGTCAGCACAATTACATAATTCCAGTGGCCATGACCATAGCAAAGCATCAGAGGGGTTGGACTGGCCTATAGGGCAACAAGGCAGTGTCCGAAGGGCTGGTCTGACAGGCCAGTGTGTCACGATTTTTCAGGGGACTCTTTTATGGTCTGAATCACCGTTTTTTCTGTTGATTTCTCTGATATTACCATAACTATTTCCCTGAGCAAGCACAAATGTATGCACTCTTCCAAAACTTGTATAGAGCCTGTCTTTACAGGTTTAGAACTGCTTTGATTTGCAAATGTGGCCACTTTTTAGGTCGAGCCTGAGCCAGCGCGCAAGCGCTGCTCTGTGAAGATCTGTGGTAGTTCAGTACGGAGAGAAGCTTCGCCCACTCCCCCGCCCTTATTTTTCATTGGCTTGTGTGTTTGTCCTTTGTAAATGCTGTCTTCTGATTCCTTATGAGGCTTGTTAGTCCTTCCTTAGTAGGGCCATGTTGTCATTTGTATCCTCCAATGGCTACTAGCCCCTTTACTTGGATGTTACACGGTTCGTGTACTTTTTGTTTATTGTTTATTGAGCCGGGACAATGGCGTAGGCCTCGCAGGGCGAGGTGTCCCGGCTCCACGCTCTCTTCCTCTCCTGTGATGCCAACCACTCGGGGCTCCTGGAGCGAGAGGACTTTGAGTCATTGTGCGCTGATCTCCGCGTCAGCCTGGAGGAGGCAGAGGCCGTCTTCCAGGCGGCTGGACACCGACCGCGATGGGGCCATCTGTTACATTCCCTCTTCTGTGTCCACTCCCTTTGGAACATGGAACATCATGCCTGCGTGCACACTTGTCGTTCCAGGTTCCACGGTTCGGAGTGACAGTTTATTTTAAGTTGATGCTGCTCCTGGTAGCACTGTGCCGCTACTCTAATAAACCACTTGCTCCTACTTACCTGCCGGATCTTCATTATTTTACAAGTGGCGACGATTTACTGGAGATTTTGCTTGCTGCTCTACCCAGCGGCACAGGTGCAGCGAAATTTCCCGGACCCGCTCTGTGCTTCCTTTCGACTCCGGAGTTGCTTCTGGAGACATTCTTGTTGCCGTTTCAACGTTGGTAAAACTCCGATCTTCTTATCTCTCACGGTGAGGCTCCTATGCATTTCTCCTCACTTTTCGTGATTTCCAACCGTCTCCTCCTGGCTATGGGTTGCCGGTGGTTACCCTGACAACCTGCTGACTGACGTCTTCACTGTGACGCTTCCTTTGTTGCTTCCTGGGACACGGCTATAAGCACGTCTTTCCGTGCGTCCCTCACGTTGTCCAGCTCGTCTCTGGAACGTCACCACGCTGTCAGCCATCTTGGGAGAAAAAAAAAAAGTTCATGCACATTGACGAGAGGAGAGCTCGTTTTTCGCTTGCTGCCAATCTTTGGATTCGCTTCCCACAGGCAAAACGGAGATTTCCTTTTACAGCTGTCACACGGTAGAGAAACTGTGTTTTTTCCTTTTTGCTCCTTACAATCTATTTTAAAGGCAACTTTAGCGTTTTTCATAGGAATACTTCATTTTCATAGTAATATTAAGTACTTCCTTGCTTCTGTGACAAGCACACCTTCTTACTGTGGTGACAGGCTCTCCATTTTCAAATACTTTACCTTGATAATAACTGAAAATACTTTCTTGCTGCGGTGACAGGCACACCATACTACGTCAATTTGTCAAGACTACTATTTGCCTGTTATTTGCTTTTACAACCACATTATTACTGGATTAGCTTTATTATTATTATTCCTTCTACATTCCTATCATACTATATTCTGCTACATATTTTCATCATTATACCATTATTATTGCTATTCAGTTTTGCTCACTATTTTGCTTTATCCTTTATTCATACCATGCAGTTTGACCCACCAAGTAAGTTTTTACAAAGCAAGGGTGAACCTCCCATTCCATGGTCGAGATGGAAAGAAGAATTTGTAACGTATTTAAAAGCAATTGACGGTGAGCGTTTGTCTGCAGAAAGAAAGAAGAATATATTTCTTCATTGTTTGGGCTCTGAGGGTCAAGTTGTTTACAGGACTCTTCCTCCTGTGAGATCCGGGGGTGACTATAATGTTTTTGATGAAGCCATTTCACGCATTGAAAGCAGATTTAAACCTACCACCAGTGTGGCGTTAAATAGATTTAAGTTTTATACAAGGGCCCAAGAAGAAGGTGAGTGTTTTGACGATTTTCTTACGGCTCTTCGTGCATTGTCCTTACATTGCAATTTTGGTATGATCACTGATGAGATGATCAGGGATCAGATCATTGTGCACGTGAGGAGTAAGAAAGTCCAAGAACAATTATGGATCTTAGGTGACCCCAATTTGGAAACGGCTATTAGTACGGCAAAAGCTCTGGAACAGTCCGAAAAATGGATCAAATCTCTAAACAAGGAAACTAAACCCTCTGTTTTAAGTGAAGTTAGTAGTGTCACTCCCGGCACTTCTAAGACTATACACGATATCAAAGGTATGCACGATGCCAGAATGAAAACGAATGTTAAGTCCAAAATTTTTTACTGTTATAGATGTGGTAATCCTGATCACCTAGCTTCTTTCCCACGATGTCCTGCCGTTGGGAAGGAATGCAACAAATGTGGACGCATGGGACATTTTTCCAAGATGTGCAGAGATAATTACACCAAGAAGGGTTCTTCTTATGTTTCGCCTTCAAACATTTCTAGAGGGAAAATTTCGACAATATCTCATAATTTGTCTTTGGGTGAAGATACTCAGTCTGTGCTTGAGTCTGGCATTGTTGTCTCTATTCTAGACTCTTTTGATATATCAGAAACTAACAAAATTGGTCCGCCAAAATGTAAAGTGTCTATACTTGGCAGAGAACTTGAACTTATGGCAGACTCTGGTTCGCCGTGGACAATTATCACAAAACAATATTGTTTGGAATCCTTGGGAGATCTGGTTGACGTTACAAAATTATGTGAACCAGATATTGTAGCACAAAATTTTGATGGTTCTAACATCGATTTCGTAGGTTTCAAAGAAGTTCTTATAGTGTTTAAAGAGAGCAGTGCTGTCATAAAACTCTATGTAGCATTCAAGGGTGTGAATGTATTGGGTTGGCGGGATCAAGCCAAACTCGGTATAGTACTTAACCCTAGGAAGAAAGAACCTGTTTCAGTCATAGCAGTTACTGTTTCTCATGCTGAACAATTTACCTCGTTGTTTCCTGATGTGTTTTCTGAAAAACTTGGCAAACTGACTGGTTTCAGTCATAGAATAAAAGTGAGAGAAGGGTCAGTGCCAGTTAAGCAAAAACTTAGAGGAGTTCCTATCAGCATCAGGGCTGAACTCAAATCTATGTTGGATGACATGGTCAAAGGGGGTATTATTGAGGAAATCGAATCGTCCAAATGGGTTTCACCTATTGTTTTGGCTCAGAAGCCTGACAAAAGTATTAGGTTGTGTGTGGATATGAGAGCGCTTAATGCAAACTTGATTACTGATTGTCACCCACTCCCTAATATCAACGAAATGGTATGTATGTTGGATGGTGCGTGTATTTTCTCCACTCTTGACTTGCGCTCAGCGTATCATCAAATTGAACTCACTGAAGACTCCAAACATTTCACTTCCTTCATCACTCCCCATGGATTATTTCAGTTTAAGAGGATGCCATTTGGTTTGGCGTCTGCAGCGTCCGTTTTTCAGAGGGCTATGTGCCACATTTTTAAAGATGTTGGTAAATTTGTAAAATGTTTCCAAGACGATATTCTAGTTTTTCTAAGAGTGAGGACGAGCATATCCTACATGTCAAGGAAGTTTGTTCAAGACTGAGAAAGGGTGGTTTGACACTTAAGGCCTGCAAGTGTAAGTTTTTCTGCAAATCTGTAGAGTATTTAGGCCATACACTTGCAGGCGAGGTGTAGTACCAAAAAAATCATTAGTTGAAGCCATTACAAATGCACCTTCTCCAGATAATAGAGAGAAACTTCTCTCATTTGCTGGCTTATGCGAGTATTATAGTAAATTCATACGAAATTTTGCCACAAAGATGGAACCGCTCAGAGAACTAACCAGGAAATCCAATGAGTTTGTTTGGTCAGACAGACAAGAATCAGCTTTTACGCAGATCAAAAATGAAATTGTGAATGCTCCCACCCTCAAGTCCTTTTGTTTGAACAAGAAATGCATCATTACTGTAGATGCCAGCTCGTATGGTCTTGGGGGAGTGCTCAGTCAGTGTTCTGGGAATGAAGAGTGGTGCGTTGCGTTTGCATCCAGAACTTTATCAGCTACTGAAAGAAGATATGCAGTGATTGAGAGGGAGTTATTATTAGCGTGTATTTGGGCCATAGAGCATTTTCGCAATTATGTGTGGGGAAACAGATTTATCCTCAAGACAGATCACAAACCTCTCATTGGTATCTTATCCCCAGGGGGGGGGTGGAATTCTACTGCTCGTATTGCTCGCCTCACCTCCAGATTACAAGAATATGATTTTGAAGTCATGTATGTACCTGGTAGGAGTAATGTTACAGCTGACTTTCTTTCTAGATTGCCTTGTTATGATGAACATGCTGTTCCAGATGAACAGGAATTGGATATAGTTGCTTCTGTCAAAGATTTTGTTTCAGAGGAGTTCTGTGGGTTGTCTGAATCTGAATGGATGGCAGAAATGAAGAACGATACTGTGTGTCAGTTCATCCTTAATTGTTTAAAAAAAGGGTGGCCCAAAGACAAATCTACCACAGCTGATTTTGCCCCTTTTTGTCAAGTTTCTCAGGAGATTGAGGAAAATTCTGGTTTCCTTTTCAAAGGGGTAAGATTATTCCTCCAGTCTCCATGCAGGAAAAGATTCTGTTTCTTGCGCATCAAGGACATCTAGGTATGTCCTCTATGAAGCGTCTTATTCGAGCAAATTTCTGGTGGCCAGGTCTCGATAAGATTGTTGATAGGACTGTTAGAGAATGTCCTGAATGTATAAGTAGTGACAAGATGCTTAAGGTTTCCTCTGCTCCCCTTAGACCAGTTACGTGGCCTGAATTTCCATGGCAGAAGGTAGCTTTTGACATCTCAGGTCCATTTAACCATCTACCTCAAAATGCACGTTTTGCATTGGTAATGATTGATTACCACTCCAAATGGCCGGAGGTAAAGTTTGTAGCATGTGCCACCACTCAGGTCATTATATCTTTCTTCAAAGAGGTGTTTGCGCGTGAGGGATCGCCCGAAATTCTTGTAACGGATAACGGTGTCCAACTTATTTCACGGGATATGGAGAGTTTCTTAAGTATGTGTGGCATTAAGCATATGACTACCTCCCTATATGAGCCAAGGGAAAATGGCCAAGTAGAACGGTTTAATCGCGTTTTGAAAGATAGCATTGAATTTGCGTGTAAGTCAAGCGAGTCCTGGAGGGATGTGGTAAGGAAAAGGTTATGGATGTATCGCATCACTCCTCACTCAGTTACAGGGGTGAGTCCGTTCAGACTTTTGAAGGGCAGAGAACCTATATTGGATGTCTGTCCATGGTGGGTCAGGAAAATTAACAAGGTTGAGAGCTGCATTGACTTGAATCGTGTGGCTGAACGTGTGGAGGATAAGCAGGACAAAATGAAAGCTTTATTTGACTCTAGAATGAATGTTAAAGTTCCTGATTTCGCTGTGGGTGATTGGGTAAGGATAAAAAACCTGGGTTCTTAGCTAAAGGTTCCACCAGTTTTGGTCATCCTATTAAAGTTGTCAAGGTTTGTAGAAATTCGGTAATTACACAGGATGGAAGGGTGTGGAATATGAGAAGAGTTGCCAAATGCAAAGCTCAAGAAAGTGTTGCGGATGGTAGATTCAATTCAATGGTGTGTTCCCACTCTTCGCAATCTGTAGCATCCAGAGTTAAGAGCAATAACAGACCAAATGTATTACCTGCCAGATATTTGTCTTAATCTTGTTTTTCTTCTGTTTTTTGTTTTTGTTAGGGGTGAGATGTGTTACATTCCCTCTTCTGTGTCCACTCCCTTTGGAACATGGAACATCGTGCCTGCGTGCACACTTGTCGTTCCAGGTTCCACGGTTCGGAGTGACAGTTTATTTTAAGTTGATGCTGCTCCTGGTAGCACTGTGCCGCTACTCTAATAAACCACTTGCTCCTACTTACCTGCCGGATCTTCATTATTTTACACCATCACCTTCCAGGACTTCACCATGGGCCACCACGGGACCCGGGGCTCACCCTGGCTGCAGAGAGGAGGTTTGGGGCCGACGTGAGGGCTCCCAGCGAGCCGGACGACGAGCACAGAGGAGACCCCTTTAACCTGGCTTGGGAGGACTTCCAGCTCCGGCTGGGGGATGAAGCCGCGTTTATTCCGAGGTAAGGAGCAAGTTCACCCCCTTCGCCATTGCCCTATTTGTTTAACATTATTACTTTTCTGATCCGGCAAACAAGTACTGATACTGTCCCATAATGCTGATGAAATCAGCTGTCAGACTTTGTAATAGAAAACAAACGAGAAGTTTACGTTGTGGTTGGTAAAAGCACGGATACTTTGGAGCATGTTTTCGGAACACAGTTACTTTCCGGATTTTGAAGACGTTCAGATTCCAGTGCCATTCCATTATTTATGGCGCAGACACAAACGTGGACTATTTGTTAGAAAGAAATGATACATTGTCAGCCTTGGAAAAGTATGTGTTTATTTAAGCAGGGTGCCTTCTGCTTGAAGAAGCGCTTAACTAATTTGGTGAAAGCTGCTTCCTTTAGAACAATGGGCCTTTCTATGTATAGCTGTCTACTGGGGACTTGTAAAGCGCTCATCGCCACTTGGCGCTGTAGAAAATCAGAAAGGAGAAGATTGATTGGTGTAGTGAATACATATTTAATTCCTTCGTGTAACCCATGCAACTTTGTCAGTTATGTAAAATGTAATTACACATTGTTTCGGTTGTGGGTTGTAAAACGATCTCAGTGAAAGTAAAACGCTGTCTCCTAGAGGACGACAGACTTCTGGGTAGTGTGTGGATTGGTGCCAAAGCAATGGAAAAATATGGATTGCTCCAGGCTGATGTGTGTAAATGTTAACTCAAGATAAAACTTCGGGCCAGAGTAACAAAAAAGAAAAAACAAAGGGACATATTACCAACAATCTGCGATAATTATCGCAAAACGCACTTAGCGCTGTTTTCTTTATCGCCGGCTATTGCTGGATTCCATCGCTGAGATAGCGCGTTATTAGCAACGCTTATCTCCAAGGCGATAAAAATCCAGCAATAGCGGCGAAATGCGTGAATATCGCTGGTAATCCAGCGATATTCACGCATTAACGCCATGGTGGACTTAGCCTGACAATCCACCTCCCATTGAGGAAACAGGTAAGTCATGTTTTTAGCAGGTGTTAAATTCCAGCGATAATCGCGGTTAGCGCAACTTTTTTTATCGCTTCGCGGGCATTGCTAATAGGGGGAAGTTGTGTTAGCGACTGTTTGCAGTTGCTTTTAGTTGGGAACGCCTACCTTGCATGTCATTAGCGATAATTATCGCTAACATGCAAGGCGGCAACAAAACGGCCGCTATCGCCATTAAGCTGTCGCTAACAGCTTGCTAATAGGGCGATGAAAAATTTCGCCGCTTTATCGGCAAAAAGTGCCGCTAAAGTAGCGATACTGCCCTTGGTAATATGCCCCAAACTCTTTTGCATTCCTAAGTGAACGTTATGTGTACCAAAACATCTTCTAGTTTTATAATACTGATGAATAATATCTGAACAGGGAGACCATTTTCCTTATTGCAATCCACACTTTAACTGTGTTTATATAGTGATGTTGTGGCCTCTGTAACCCTCTGTGTGAGATCAGCTTATTCCTTAATGATAGTTAAGAATTTGTTGGAGGAACATCTTTTGGTATCATCTCATAAAGATTAAGCCAGCGCTGTTGTCAACTATTACGTTTTTCAGTAATTGTGCATGTATAAGCGGATTGTTTGATAAAAGCAATATAATGAATAAGTCAATATGTGGCATTAACCTGTGCTTCGGCAATGATGCATTACATTGTTGTTTACTTTGGTTATATTCTTGTGAAGCAATTAAAATGTTTAAATACATTGCTTTATCAATTATCGTCTTGGGCTATGACTCCCAAACCGAAGTCGGAGATTAAATCAGGAGATGAGGATAAAATGTGGAGCAAGACAATCATGTTCTGTATAGCTAAAGCAGTGATTTTCAACACCAGAACTATTATGTCCGGAGTACTTGCAAGAGTTATTTCTTCAGGTTTCTTACGTTTCTATCTAAATATACAGATATAAATGGTTACTGCTCTACCATCAGGTACACAGCCATGAATAGTGCAGCAGGTGCAATGCCACCGAGGGCCTGCTGGTTAAAGGGCCACTGTATATAAATTACAGGTTTTTTTTTTCCAAACTGGGGGATGAGGGCCATTTTTCCTTGCTTTGCCTAGAGCCATGGAAACCTTGGTATGCCATTTTGTGCCATAACCAGTCAGGCACACAGGTACTACTTGGCAAAGGTGTGACATAGAGTTGCCTGCCTGCCAACACATTTGGATGCACTTTCTCTTGAATCCCTGAATCTTGCTCTTCCGAGAAGTTATGCATGAAGAGCAGGCAGCCCCGTTCATAGGCTATGCAGAAGAAAGATCTATGCAATAATACTGTATTCCCTTTCCCTTCTTCCCCGTATCTTCCTTTGCTGTCATCCAGTCCCTTCCCACTAAGCCCTTTAAAGCGGCCTACAGGGCAGTCTGTGTCTGCACAAAAACACTTTCATGGCCTTTGACAGGGTATTGACCTTAGAAATGCAGCTTCTTAAATGCCTCACTTTGGCCAGATGTGTTTCAGTTATGGATTTCTTCACTCCGAAACCTACAACTTCATCAAGGGACATCTAGTGACAGCCGGTGGTACTGCACCCTTTCCCTGCTTCTTGCACATTAAAACAGTAAATGTTGCTGTACCCACAATAATGTGCTGCATAGGTAAATACATATAAGGTCCCAAAGGCGAGACCGATTGCATTGCAAATGCTTGTGTTGTTAAGTGCTGGGTTTCAGATCCTGGCGCTTCCGCCATAGTTCTTTTCACACAGCGCAGCAAACACGCACACACCCTTGAGGGCAGAATGTTCTAATTTGTAAAACAAAGGTCTCATGGAGCCAGAGGGGATTGAATTCTACTCGGGCTCCATGACGCCTTTTGTTCACAGCAACAGTTGTGAACAAAAATTGGAATGTTGGAGCTCTGGGCATTAGAAGCCCAGAGCACTCCATTGTTTTCAGTGCAGCGCTCAACATTCCAATGTTCTAATATGACGTGTGCATGAAGATGAGGCTGGTCCTTTGACAGGCACCAAGTCGCGGGCCTGTCTTGAACCTGGAGGGGCACAGCAAGCACTCTCTCCATAGTGATAGAGGACCACTGTCCCTGACACAGGTTCACGGCTATAGGACGGTGGTTGCAGCGTACTGTGCTTCGTAGTGATTATACTGTCACCAGAACTTTTTATCTGCATCACAATAGTGGTGGCCAACTGGCCCACTCATGTCAAATTCAGCTTCTGCAAGTGAACACGGGCATGATATTCGCAGCGCATGCTTGTGTATGTATGTGGTTTGGGGGGTCCTGACCGAGGCAGACAGTACGAGCAAGCCAACCCTGCAAGAAGAGTGAACTACTCAGATGGGCAAAACCAGTGACCTGCTTGACAGAAACTTGTGAGAGCATGACTGGCATGCTCTATCATCAGAGTCAGTTAGCAACACCATTGTGGACGATTCGTAGCACTTCTGAAGTGTGCCAGAGTGAAACACCTCCACAACTGTGCTGTCGCAGCCACAGCACATGCTACACAGTGTGTCTGAATGGGCTGAGTTGCTGAAGAAAAGACTACTACGAAGTCACAGCACTTGCCAAGCATGCTGCTAGAGACTTTGCTGTTGCAGCCATGGCACCTACTCCACAGTGTGCCCAAACGATCTACCTCACTTAAGAAAAGACTCAAGTAAGTCTGTGGCACTTGCCCCAAGTGTGCCCTAATGGACTTGTGGAGTGGCCAGTCCTATGACATTTGACAATTGTGTGCCCGTAAGTACTACGCCACGAAGGAGGAGCTGCTGCATTGAAGCACTTGCCAGAGTGTGCCTGAGTGACTGTGCGGCTGACGATATCCCTCCCAAAAGTGCACCACATCGAAACTCAACCACAGCTGTTGCAGGCCCTTGAAACGACTCTGTCTCCAGACTGGTGCCCCCGAAGCAGACTGCATCGCCGATTCAACCATGGAGGCCCAAGCTACTGATTCAACCTACTAACCCCAATCCTAGAGGTGGCTGTTACACAACCTGTGGGCACATTTACTACTGACAAACGAGTGCATGGAAGAGGACCATCACCTGCGGATAGCACCCTATGCAGGTACCTCCAGACACAGCTGTGGCCGCATGTGCACCGATGTGGGGCACAGTGGAACCACTCACTTGAGGCTGACACATCTTTTCCTGACTGCGGGTGTTGGAAAGTGGAATATTAGTAGGGGCAAATGTATATCTGCCACTGGCAATAAGGCCACTAACACAGTATAGGGCTCAGAATAGGTCTTAGAAAATTGTTCCCATGCTCAACCCGTGGTAGCTTGGCTGCGAGCAGGCAGGCTTAACTTCAAAGACAGGTATGTAAAGCATTTAAAAACTTCAATTCAGTAAATTCTGTAAATTCAGTAAATAATTAAAACACAATGCATAATAAAAATCCAACACCAATTTATAAAAATAGGAAATATTGTTATCTTTAAAATGACACCAAAACGACAAGAATCCAATGTAGGGAGCCGGAGATATCAATTTTCAAAGATTTTGCAATTTCTAGCACATAGAAACCTATAGCACCCTATTGGGACATCTGGTCACTGTGGTCAAAGTTTCAGGCCGACCGCGATGGAGCCCTGCTCGGCTACCACTCGCGGTAGGTCCCGGTCACAGTTTTTACCTTCTGACTTAGAAACTTTTCTGGAGCTTTTCTCGTGGGGTCCCTTGATGCTCTTCACCAGGCCAGATTCAGTGAGGTTTCGCCGGCCTCGGATTTTGCCTACTCCCGGTCAAACTCTGGAAGTTGGACCTACGGAGCTTTTCAGCGGGGCGAACCTGGACGGTGATGGAGCAGGGTTTTGAGAAAATAAAACCTGCTTGGATTAAGTCCTCAGTAACATTCACTAACAGTGTGCTGTGAAAATAATGTGCAAAAAACACGAAAACATGGGGGAAATGCTTTGCGCATGCGTGTACTAATGTGTGGACTAATGCATGAAAACTGGGCCGCATTTGCATTTTGCTTTGGAATAAAATAAAAATAATGCCGCTTTTGCATATTAATGCTCTTCCTAAGAATATAACGTGGGATAGTGCAATGGTGGGTGGTAAACAGTGAGAAATACATTTCGTGAAATTAATAATGTCTGTGTTTTGTTCATCGTAGTGAAGCAAGCATGGGCCTACATTTCTGCATGACAGTTGAGGGTTAAAGAAAATAATACGAATAAATAAGCAGAAAATCGAGCTCTGAGAGAGAATGGAGAAGGCAAAGGCTGATAACCTGCAAGGAACATTGTATGACTGCCAAGAAACGGAAGGATGGCCGTGAGATCAAGTGGAAATGTACAAACTTCTTCCGCAGAAACAGCAGAGGCGAACAATGGAAGTGTAGAGACTTGCAACATGTTACTTGTTGGAGGAAATGTGTATTCACGAGATGTGGCTAACGTAATGTGAAAGTGTAAAACAAAGAACGCTGTGAAAATTATGAACATGACTATGGTGGTGTGATAGAACACCCCCTAAATTAGCTAATGAGAGACTGAGTTTCTGAAAATGTTTCAACAACTGTGGGTAGGACATGTAGGTTTTAGGGTATAATTGAGGTGCCCTGGAGGTGTGGTCGGTCGGAAGCTGGGTAAGCTTTAGAGGGAGATCGTCGCTGTCCGTCGGTTTGCTGATAGAGGCCTATCTGTTCCTGTCCTGTATCCAGTATCCTGATTAATCTTGGTTCCCTGACTCTGTCTCAGGGGACCCCAGCTATCCCCGTGGCCAGGGGGTGGTATTTCTCTGAATCTCTTGGGTTAGTATAGCTAAATAATCCGTACTTTGCATAATCATTTGCAAATGTATTTTGTCTCTGAAACTATTGTCTCTTCGCCTATCCACTCCTTCATTTGCATTTTTGTTCATTTGATATGAGTTTGACACGGTTTGCATTGCTAATGTTCTCTCTCTCTCTCTCTCTGTGATTTATACTTTGTTTGCCTTGTAAACCTGTACATGATGAGCATTTTACCTTCACATTATTTCTCGATAAAGATTGTTACCCTTACACTGAGTTTGTGATTATTTAGCAATATAGATAGATATATAGTACTGTTATTATTGCCATCAACTTTAGGTCCATCGACCAGAGGAAAGAGAGTTGATATACAGGTTCAGTTATGTATTTAGTGTATCAGATATGAGCCTGTATTATGAACAACTGATTTTTTGTCACACTTGAAAACAGCGCAACAGGGATTCTTGAGTTGGGTGAATGAGTATGGGCCAGTGTTTTGTGTTATTATTGATTATTAATCCCTGATAGACGCGCTGGATCAACGGCAGGACAGCTCGCGGTTGAAAGCAGGCGGCTTGGCTGGCCAGGTTGAGTTGGTCCCCTTATGGAGCTTTTTTCCAAAGTTGCTCCAAAGTTCTCCAAACTCCTGGAACTTCTTCCTGAAGTTCCCCAAATGGTCCCAAAGTGTCTCAAACTCACTCCAAGGGTCTGGAATCTCTAAGATGGTACTTGAAAGTTTAGGACGTCAGTTCCCACGATCCACTTGGACAAAACCCTTACAAATCCACTAGTAGTTCTCCAGGTTGAGGATCCTTGGTGGTGATGTTCCAGGTGAGCTCTGTTAACCTGTAGCTTGCAGGGAGTCCACTCTTTAATCCTTTTACAGCAAGGTAATCCACAGCTGTAGTTACAGATGGTGCAGAAGGTGGAATCTTCAGAGTGCAGGCCTTAGGAAATGCACATCAAACTTCTTAGCATGGCCCGCCTTGCTTTCTTAGGTTTCCAGCAGCAGATCTGAGGGGCTCTGCCCTTCTCAGATACTTATTCCAACTTCTCTGGGTCAAGCAGGAGGTCACTCCTGTCCAATGGGCTGCAGGATACCACCCAAAGGTCTGACCACTTCCTGCAGAGTGTGGCACTATTTTGTCCCAGAGTGCACCAATTCTCCCAAATTCATAATGGCTGATTTTCCAGCAGGGAGAGAAGAGCTGGCTAAACACACCCCATGGATGGCTAATCTCCATAGTCTCTTCCACTTGCATCTGCTCATTCCTTCCTTAATCCTAGCATCTGGCTGGGGTTCAAGAGGGTAAGGTTGTAAATGACACTGGGGTCCTCCTCTTCCCTTGAAGTCCATTGTTTACGACTCATCCCCCTGCTCTGGCATTCCTGTGCAACAGGACACTGCCCTCCCAGCAGAGCTGTTCAACCCCAGGGGCTCTATATCACCTCTTCAAAGAAGCCTGGCTAATCCCCTTAACTCTGACCAATCAGGACAGACCACTGGAAGGCTGAATTTGGACTTACAAACAAAAAAGTCTTATAACTTCTTGTATGTAAATTTTAGGAGAAATTCAACAATATCCTATTGTTGGATTTATTAATACCATACTGGGAAGACTTTGAATGGTACATTTAGCCTTCTCCTATCAAGAGCTATTAGTTAATAACTTTCTGCCATGTTAACCTATGTGGCAGGGGATTTCCAATGGGAAAAATTACTTGTAATATAAGTACTCTGCCTATATCTACAGGACCCCTACCCCTGGTATACCTAGGGGAGACTTTAGGGGTTCTGAATACGCAGAAATATTGCAGATCCTCCCTCCACAGTGCTCCTACCACCAAAGTCGATTTTGGGCAGCACTTTATCACAATGTGGGGGGTGAAATGTGCAATTTCACTTTACCCAGGGCATATAAAACTAATTTTATGAGGGTCTACCTTATAGATACTTGACCCCCCCCCGCTCCCCCGCCCGGGATACCTATGGGAGACCCTGGGGGTACCTAATATGCCCAAACATTGCAGGTTAACCATTTTTAAGTGCTCCAAACACAAAAGTCGAGTTTGGGCACAATGTACTTTTTAAAAGCAGTCCTGCAGCACAGGTTCAATTCTGGTTCATCTTCTACCTTTAGTTCTACTCTATTACTTTTCAAGTTATCTGTCCTTTCCTTTGTTTCGTTGTTAATCTTTTTATCTATTATCATAAGGTAAGGAATTGCTACGATCACAACTAACCATACTATAAGCATCACTACCAGATTGCATATGCATATAGCACAGCATCTTTTACAACCTTTCTGCTTTGGTCTCCCAGTAACTCTATCGTCAGGCATTTTGACAAGGAAGATTGCTCTTCTTATCGTTTTCTTCAAGTTTGATCTCCTTTCCCTGTTGCCTTCATTAAATATTCAGAAGTTGTTCTACTGTATCGTGCTTCTTCCTTTTTCTTTGTCCATCTAACCTTCCACTTATCTAGTTCTCCCCATTTCTGCAAGACTGTCATTAATTCCTTTACTTGTAATTTTCTTCCAGACGCATTCATGTTTTCCAAATCTTTATCTGAAAAATCTGCTCTATAGGGTTTTTGTAATACCTTTGACTTCCCTATTTCAATTCCCATCTGTTGAGCTAAGTCTGATAATTTCTCATGGAATATTTTTACATTTCTTGTGATGCTTCCGCATACGAACAATAATTCTTCTTCGTCGTAAGTATTTAGTCGATCTACCCCTACATTTCCTGCTATCATTTCTTCTAATTCAACTTTTAATTTATAAATGTCCATGATCTTTGGGGGAGAACTCTGTTTATCTGATCCTTGTGCCCACCTTTCTAAATCTTCAGGTGTAACTACTGTGGCACTTTTCGTTCCTGCTGAGGTTACTATGTTTACATCTCTTGAACAACCAGGTGTAGCTCTTCTAGGGGTACTATTTACAGAATCTCGAATGGGCAAGTCCATTAATGAAATCATAGACTCGCAATCACTAAAGTGATCCTCAACCATTACTACTGCTTCCGGTTTAGGAACATTCACAGGTGTAGGCATAACTAGAGGTTTGGGATAAGTTACTTTGTCACCGTACAAGGGAACCACTGGACCAATTGTTACAGGTATGGTCAATGAATCAGGATGAATACTCAATTGTGTTACTTTCTGAATTAATTCTGCTCTGTTTTTATCTATTGCTTCCTTTTCTTTATCGTGAAGTACTCTACTAACTGGTGAATCAAGCAATACTTCTGGTACCAAGGGTGTTCTTAACAAGGGTGCACTGGGGGTTCATCCACTTGTCCCTTCCTGATATGGTGGTGGATTCTTTAATATATCTTCCATAAATTCATCTTCGGAATCTCCAAATTTAGTTAAGTGCTTTGTCTTTTCTGTGCATTTACTCCCTAATGATTCTTCCGCCATTAATATCGGATACAGACCCTCTGTGAGCATTGCTCTTCTCCACTGTTTCATCTGACCGTCCCTCGACTCATTTTGGTATCTGGGGGAAAATCCCCGATGACCCCTATTACTTCTGGATCGGTCACGCTCAAATGCCTCGGTTTCCCACTCTTCTAAGGCTTCGTATTGAGTTAATCTAGGTCTGGGTTCTAGGTCATTCATTCTTAATCTCAAATTTTGAAGAATTCTCCCATTGAAAGTACCATTCTCTGGAAATGCTAGTATTCCATCATTTTTGGTATATTCCATCCAATTTTCTCTCCATACGCAAGTATGATAACCTCTCTCCATCATCATGAATGAAGCGGGCGTTTTAGCTGGTGGAATGATAATTCCCTCCCTAGTTTTGATTGGTTTATCCTTTGTAAAATAATTCTTAATCTTTTGTAGAACTGACATTTTCCTCTTCTCTCCGTACATTTTCGGCAAATTCCGGTGTACAAAATTATATTCTACACAGCCTAGGAATCTCCTATCCGGACGAACTCCTATTAAAGTCGGATCAGGTTTTAACATACAATTTTCCACTATCCACTAGGATTTTCAGTTTCTTATGGTAACCACCAATCAGATTCCAGCTAACTTTTGTCTCTAAACCAATCCTAGTGCGGCCTTTTGGTGACGTCTTTTCTGCCAACCCCTCCTTTACAATCTGCGTTTCTCTGTCCCTCGCTGTTTCAACCAATCCCAGCGCGGTACCTGTGACGTCAGTACTACTCCTGACTTCTGACCCCTCCTTTCCAAGAGTCTTTCTACGCCCGCGGTTTCAACCAATCCCAGCGCGGCGTTTTTTGACGTCAGCTTCCTCTCCGGTAGCTGATCCTCCCTTTACAAAATCGTACGCAAAACTTTATTTTCTCTACTCTTTTTATTAAACTTCAGTAACAACATAAAACATTCGCTATCTTGCCAGTTTCTCTAAATTGAAAAGGATAGTTTCTCGCACACTTAGTAAAAGCTTTCCGGTTACTATACATATACTACGAGTAAAACCCTTCCGTTTACTCTTCACACAAGCTTCAGAAATACCTGCTACTTCTTCAATGTTACCCTTTCTAGGTGATATAACATCAAATTTTCACTAGCATATTCCTTGGCTGTCACTCACACGCATAGAGTCCCTAACAAGTACTGATAGCCCTACTTAACTTTTCAGTACTATTTCTGCCTGACAGATAACCTCACTGCAGTATGGCTTCCACTTACCATCCGCTATTCAATTTTCCCCGGGGATTTCTGGACAACATAAAACAGACTTTGAACAATAACGGATGTTAGTTCATAGAAGTACCATTCTCATTACTCAATTAACAAAGCACAACCATCCTCTGATAACCAGAAAACTGATCCAGCGGGTTACTAGCAACGAGCATTCATACACAAAATACTCACTTGGGCCCATACATTCATACTACGCTAGCAATTTTCCGCTGGTGGGTCAGTTGGTACTCTTTATCAAAATCCCTGCTACCACTTACTTTTCCGATTGAAGAGTAATGACTTACCAATGAATCCTTTGCTAATTGGGAAGTTTAAAATGAGTGACATTCATTACAATTCATAATCCTGAAATAATCACTGAGTCAGGAAGTTTTCAAATGTTTATCTAAAGATTTAGCAGAGTAAATTACAGACCACATGATACTTAATCGCATATCAAGGATGAAGCATAATAATCAATTATCGATCAATGACGGTCCCTTAGGAAAGGAGAAGATAGAGACAGCAGCGCAACTAAGGCTTGCATTTATATTTACCTAATGTGCGAGAACCAAACACCTTGGCCAAGGAGTTGGAAAAGATAGGACCCTGGAAGGATGAAGAGCAAAGACCTCCTCCCGGATCAGGACAGGACCGATGACCTCTCTATCAACGACGCCTGCGTCGTTCCCCTCTCTGGTACTTCGCTTCTCCTCGATTTCTCCCGTGTCTTCCTTCTAAGGTACTCCGCCGCCCCCACCTCAGGACCTCTCTGGACAGCGGTTCAGTCTGCAATCGATCAGCTTGTACGTCTGGAGCTTCTGCCTCTGCCTTCTAGTCCGTGTGCTGCGCTATTGCTAATGCTAACTAATTAGCTAATTCTATATCTGTTATACCCTTCTACGCCCATGTACCTCCCCTTAATGTTGCAGAATTATGGGGCAACTACTTCTGATTGGACAAGGGGTTGAACCTTACACCATATTGATTTAATTCATTTTTCTTAAAGCCCTTTGTTTTAAAATACCGCCCATCACTTTTAATACATTTGCTTTATTTCCCACCCGTCTCACGACAAAGTTAATACATTCTTCAGGTACATTGTTGCATATCAGTGGGGACATTCATGGGTACAACAATATTGGCCATCAGGTCACGGCCTTGGACGACGTCCAGGTTGACTTCATCCTTTTCTTTCTCTGGGCAGCCTTCAGGGAGCATGCGCAGAACCATTGTCACATGAGTTTTCAGTTCACCAACCCCAGGCCCAATTTACGAACTAATAAAAGTCAAAGAAGAAAATATTAAAATCACAAATAAAATGTTTCACTGTATACCCACTCTTTCTACTCTATTCCCATTTATTTATAAACTCTATCCCGCATTAGTAGCGTTAGAATACCACTGTTTAATTGAAACACAAGAGCAAGCTGTAGCACGTGAAAACATAAAGCAGCCATTTTAATGCACACTGCGCAGAAGCAAGAGTTTCCCACCAAGCAAAGAAAGACGTCACACCACGTGATATGGTTGAGACATGCGCAGTAAAGTTCCCACGTTTTAGCGGCCATTTTAGAATAGACAAGCGTTACTTGTTAGTTTAAACACATAAGCAAGCTTCCTTGCTACTTATATTTGTGTGTGCAGTTATTAGTATAAACAATACAAGTTTAATACATTAATACTTTTGAGAAGATTGCATCCGAGCAAGTCTCATTTGTGAGTCCTTGCTACATCAATCCCCTCTCTGATGGCGTTTCTGAGCCATCAATTACTACCCACAACCAGTTGCCAACTTTTAGCATAATATAGTTTCACTTTCATTTTTACACTTTCTATTTTTCACATCTCCTTTCAGTTTCTTGTATAATTCACTTCTTAAATCTTTAAGTTCGATTTCATCAAACTTTCTCTTCTTTCCTTTTCCTGTTACATTATACGATTCATTCTTTCTACAACATTTGCACCATATTGTTATTGACAGTACTATTATTGCTATCCCTGCTAAGGGTACTAATATTTGACCTATAAGTCCTTTCCCTACATTAGCAAACCAGGTACCAATTGGCCTAATACTATTGGTCAATCTTTCCCATACACTATCAACTTCCAGTGGTTTCAGTTCCTTCTCAAGTTTAGTTATATTCTGTATATACGTTCCAATTTCTGCACTTTTATCAGGTATGTAAGTGCAACAGTGTTTTGTCTTCAATAATTTACAGACTCCACCCTCTTTTGCCAATATAACATCAAGAGCAAGTCGATTTTGCATTACCATAGATCTAATCGCAACCATCTCCGCATTAATCATTAGAAATCCTCCAGCAGTATCTGTTGATAAACAATCAACCACTGTAGATAATTTACATATTTTCCTTGAGTTCAGAATTATTCCCACTGAGGGTATCAATGCGCCAAATATATCACCTACAATTTCTGAAAAACTAGCTCTTTTCTTACGTGTTAATTCACTAGTATTTTCATTGCTGCCAGTGTTTCTTTTTACGTGGTATATCTTTGGAAATACTATCCCAAAATAACAACTTCCATACCACCGTGCAGGAAGCCTAAAGTAAGCCTTATTCCCACACACATAATAGATTCCAGGAAAAACTGAATCTGTTCCTCCTTTGAGTCCCCAATCTCCAAGAATTAAGAAATTGTGTTCACATTCACTGGTACCGATGAAAACATTGTTATACTCAGGGGCCGATTCCGATCTCGGTCGGAGGCGCAACCAATACCATTCGGTCGGGAAAAAAGCCATGCGAATGCCTGTTTCCCGACCGATCCGTACAGCACACCGAACGAGTAAGTACGATGCGCACAACAGCACAGAATCCGGCCGAGTCGTACTCACCCAATCCAGGTCCTGTTCTCCGACCGAGGCGAATCCGGAAACGCAGAATCGAGTTGCACGGAAGGGAAGATGCAGCTCCGTCCGGCCGAACAAGTACGATGCGCTTTCCGTACGCGCCGAACCCGTCGCTACGCACGGCACGTCAAAGCATCCGGGAGAGGCGCACAAAAGCTCCGATTCACGCCACAACACGATCCACGGCTACGAGGCGAACACGCCAGCGACGAGGACGACGCGAAGCGACGAGGACGACGCGAAGCAACGAGAAGGACGAACGACACGAACCAACCATGAATCCCTTCGTCCCAATCATACCAATATTCTACATTTACTACCGGAACAGGCACGGACGCGTACGGCGCAGAAGGTAAGTCAGACACCAACCACAAAACACATACAACACGTACACGACACATCACACACACACAGAGGGATGCAGAATTTACTTGCAACAGCAGCACCACAGGGGCGGGATGCCCATCACCAATGCCACATATGCACACAGGGGCCTGAATGCGCACCACCACCCCTACCCAGGGGGGGCCGGATGCCAACAACCACTACCACCCTTAGCCAGGGGGGTGCCAGATGCCCACCACCACTACCACCCTTACCCAGGGGGCCTGGATGCCTACCACTACTACCACCCTAAGCCAGGGGGGCTGGATGCCTACCACTACTACCACCCTTACCCAGGGGGTGCCAGATGCCTACCACTACTACCACCCTCACAGAGGGGGGGCTGGATGCCTACCACTATTACCACCCTTAACCAGGGGGGGCTGGATGCCTACCACTACTACCACCCTTACCCAGGGGGGGGCTGGATGCCTACCACTACTACCACCCTCACCCAGGGGGGGCTGGATGCCTACCACTACTACCACCCTCACCCAGGGGGCTGGATACCTACCACTACTACCACCCTCACCCAGGGGGGCTGGATGCCTACCACTACTACCACCCTTAGCCAGGGGGTGCCAGATGCCTACCACCACTACCACCCTTACCCAGGGGGCTGGATGCCTACCACTACTACCACCCTCACCCAGGGGGGCTGGATGCCTACCACTACTACCACCCTTAGCCAGGGGGTGCCAGATGCCTACCACCACTACCACCCTTACCCAGGGGGCTGGATGCCTACCACTACTACCACCCTCACCCAGGGGGGCTGGATGCCTACCACTACTACCACCCTTAGCCAGGGGGTGCCAGATCCCTACCACTACTACCACCCTCACCCAGGGGGGCTGGATGCCTACCACTACTACCACCCTCACCCAGGGGGTGGATGCCTACCACTACTACCACCCTTAGCCAGGGGGTGCCAGATGCCCACCACTACTACCACCCTAAGCCAGGGGGCTGGATGCCTACCACTACTACCACCCTTACCCAGGGGGCTGGATGCCTACCACCACTACCACCCTTACCCAGGGGGGCTGGATGCCCACCACCACTACCACCCTTAGCCATGGGGGTGCCAGATGCCTACCACTACTACCACCCTTACCCAGGGGGCTGGATGCCTACCACTACTACCACCCACACCCAGGGGGGCTGGATGCCTACCACTACTACCACCCTTAGCCAGGGGGTGCCAGATGCCTACCACTACTACCACCCTCGCCCAGGGGGCTGGATGCCTACCACTACTACCACCCTCACCCTGGGGGGCTGGATGCCTACCACTACTACCACCCTTAGCCAGGGGGTGCCAGATGCCCACCACCACTACCACCCTTACCCAGGGGGCTGGATGCCTACCACTACTACCACCCTTAGCCAGGGGGTGCCAGATGCCCACCACCACTACCACCCTTAGCCATGGGGGTGCCAGATGCCTACCACTACTACCACCCTTACCCAGGGGGCTGGATGCCTACCACTACTACCACCCTTACCCAGGGGGCTGGATGCCTACCACTACTACCACCCTTACCCAGGGGGCTGGATGCCTGTCACTACTACCACCTCTACCCATGGGGGGCTGGATGCCTACCACCAACACCACCCCCACTCATAGGATGGACAATGCATGTCACAACCAGCACACCACAACCTAGGGAATGCAAGAAAAAGACATCCCCCAACACCATGACAAGCGTGTGTAGACTGTGTCAAATGCCTACAACACTGAACATGACTTTGAACATACAATGTGACCCCCTAGCACATGTGCCACACATATATGTGTGTGGCCCCCACAATGCAAGCAGGCCATGACCATTGTGGCAATGGGGTCCAAACCCCCATCATCACAGTGAC
Source organism: Calotriton arnoldi (assembly GCA_963921515.1). NCBI lineage: Eukaryota > Metazoa > Chordata > Amphibia > Caudata > Salamandridae > Calotriton > Calotriton arnoldi. Next base: position 61,404 of record CAWUFW010015094.1, on the reverse strand, counting down.
CAAAAGGTAAGTGTGGGGTCCATAGCTGAAGCACATTTTGAACAGTGTGGCAATGGGGTCCAAACCCCCATCATCACAGTGACCAAAATGTAAGTGTGGGGTCCATAGCTGAAGCACATTTTGAACACTGTGGCAATGGGGTCCAAACCCCCATCATCACAGTGACCAAAATGTAAGTGTGGGGTCCATAGCTGAAGCACATTTTGAACAGTGTGGCAATGGGGTCCAAACCCCATCATCACAGTGACCAAAATGTAAGTGTGGGGTCCATAGCTGAAGCACATTTTGAACATTGTGGCAATGGGGTCCAAACCCCCATCATCACAGTGACCAAAATGTAAGTGTGGGGTCCATAGCTGAAGCACATTTTGTACAGTGTGGCAATGGGGTCTAACGCCCCATCACCACAGTGACCAAAAGGTAAGTGTGGGGTCCATAGCTGAAGCACATTTTGAACATTGTGGCAATGGGGTCTAACGCCCCATCACCACAGTGACCAAAAGGTAAGTGTGGGGTCCATAGCTGAAGCACATTTTGAACATTGTGGCAATGGGGTCCAAACCCCCATCATCACAGTGACCAAAATGTAAGTGTGGGGTCCATAGCTGAAGCACATTTTGAACATTGTGGCAATGGGGTCTAACGCCCCATCACCACAGTGACCAAAAGGTAAGTGTGGGGTCCATAGCTGAAGCACATTTTGAACATTGTGGCAATGGGGTCCAAACCCCCATCATCACAGTGACCAAAATGTAAGTGTGGGGTCCATAGGTGAAGCACATTTTGAACAGTGTGGCAATGGGGTCTAACGCCCTATCACCACAGTGACCAAAAGGTAAGTGTTGACAAAGAAAGAGCTGCAACTGCCAAACTGCATGGATGATTCCTGGTCACAGAACATAAAACACATCAGTGGCAAAGTAGTGCATGTGTCCCATTGCAACATAAATTGGGGGAGCCAAATACTGCAGTGCAAATAAGACATACCTTTGGCCATGTGCAGACAAAAAACACCCATGGGGGCTGACACTGTCAACATTCATCAATGACACAATGACAGAAGTGACCATCAGAATGCAGACCCACATATTTGCACCAATGGGCACACAAATGCAGATACCCTGTGGAGACTGTAGATGTGAGGTGAACAGATAGAATACCATGGCAGCAATGGGACACACAAACCATGATCATTGTGCTGACCGATGACCTAGGAGTCCCAGGGACAGCAGGGGAAACCCACCAAACGACACACAGCCAATGGCACACCCAAGATATGCCAATGCAGTGGTGCAGATGCACAAACACAAACAGGAAGACCCACACTGCACATCATACACAACAGGTGAGGGGGGGTGCCAGTGTCCCCAGGCAACCACACAACACATGAGGAGACCTGAATACCAATCATACAGATGTGCATACAGTGCCACACAAAGGTAACTCATGGATCCAAATCCCCTATGTGGGCAAGCAGGCATTGTCAGATGAGAGGGAGCACAAATCACACATGTCACACAGCCACGTAGGAACAGCAACTGACACAGCAAGACACAGACACACCACAGCACTACCCCCGGGCCCCCACAATGTGGTGACCCTGGGCTGCTTTACAATCCCACTGTGATGACAAAGCTAAATGTCGTTCACACTGTGAACCACAGTCATGTGTCCTGAGCAACAAACTACCATCACACCTACACAAGCACAAATCAATCAGCATGGCCAGTAAGCCAAGGCCAACATGGAGGCAGGGGCCTAGCCGGGCAACAACTCCCATCTGCACACACTCAACACCACACCCCTCGACCTCCAACAATGTGCAGCAGTGAAGCACACATGCACTGGTGACATTGCACATGCACCCATGACTATTCCAGGGTGGTGGGTGGGAACCAAGGTGCAGAAACACATCACACATGGCCACTCAACAAGACTCCTGAATGTCTGACACACTGCACACTACGCTGTACATGGACATGACGGCAATACCACACCAACCAATGGGATCCCAGCCACAGTCACACACCAATGAAGAAGCCAAGGTCACCCACAAAGAACACACATAGACAACAACCAAAACATTGCAGCCCGGACCGTGAGGAGTGCCAGCAGTCACACACACAACGTGTCACAATCACTGAAAGATAACACAAACTGGAAATCACATGACAGGGGCAAACAACAAGTGCCAAGGGAAACCTGACTGTGACCCATCTGCGTCTGCACACAAACTCAGCCCTGACAGCAAACACACCTATGGGTGACACCCTGATGACCAGTAATGTGCCATGCACCCACATCACAGAGAACCCAGGGAGAAGACTTTGGGGGAACATAGGTCAACTCAGCAAGCATCACAAACAGGTACAACACTAGGGATCACAGCATGCACAGCTAAACGGAAGTGAACACACAGACATGCACATACAACACACACCTTGGGCGCAGGCAATGTCACAGGAGTACACACTGCCATGAGGGGACTCCACTCCTGTGTGAGGAAAGCTGTGCCATATGTTGCCTCAGTAGGGCCCCATCATGTCAGCTGAGCACTTGGTCACACAATCAACAATTAGCACCAAATGAGGGCTCCTGTCACATCAGCCTGGTCATGGAAGTGCCAACGAAATCATCAGCACAGATCCAACACACTTGTAAAGCAATGTTGCACTGACAACACAGATGAGTCCTTCCCCATTGATGCCCAAACCTGCATGTCCAGTGGAGATGGCCACACGGTCAGGGAAGTAGACGAATTGAACAATGGCAGGCACAACAGATGTGCAGGGGTGGAAGCCACAGATGTGAAATAGCTAATCTAAGTAGGAAATCCCATTGCCAAATACTGAACACATGACACCCTCAGATGCTGCTATGGATGACATGGATACACCACAGGATAGGACACATTCCCCCTGGACCACATGGGTTCCTGCACAGTAACACTTCATTATCATGAGACCAAATATCACCATCACTGCAGCAAGGGCATGGTTAGTATCATCAACAACATGTACATCAGAAGCATAAGCACTAGAGAACAGAAAGTTGCTTTATTCAGCATATGTGTGTAATGAAAACAAAGTCCAGAAAAAACACAAAGGCCAATGGCCAGTCCATTGTCAAAGTCCAAACAGGGTGACAGTGGCAGATGTCACCTTACGCATGCCTGCACAAAACCAGGGACAATCCACTAGGAGGGGCAACCGGGGGCAGGCCAGGCACCGCAGGGACAGGATCAGGGCTCACCAGGAGGAAGCAGGGAAGGGGTGGTGGGTGCTGGAGAGCCACTGACAACTGCAGTGGAGGTGTCTGACATGGTGTGTGCCGGCACAACTGGGGGCATGACTCAGATGTTGTGGGTGCCGGCACGACTGCAGTGGACCCTGCAGATGGAGTGGACAGGTCCGCCACTGCAGTGCCCAAGTCAGACAGGGTGGTAGTGGACTCCACTGCAGTGCCTACCACCAGGGGAGGAGAATGGGGAACAGGCAAGGTGGGCTGGACAGAGGGGGATGACACCCTCACCACATCAGTGGCACAGACAAGCGCAGCGGGGGTGTGGTGCCGGGAGAGCAAGTGGCAGGGGAGACGGCCGGATCCTCTTGGGGATGGTATATCTGTGGGTGGGGAACCTGGGGCAGGGTGTGGTGGGGGCACCTGTGGAGTGGGGGTCTGAGGGATGGAGGAAGGAGACCTGGTGCCTGAGCTGCAGGGCGGCGGCGGGGACTTGCTCTTACGACTCCGGGGGACTTGCGGGTGGGGGCATCAGTCTGTCTGCGCCTGGGGGAGGGTGTCCGGGGGCGAGGGGCACTCTGCTCCGTGTGGGTGGGCTTCCTCTTCCCCCTGAATGCTGTATCAGCTGGATCGGAGGGGAAGAGGCCGAGGTCACTGAGGAAGAGCCGCTGGGTCTTTGGGGTTGCAGGTGAGGCAAGGGAGGGTGCTTTGGAAGGAGAGGCAACTGAGGACTGCGCAGTGCTCATGGATGCGTGTGTGTGTTCCAGGGCCCCATCCCCTGTGAGTCTGGTTTCAGTCCCCTGACTGTGCGTGCGTGTGCGTTTTGTTTGTGGCGTGTGTGTCTGTGTGCTGGACGCGTGTGTGCTGGTGTGTGCCTGTGCTGGTGTGTGTGTGCTTGGGACGGGTAAGGTGCTGGGGAGTGTGGATGGAGCAGAGGTAGGAGGAGTGAGGGACTGTCTGAGGAGGGACACTGCTGCCGTCAGGGAGGAGTCCATGGACTTATTGCCCCTCTGTAGGTCAGACATGCCCGATGAGATGCCCTCCATGAACGACACCAGCTGAGTCAACAGAGCGGTGTGCGCATGGAGGACACTCAGCATGGCTGTCTGCCCTACATGGAGCTGGCGAAGGAGGTACACAGACTCCTCACTCAGGGCAGCAGGGGACACAGGGGCAGGGGGTGCGGTGCCTGGCCCAAAGGAGACACGCTCCCGAACATGGGAGCCTCCACGGACCTGGGGAATGGGAGCCGATGGGAGGGCGGTGGTGGTGCTGGTGGTGGCGGGGACAGCAACACTAGCTGGGGTGTGGTGGCTGCTGACACCCGCCTCCATAAGGGAGTCATCCTCAGCTGGTCCTCAGCTGAGGTGGATGGTGCTGAGGACTCCTCGGTGTGGCTCCCCTCGCCCTCTGTGCCACTGGGTCCCTCCGACCACTCCTCGGCTGCTGACCCAGTCTGGCTCTCCGGCTCCTCCTGGTCCGTGGAGCTGTCCCCTTCCGTGGCCGTGGATGTATCTGCAAACAATGGGGAAACAGACAGACATCAGTCACCTGCACCAAACGCACACACCACTGTGAGCACAGCACATTACAGAGCAAGCCCTGGCATCATTAGTTGTACACTGCTAAAAGTGCCCTAACTGAACAGGAGAAGCCAATTGTCAGTCTGATGCCAACCATGGCACTCACATCCCACATGGCCTTGCACCCATCTGTCTGGTGTCTGTTGGATAGCAACACCCCAGTGTGGACACATGCACTAACTACACAGTAGTTGGACAGTGCAGAGGACACGGTGTAGCATGTGGACATGCACACATCACAACTCTTGCCACTGAGTCAGTACAGGTTTCCGGATGAAAGGGACGCCCAGAGTCAAATAGGAAATGCATGTGATGCATACCAGCGACAGACACCATGATGCACCCATGTCCTGATAGCCATCGCCACAATGGTGTGCATGTAGCACATGTCACTCCCCTGCAGGATCACCAATAAGTAGACACATGCCATGGCGGAGGCATGACTGCTAAGTCATACATCACTGTCTCAGTGATGTATGACTTGGCAGCCAGACAACAACACTCTGCACTGTGTCACAATAGTAGGTCATGGGGAATGCAAGTCCTGGAGCTGCACAAGTGCACATGTACATCCCCCACACAACACATCATCTTAACCCTCATCTGTCCAGGTCATACTGATTGGACATATGGGAGACCTGTGACACTACCCTCTGAACCTGAGCACCTCACAATCTGCTGTGAATGGGGAACAGCTGCCTGAACTTCACATTCGCATACCCCAGTCTGCACGGGCAGCTGATCAAACACCTATGTGACACACAAGTATCGTCTCCTCTGGTCACATCTCCAGTGGCATGCTGAGCCCCTACCGAGAAACATCCCAGCAGTCCTGGCAACAAATCCACAGCACACTGACACAGAGGCAGACACCTGAGGGGTCAAATCACTGCGCACAATGTGTCAGCTGATACACGGGAGTGAGAGTACAGAGTGCATTGCATGGCCTGGAGTAGGCATGACTGTCCTGCCCCACATGAATGAGGGATGAGCCCTGGACAGTGGATAGCTGGCTATGTATGTGTGACACACGTAATCTGCACACTCCTGGGGCCCAAACATTGTTCCCACCCGCTGCATGGGTGTGTGCCACACACCCCAGGCACATGTGGTGGCTCAGCTCAGCAAGTGGCCCGCATATCAAAGCAACACGCAGATTACATGTCCGAACACAGGCGTTGTGTGAACAATGGACCCACCCATGATGCCCACAACAGAGTTAGGGAAACAGATGCTGTCCCCAACCTTTAGTGAAGCAAACTGCAAGGACACAGTCCCAAGTGACACAATTCCCTGAATGTAAGGGCCACACCTGGGTATCAGATGAGGAGTGGGCAGTGCACAATAGAGGGACATGGCTCCTGGACAACATGACTGCTGTACTGTGGCAGTTGAACCAGGCCAGAGGAGGGCACATAGCATGTAATACAGAGTTCACAGTGCAGTCTTTGACTCACCCCCTCCTTGCTGCTGTCTGGCCTTCAGCTGCCCATCCAGGTCTGGAAACACCACCGCCAGGATCTGGAGCATGTGGGGGTCAGGGTCCGTGTTCCGCCCCTCCTGCGAGGAGGCGACAGCCTCAGCTGGACCCGTGCAATCCTCCGGGTCCAGCCCCGAAGGTCCTGCCACCTCTTCTGGCAGTTGCGGATCCGGCGCTTGTAGACCCCCACGGACCGGACAGCCCGGATGATGTCCTTCCAGATCTCCTGCTTCCGATGGGCATTAACCTGTCAGGATGACAAAGTGAAAAGGCCATTACTACACATGCAACATATCCGTGCATGACACAGTTGTATATACATGTCTCAATCACAGGGGCACATGATGGACACAGGCAGTGCAAAGCTGCCCATGGACAGTTTGCCAGAAGTCACTACATGGTATCATTGCATGGGAAGTAAAACCTTGTTCAAATGCACTGTCACTGCACCATACCTGTCCAGTGCATGTCACTACACACTATGGGGGGTGACAACTACTCAGTGAGCCTGCTAGCCAGTGGCGTGCAGACTTTCAGCCTTGCTAGTCAGACAAAATGCACATTCAGAAAGGCAGTGCACAGAACACTCACCTGCTCCCCTGGTGTCCCATACAGCTTGCTGTACTGTGGAAGTAGGCTGTCCAGCAGGGCCTGGTTCTCCTCAAGGCTGAAGGCTGGGGCTCTCTCCACAGTACGTGCCATTGCAGGGTCCAGAGGGGCAGAGACAGCAGCAGTGCAGTGGCAGATGTCGTCCTGGAGCATGTAGTGCAGGCAAGTGAGCTCTCAGGGGAACAGCCAGCAATATATATGTGCTGGAGAGGCAGATACTTTCCCTTGTGTCCAAAGTGATAGGTCCAAGTCGTTTGCATCTTCTGAATCTGGCCAATCCATGGAATAGCAGCACCAATTCACGCCCACCGCATCCTTCAAATCTTCAACTTCATGACATACATGATTTTGCAACATTGTTGTGGGTGACCAACTGAATTTCCAGCAACCGACTCGTTCGAATTTCGAAAACGCGTCCGTTGCCAGGCTAGGCCATTGTCAATGGGTGCGCACCGATCGGTCCATTGCGGTACAACGCGTACAGGGGTACAACGCGTACCCGCACACATTGAATGCAATGGGCCGGCCGGGGGCACCGATCGGTCCATTGCTGATCAACGAGTACAGGGGTACAACGCGTACCCACACACATTGAATGCAATGGGCCGGCCGGGGGCACCGATCGGTCCATTGCGGTACAACGCGTACAGGGGTACAACGCGTACCCGCACACATTGAATGCAAGGGGCGGGCCGGGGCACCGATCGGTCCATTGCTGATCAACACGTACAGGGGTACAACGCGTACCCGCACACATTGAATGCAATGGGCCGGCCAGGGGCACCGATCGGTCCATTGCTGATCAATGCGTACAGGGGTACAACACGTACCCGCACACATTGAATGCAATGGGCCGGCCGGGGCACCGATCGGTCCATTGCTGATCAACGCGTACAGGGGTACAACGCGTGCACTGCACACATTGAATGCAATGGGCTGGCCGGGGCACCGATCGGTCCATTGCTGATCAACGCGTACAGGGGTACAACGCGTACCCGCACACATTGAATGCAATGGGCCGGCCGGGGCACCGATCGGTCCATTGCGGTACAACGCGTACAGGGGTACAACGCGTACCCGCACACATTGAATGCAATGGGCCGGCCGGGCGCACCGATCGGTCCATTGCTGATCAACGCGTACAGGGGTACAACGCGTACCCGCACACATTGAATGCAATGGGCCGGCCGGGGCACCGATCGGTCCATTGCTGATCAACGGCGTACAGGGGTACAACGCGTACCCGACACATTGAATGCAATGGGCCGGCCGGGGCACCGATCGGTCCATTGCTGATCAACGCGTACAGGGGTACAACGCGTACCCGCACACATTGAATGCAATGGGCCGGCTGGGGGCACCGATCGGTCCATTGCTGATCAACGCATACAGGGGTACAACGCGTACCCGACACATTGAATGCAATGGGCCGGCCGGGGCACCGATCGGTCCATTGCTGATCAACGCGTACAGGGGTACAACGCGTACCTGCACACATTGAATGCAATGGGCCGGCCGGGGCACCGATCGGTCCATTGCGGTACAACGCGTACAGGGGTACAACGCGTACCCGCACACATTGAATGCAATGGGCCGGCCGGGGCACCGATCGGTCCATTGCTGATCAACGCGTACAGGGGTACAACGCGTACCCGCACACATTGAATGCAATGGGCCGGCCGGGGGCACCGATCGGTCCATTGCTGATCAACGCGTACAGGGGTACAACGCGTACCCGCACACATTGAATGCAATGGGCCGGCGGGGCACCGATCGGTCCATTGCTGATCAACGCGTACAGGGGTACAACGCGTACCCGCACACATTGAATGCAATGGGCCGGCCGGGGCACCGATCGGTCCATTGCGGTACAACGCGTACAGGGGTACAACGCGTACCCGCACACATTGAATGCAATGGGCCGGCCGGGGCACCGATCGGTCCATTGCTGTTCAACGCATCCCTGTACAAGTGACTGGCATATGTCACCATGCCTGTCTCAGATGGACATATGCCAGCCACAGAAAGCTCCCAGGGAGTGAGGGGCACACCTACAACACGACAGCCTGTCCAAACTGTATAATAAGGCATGTAAGGCTGCATTTCCTATTGTGTGTATGTTGGTGTACATGTTGTCCTGTGGGTGTCACCTGGGGGCAGCCACCCCCAGGCTGTGCACGTGTTCATGGGGACAGGATCCTGGGTGTTACGTGTACATGACCACTGTGATGTGCAACTGTTCATATCTGTGCATGTGCCATGGTCACATTTCACGGTGGTGTATGTGTATGTCATGTCACATACCCTGTGAGTCCCATGTGGGACGGTATGTTTGAGCCAGGGTGTCCCAGTGGCACAATAGTGATGGTCCTCCACAGTCTGTGTGCATGTAGTGTTTACAATGTCTCTGATTTCATGTGCACAATGGGAGACAGTCTCCACATCCACGTTGTGTGTGCATGGACTTTGATGTTGTGCGTGTGTGTGTCACAGACGTCCATGTCTGTCCTGCAGTGGCAAGTGGGACCTCTACCTGTGGGGGTCATAGTTGTTTTGCTGTGGTGTATACATGATACTCCATGTAATGCCTGTGTCCATGTGGCAATACAGGGTCCCTGGGAATGTACCTGTCGTTGAGCTGTGATGCCTGGGGCACATCTGTCCTCACATGTCACTGTGGGGGTGATTGTGACACGGCAGCAGGAGATGGGAACTGTGACACGGCCTCATGATATCCAATGGGCCAACCTGGGACTTATTGATGCCACTTGTTGAACCGTGATGACAGATGTTGGCCATGTATGTACCATACATGTCCTTACGGAACTGCACACTTCATGTAGTTGTGCCTCATAATGATGTATGTTGTGATATTGAGTGTGTTCAATGCCGCATATGTGGGGTGACTGACAATCTTGCTTTCTTCTCCTCTGCACTGCAGGGCTCCTGCTGTCCATCGACCATTCCCAGACCTGGCAACGATGGTGGAACGAGACAGCATCCGACGGTACCGCTTCACCAGGCAGCTGATTGAGGATTTGGCAGTGCAGTTGGCCCCACATTTGCAGCCTGGCCGGCCGTATCCTACAGCGCTGACCCCCAAGGTGAAGGTGATGGCAGCCCTACACTTCTTTGCCACCGGTACCTTCCAACATACTGTGGCGACTGCTGGTGGGATGTCACAGACCATGTTGAGCCGTGTGCTCCGCGATGTTTTGGCGGCAATGTTGCTATTCCTGAACCGGTACATCTATTTCCCTAGACTGCAACGACTCACTGACGTGAAGAGTGACTTCTATGCCCTGGGGAGGATGCCGCATGTCATTGGCTCCATTGATGGGACACATGTGGCTTTGGTACCACCACAGGCCCAGGAGCAGGCCTACAGGAACCGCAAGCACTACCACTCGGTCAATGCACTGGTGGTGTGTCTTGCAGATATGACCATCACACACGTGTGTGCCCATTTCCCTGGTTCAGCACACGATGCCTTTGTGATGAGGAGTAGTCGCATCCCCAGGATGATGGCACAGATGCAGAACCAGCGTGCCTGGCTTGTCGGTGTGTACTGACTTTGTGCCATTGTGTGTGATCTGATCTGTAGTATTCCGCCCACTTTTCCAAGTCAGCTAATGTGCACTTGTCTGTCCGTAGGTGACTCGGGATACCCCAACATGCCGTGGTTGCTGACACCCCTCAGGAACCCTGTGACACCAGCCAGGATGTGCTACAATGAGGCACATGGTGGGACCAGGAGAGTGATTGAGCGGACATTTGGTCTCCTGAAGAGCCGCTTCCGCTGCCTGGACAAGACCGGAGGGTCCCTCCCATATGCCCCTGCGAAAGTGTGCAAGATTATCAACGTCTGCTGCATGCTCCACAACCTGGCAGTGCGGAAGGAGTTGCCTCTCATCCAGGATGACAATGACCAACATCCGCCACCTGTGGAGGATCCTGGCCTGGACCACGATGCCAGTGATGATGATGATGATGATGAGGGTGATGTCCGCACACAGCTAATCACCAACTTCTTTAGCTGAATGTGAGTATCCTGAGGTGTCATGTCAATGATGTGAGTTGGCATGATATGTGTAGGTGGTGCTCTGGTGCTGTTGGAGTGTGTCCATGGGCTACTTGACTGGATGTGTGTAGCGATGTGTGCTTACAGGTGGTCTGTACTCCCCAACAGTGTTGACATGCTAACTTGGTTCTGGGTGGGTGTCTTGTAACATGTATTGTGCATGAGTTTTGCTGTTCTGTCCTGTTCTCCATTGCTTTTGACTGTGTGTCATTTCTGTCCTTCACAGGGTACTTTCAGATTCGTTTGGTCAACTGTGTCCACCGACGACGTGATTGCACTTCCAGCTGGTAGCTGTTGTGTCCCTACAGGTGATGTGCGCCACACCCATGGACTTCCTTCCTTCTACAGTTGTTGACTGTGTGCCCGCTGCCAGGTGGGATTACCTTGCATCTGTAGTGGTTACGACATGTTGCAACTGTGTAATAAACCTGTGCTTCACTTTGTGATGTGCGTTGTCTGTGGTCACACATTTGACTGCCATTTGCTCACTGCACCTGTGGGCTACTTGACTACAACTGGGAATAGGTGTGGTGTCTGTGCATTGCACCGTCTTCCCTGGCAACATCAGTGTAGGCAATGAGTCAGATGGCCTAGGTGTGTATGTGTTCTGTAGCCCTGGTGGTGTGTCTCCCTAATATGTGTCACGTTGCCTTTACTCACATGCCTGTGTTGTACTTGCTGTTGCAGTTCGCATACACAGTGTAATTTTGCAGTTCATCATCCCCATAACAGCACCCACGTTGGAATCACAACAGAGGCAAGTATGGTGTATTAGTGTGTTTATTGTGATACATTTGTGTGAATAGTGCATAGGATGGGTAGTGCTGTACATATATCTTGCAATCAGAAGTTCCTAGGTGAATTGAAAGTCCTGGTAGACAAAATCCCCGGTATCGGGGCCACAGTTGTCTGAGACATTGGTCCAACTTGTACTCCCCATGCAATGTGTGGGAGTTGTGTTGCCGTCAACAGGGTGAACAGTCTGTGCACAAAGGTGAACATCCAGAACAGGTTCAGGCTTCCTGGGAGTTGCGCTTGGCCATCGGCCTCTCACTTGCCCCTCCTCGGACGACCCCTCTTCTTTGGGGGGCCCCTCAAGTACAGGCTGCTGCGGTGCAGGGGACTCTCCACCAGAGTCATCCTCCCTCCCTGTGGCAGTTGCAGTTTGTTCAGCACCAGATGTTGTTGGCACACAGGGAGGTGTGGACTGGTTGCTGTTCATCTGGCGGAGGCATTGTAAAATGTCCCTGTGCACCGCCGTCATCTCATGCAGTGCGTCCCACTTGGACTCCACGCGGGACATGTGTGAGTCCACGCGGGACATGTGTGCGTCCAAGCGGGCATGATGGGCAGCCTGCTGCTGTTTCATGTCTCTGAGGAGCCCCACTACCTGGCTGAGATCTCCGGTGCTGGACTGGTACGCATCAGCTATGCGTACCAGCTGTGGGTCATCATGCACACCAGCAACCTCTGCAAGCAGCGACCTCTGTCTCCCACCCCTCCCACCACCCCTGCCGACATGTGCAGTGCGTGCAGTGGCACGCACAGATGACCCTGGTCCACCTTGGGGGTTGGTGGTGGTGGTGTCCACAGCCCCACGTTGGTCCAGGGTCCCTGTGCTGGTGTTGCTCCTTGTTCTGTCCATGTCGGCGGGGATGGTATTTGTGGTGACAGTCGTTGGAGGGGTGGGTGCAGGGGGTGCAGCTGGTGGTCCTGCTGGTGCTGCAGCTGGTGGTCCTGCTGGTGCTGCAGCTGGTGGTCCTGCTGGTGCTGCATGTAGACTTGCACCGGATGTGCCAGGTTGGTCTTCTTCGTCCGAGGAGGGCAGAGACTGTACGACACCAGTGAGCTCCGCATCCTCTTGAGCCTGGGACTGGGACTCCTCAGCGTCTGCTGCTGTGTCCCCATCATCACCTGTTTTTGGGAGACACACACAATGTATGTTATGTTTCTGCAGGCATCAATGGTTGACACACCTGACAGTTGTGACTGTGCCTCTGGGTGCGGGCCTGTACATTGCATTGTCCTAAGTCGTCACAGTCAGGGGTTGATATTGGTGTGGCACATTGTCCTGCATTATTTGGGCATTACTATGTATTTGTTGGGATGTGAACATGGTCTGCATTGGTTGTATTTGGTTGACAGCCGGCCCTCCTTCCCACCCAGCCAGTCAGTTATCCCACCATGGACTGTGCTTGCATTGCAGGGAGTGGAAGTTGTCTCTCAGGATGTCAGTCAGTGGTGTCCTGCTGTTGGTTGGTGTGCAGTTCCCAGCATGCCCTTGTGCTCCACACAGCAGTAGCCAGTGTCAGCCATCTTGTGTGTCCTTCTCCACTCCCTGTGATGTGAGCATGGTTCAGGGTGGTGTTGATGGGCCAGTTGTGAGGCTGAGCAATATCTGTGACTACTACTCCCATCATGCTATTGCCTCCACCCCCCTTCCCAGCATGCCCATGCTTACTTGCTTTTGTGGGGAGTTCAGTGGGTGTGGGTGTGAGGGCAATGGCAAGATGGCTGACAGTGGTGTCCTGCTGTTGGTTGGTGTGCAGTTCCCAGCATGCCCTTGTGCTCCCCACAGCAGTAGCCAGTGTCAGCCATCTTGTGTGGCCTTCTCCACTCCCTGTGATGTGAGCATGGTTCAGGGTGGTGTTGATGGGCCAGTTGTGAGGCTGAGCAATATCTGTGACTACTACTCCCATCATGCTATTGCCTCCACCCCCTTCCCAGCATGCCCATGCTTCCTTCCTTTTGACTCTGCTTCCCTGTGGGGTTTTGCTGCCTGTGCTGACAGGATGGCTGGGAGTGTTGTCCTGGCAGTTGTTTGGCTAAAAGTCCCAAGAGTGTCCCTGTGCTTCACACAACATAACCCAGGGTGGTGGTTCTTTGTGGGATCTTGAGTTAGGATGTGAGGCATTGCATTCTCCCAGGTGGGTTCTGTGGAGTTTGTGTTGAGGGGGTGTGTGAGGGGAGGTGCTTGTGACTATGGTCAGTGCTGCAAGTCCTCCTTCCCACCCAGCCAGCCAGATATCCCACCATGGAACGTGCTTCCATTGCAGGGAGTGGAAGTTGTCTCTCAGGATGTCAGTCAGTGGTGTCCTGCTGTTGGTTGTTGCACAGTTGCCAGCACGGCCTTGTGCTCCCCACAGCAGTAGCCAGTGTCAGCCATCTTGTCAGTCCTTCTCCACTCCCTGTGATGTGAGCATGGTTCAGGGTGGTGTTGATGGGCCAGTTGTGAGGCTGAGCAATGTCTGTGACTACTACTCCCATCATGCTATTGCCTCCACCCCCTTCCCAGCATGCCCATGCTTCCTTCCTTTTGACTCTGCTTCCCTGTGGGGTTTTGCTGCCTGTGCTGACAGGATGGCTGGGAGTGTTGTCCTGGCAGTTGTTTGGCTAAAAGTCCCAAGAGTGTCCCTGTGCTTCACACAACATAACCCAGGGTGGTGGTTCTTTGTGGGATCTTGAGTTAGGATGTGAGGCATTGCATTCTCCCAGGTGGGTTCTGTGGAGTTTGTGTTGAGGGGGTGTGAGGGGAGGTACTTGTGACTATGGTCAGTGCTGCAAGTCCTCCTTCCCACCCAGCCAGCCAGATATCCCACCATGGAACGTGCTTCCATTGCAGGGAGTGGAAGTTGTCTCTCAGGATGTCAGTCAGTGGTGTCCTGCTGTTTGTTGGTGCACAGTTCCCAGCAGGGCCTTGTGCTCCCCACAGTAGTAGCCAGTGTCAGCCATCTTGTGAGTCCTTCTCCACTCCCTGTGATGTGAGCATGGTTCAGGGTGGTGTTGATGGGACAGTTGTGGGGGTGAGCTATGTCTGTGACTGTGACTCCCATCATGCTATTGCCTCCACCCCACTTCCCAGCATTCCCATACTTACTTGCTTTTGTGGGGAGTTCAGTGTGTGTGGGTGTGAGAGCAATGGCAAGATGGCTGACAGTGGTGTCCTGCTGTTGGTTGGTGTGCAGTTCCCAGCATGCCCTTATGCTCCCCACGACACAGCAACAGTGTCAGACATCTTTGATGGGCCTTTCCACTCTCTGTGGGATGTGCATGCGTGAGTGTGAGCTTGCTGGGCCATGTGGTGGGGGATGTAGAGCTGTGACTACGACTCCCATCATGCTATTGCCTCCACCCCCTTCCCAGCATGCCCATCCTTCCTTCCTTTTGACTCTGCTTCCCTGTGGGTGGGCTGCCTGTGCTGACAGGATGGCTGGGAGTGTTGTCCTGGCAGTTGTTTGGCTGAAAGTCCCAAGAGTGTCCCTGTGCTTCACACGACATAACCCAGGGTGGAGGTTCTTTGTGGGATCTTGAGTTAGGATGTGTGGCATTGCATTCTCCCAGGTGGGTTATGTGGAGTATGTGTTGAGGGTGTGTGTGAGGGGAGGTGCTTGTGACTATGGTCAGTGGTGCGAGTCCTCCTTCCCACCCAGCCAGCCAGATATCCCACCATGGAACGTGCTTCCATTGCAGGGAGTGGAAGTTGTCTCTCAGGATGTCAGTCAGTGGTGTCCTGCTGTTGGTTGTTGCACAGTTGCCAGCAGGGCCTTGTGCTCCCCACAGCAGTAGCCAGTGTCAGCCATCTTGTGAGTCCTTTTCCACTCCCTGTGATGTGCGCATGGTTCATGGTGGTGTTGATGGGACAGTTGTGGGGGGCAATATGTGTGACTACGACTCCCATGATGCTATTGGCTACACTGACTTGCCCAGCATACACAGAATTCCTTTCTTTCAGTGGTCTTCACTGTGTGTTGGTGTTGTAGTGGTGGTTACATGTCTGGATGTGTTTGTTAGTTCTATTTGTGCCACTGCCTAGCTGTAGTTGTAGTTGTGTTTGTACATGTGATGACACGGTTAAATGTAACTTTGAGATGGCATGTGTTGTGTTTATCTGACTGACATACACATTTTGGGATGATTCTGTTCTTGTTGCTGTGTAATTGCTATGAGTGCATGGTTTGACTCTCCCCTTGACAGTGATGTGTGTGTGTATTGTGGCAGAATATTGTGTACATTTGTTGTGTACTCACCAGGCTCTGGGATGTTCTCTAGTCCATATACGCTCACTGGCGGAAGGATGGCCCGCACCTTCTCCTCCCAGGGCCTGAGGTATACTGGCTTGGCAGGAGGGCCACTGCCGGTGTATTGGCTCAGGAGGTAGTCTTTCTTGAGCAGGTCCCGTACCCTCCTGCGCACGTCATACCACCTGTTCTGGATGTCGGTCTTTGTGCGCAGAAATGGTGATTGTGCGTTCACCCTGTTGATGATCCTCTCCCACATCTTGGTTTTCTGGGAGATGGGGGTCTGTTGGACCAGTGTGCCAAACAGCTGTGGCTCTACCCTGAGGATCTCGTCTACCATGACTTCCAATTCACAATCTAGGAACTTGTGATTCTTCTTGGGGGGCATGGTGATGGGTGGTGATGGTGAGTGATGTGTGTGTTGGTGTGCAGGTGAGGGTGTGTGAGTGTGTGTTTTGCTGGGTGTATGTGAGGTAGGTATTTGTTGGTGTGCTGATGGTGTGTGGCTTGTGTGAGGGATGAGCTGTGGGTGTGTGGTTGCTGTCTGTTGGGTGCTGGCAGTAGAATGGCATTTGCAAAGGATCATGGTTGGGATTTGTGTCCTTTATATGGGTGGAGTTGTGGGTGTGTCTTTGTTCTCTGTCCCCACCCCCACAGTATTTATTGGCTTTGTAATTGCTCGTTTGGCCTTTTTTTGTGTAATTTTTCCTTTGTACTGTCTGTGCATGTTGGAAACTTTCTTGTGACCGAGTCGGACCCTGCATTTGTCTCGTACGGTGTTCTCCGTTTCATTCACGCTGTGTTTGTGCAGTTTTCTATGCTGCGTACGCGTCGGTCGCGGTGTTTTGTGTTACTTCGGCTCGGTTTTGTATGCGTGTCGGTCGTACGGCTTGTCCTCCGTACGACTCGGTCGTGGTTTTCGCACCTTGCATCGTACTTACCGGTTTGGAGTTCGCGTGTACGTTTCGGTTGGATTTGTTCCGGGTGCGTGTCGGTCGGTTGTGATTCGCGTGTTTTTCCGGCCGGATTGCTGTTTTCCGTGCGGCTCGGTCGTTCGGCTTGGGTTCGGTACGTGTCGGTCGGATTTTGCACGCCTTGCATCGTACTTGGCGTGTCGGGCGCCACAGGTACGTGTCGGTCGGAATAAATTCCGGCTCCGAGTCGGTCGGTGCTTTTTCCGGCCCGAATCGGAATCGACCCCTCAGTCTTTAACCTATGTAGACACATTTTCCCTGTTTTTACAAAATCCAGAGCCATAGCAGCTTGAGCCTTGCCAGGTGTGTAACTACCTTCCTTCTCAGCCCAAGGTGGCAAATGAGCCTTATGCTCAGAAGCTTTCTTTTGAAAATCTTGTCTTCTATTTTCCACTAAATTCAAAAATATCTTTTCTTCTTCATGTAATGAACATGTTAAATTGCTCTATGTGCATGTGTTATGTCTATTGATTTCATTGTTAAGAAAAAGTCTCCCATAAACTGTGCATCTTTACTACTAAGCACTGGATTCATATTCTTTCGAATTGGAACCTCAGAAAATATCACATCTATATTTGAATAATAATACTGAAGTCGCCCTGTTCTATCAAATAAACTAGTCAGTACACTACATGATATGCCATAGGTTAATGGCAAGTGATGATACATTAACCCTTCTGCTACTGATTCAGGTAGTTTCATACAGACATAACAATTACTAACTTCCATGGTATCTACATACTGAAACAATAATTTTGTGAAAACATTCAGACTAGTGTCATTATCTGTTACTTCATGATGAAATTCTGGTTCATCTTCTACCTTTAGTTCTACTCTATTACTTTTCAAGTTATCTGTCCTTTCCTTTGTTTCGTTGTTAATCTTTTTATCTATTATCATAAGGTAAGGAATTGCTACGATCACAACTAACCATACTAACATACGATCACAACTAACCATACTATAAGCATCACTAGATTCACTACCAGATTGCATATGCATATAGCACAGCATCTTTTACAACCTTTCTGCTTTGGTCTCCCAGTAGCTCTATCGTCAGGCATTTTGACAAGGAAGATTGCTCTTCTTATCGTTTTCTTCAAGTTTCTTTATGTTCTCAAGGTGGTTCTATTTCTTTTTCATAAGTCAGTTCCGCACTGGTTCCTTCGTCACCACTTTCACTTGATTCTGAGCTTTCGTAATCTTCGAGAATAATATAAGTCCAATCAGGACCTTTAAATTTATTGTTCACAAGTTTCAGCCTTTTGCTTCTTTGTTTTTCGGTTTTACTTTTCTGTCCCGTTTGGCTTGTTACTTCGTTTACTTGTTCTGGATCTTCACTTCTGGTTGTTATGTGGTATTTTACTCTTTTAATGACACTTGGCCAATGATCCCCTTTTCTTGTTTTCTCTGTTTGCACTTTCTCTTTATTTTCTTCTTCAGAAATTCTTTTATTTTCAGGTTGTGTTACAGTTTCGTTTTCTTCAATTTCAGTTTCTTCTGCTATTTGTTCCTTTTTAGGTCTTATTTGTTTCTGTTCAGCTGCTCCACTGTGAGTCTCTAGAAACTGATCTTGTTCTTGATTTACGTTTTTATGTTCGAGATTCTCGGGATCTTCTTCTTGAATGAATTTTTCTGGATCTAACTGATTCTGATCAGGGGTTATTGCACTTTGTACTTCTGCAGCCTGACCGCGTTCTTCTAGACCTGTCTGTCCCTGCTCAAAATTTGTTTGTTCCTCGTTGTTTTGAGCCCAGTTTCCTCTCCCTATCTGGTCCTGCTCAGGTTCTCTTATTGTGTCTTCTTCTTCTTCCTGAGCTGCTTCTTCTTCACCTATCTGATCTTCTTCAATTTCTTCCAAATTTGCTTGACTTCTTGTTCTGTGGTAAATTTCAGGAATTTCCACCACCGGTATCCAGTCCTGACTTGTGCTCGGTTGTTCTTCTTCAGCCTCCCTCGAATCTTGTTCCTGAGATTCTTCGGCTGGGCAACCTTCAGCTTCCTCAGTAATTGATACTGTCTGAGGGTTTTCTTCTTCAGGATCTGGTACTCTTTTGGTGTGGCTTACATGAACCCAATTAGGAAATCCTGCACACTTTACTGCGGTGTTTGTGACCAGTATGACCTGACAAAGTTCGCCCCACCTAGGTGAGATAGACACGTTTCTCTGGTGTGATTCTTCACTACCACCCAGTCTCCGGGACTCAGATCATGTTCTTGTTCAGGCTGCCTGGAAACTGCGTCTTCTCCAACCTGGTGAGAGACAGAACGCACTAGGTCAGCCAATCCTTTGCAATAATCCAGAACCATATCATCAGATATATTCAGCAGTTTATTTGTGGGAACATGTGCTTGTCTCATTGCTCTTCCCATCATTATCTCGTGCGGACTCAATCCGGTATTTCTATCAGGAATGCTTCTGAGTCCCATTAAAACAAGAGGCAATGCATCTGGCCAATCTAATGATGTTGATGCACACATTTTTCCCAGTCTGGATTTTATCGTGCCATTTATTTGTTCAACCACTCCAGAAGCCTCTGGACGATATGCACAGTGCAATGTTTGCTCAATTTGGAATGCTTCACAGATTATCTTAATCACTTAACTGTTAAAATGCTTTCCTCTATCTGATTCCAAAGTTACTGGAAAACCAAATCTCGGAATGAGTTCTCGTAATAACAACTTTGCAACTGTAATACTGTCATTCCTCCTGGTAGGGTAAGCCTCCACCCACTTTGAAAATAGACACACTATGACAAGTACATATTTCAGCCCTCTACATGGTGGTAACTGGATGAAATCAAGTTGTAATCTCATAAATGGACCCTCCGCTTTTCCAATTTTTCCAAACCCAATTATTGTTTTTCTTCCTGGATTATGCATTTGGCAAGTTAAACATCTCTGGCAAAGACTCTCTGCTACCGCCCTAAACCTTGGATTGTACCAATTTTGTCTGAAGAGCCTAATCATTGCATCTCTCCCTACGTGTGTGTCTCCATGATACATCCTGGCCATTTGTGAAAGCAGACAGTCAGGCATGACTGGTCTGCCATCGGCACAAATCCATACATCATCGTCTGCCCTCTGAGAACATCCCACTTTAATCCATGTACTTCTTTCACTCTCATCGGCATCATCTTGCAATCGTTTCACATCATTCCATGTTTCAGGAGGTACATACAGCATAAGTTGGCAGCTGATTCCGATCCTTTCAACCCTTTTATTAACTGACAATCTGTTTTTGGCACAATGTTGAGCCACAAGATCTGCATATCTGTTGCCGACTATCACCCAGTCATCTCCTGACTGGTGTGCGGCACATTTCACCACAGCCAATTCTTTTGGTGATTGTATTGCCTCCAGTAGTTCTTTTACGAACTGTCCATTTTTAATGGGGGATCCTGAAGAAGTCATGAAATCCCTCTGCATCCATAGTTGCCCAAAATCATGCACAACCCCGTAACCATATTGGCTATCTGTAAATATAGTTACTCTTTGATTCCTCCCAATTTTGCAAGCTTTTATTAATGCGATCAATTCAGCTATTTGTGCAGATTTGACTCCCGGTAAATAGGATGCTTCGACTATTCCAGTTAGTTCACACACTGCATATGCTGCAGTTAGTTTTCCATCTTCATGCCTTTGGCATGAACCATCAACAAACAGTTCCCTGTCTGGCTTCCTGAGGGGCAGTTCCTGAATATCAGGACGTGGTTTCGTGCACAACTCTGTGACTTGTAAACAATCATGTTCCTCCTCATCATCTTTAACTTCTTCATGATATGGGTCTGGTAGTAAGGTAGCTGGATTTACTATCGTGCATCTTACAATGGTCACATTTTCAGCACCCAGTATTATTCTTTCATATTTAGTCAGCCGACTAGGAGTAAGATGCTGAGTTTGGGTTCTTGTCAACAGAATCACAACTGCATGGGGAACAAACACTTTTACAGGGTGTCCCATTACAATTGACTCACTTTGTTCAATGCTCAAACAGGTAGCCGCTACTGCTTTTAAACAGCCTGGCAATGCGGCTGCCACTGGGTCCAAAGTAGCAGAGAAATATGCTATTGGACGTCTGTCTAAACCATGTCTCTGAGTTAAGACTGAAAGTGCACAATTCTCTCTTTCATGGCAGAATAATGCGAATTTTCTTTTATAATCAGGCATGCCTAGGGCAGGTGCTGCGCACAGAGCATTTCTTAATTTTACAAAAGCTCCTACGCTTTCATCATCCCACTCAACTGGGTCCTTTGCTTTCTTTTTCGTCATTTGAATTAAGGGCTTTGCTAACAGTGAAAATCCCAGTATCCATTGTCGACAATAACCTACTATTCCAAGAAACATTCTCACTTCTCGTTGAGAGACAGGCATTTGCATTTTCTTTATTAATTTTATTCTTTCAGCTGTTATTCTCCTTTTGCCCCTCTCAATCTGGTGTCCTAGATACTTAACTGCTGTTGTACAAAACTGCAATTTTTCAGGTGAAACTTTATGCCCTTCTTCAGCTAAATGATTTAATAATGCAATGGTGTCAACAACACAGTCCTCTCTGGTATTGGATGCCACCAGTAAGTCGTCTATATACTGCACTAAAACTGAGCTTCCTGGCATCACTAGTTTCTCTAGGCACTTTTTCAATATCTGATTGCAGATGGAAGGACTTTCCGTGTACCCCTGAGGAACACGATTCCATACAAAGACTTTGTTCTCGAATTTAAATGAAAAAAGATACTGGCTATCTGGGTGTAATGGTATGGAAAAGAATGCTTGGCATAAGTCAATCACAGTAAACCATCCTGCACTCCAAGGTATCTGGTATAAAATTACGGCAGGATTGGGCACTATAGGACAACAGGGTTCCACGATCTTATTTATTTTGCGCAGGTCTTGAACAATCCTATACTTTCCACTTGGTTTCTTCAAACCCATGATTGGTGAGTTACAAGGGCTACTCATTACCTCTTTTAATATTCCCTGTTTTACCATTCTGTTTATTTCTTCAATGACTCCTGCTTTTACTTCTGCACTCATTTTATACTGCCTAGTGTTTGGAAAAATTGCACCTTCTTTTACAGTAATCTTAACTGGGTCTATTTTGGCCATAAGTCCTACTTCCTTCCCCGTGAAATCCCATACCATAGAATTCACTGTAGTTTTCAGTTCTTCTGGTAACTCGTCTTTTGTTATCAAAGAAAACATTTCATCTACTTCTGTACCTTGCTTTGCAATCATAAATGTATATACATGGTCTTCATCTGGGGTCTGAACTGCCACACCATCCGGTGTGCAGAAAATTGTGCAATTCATTTTGCATAACAAATCCCGGCCCAATAAATTTACTGGACTGGAATCACATACTACAAACTGATGCATTTCTCTAAATTTTCCGATTTTTACTTCCATTGGTTCGGTAAGAGGTGTTCTAATCTTTTGATTAGCCACCCCCACAACTTGGATAGCTTCTCCAGAGAGAGGAAGGTCTGGGATGTCTGCTGTTCTCACAGTAGACCTGGTAGCACCAGTGTCCAAAAGGAAAGTAATATCATTACCTTTCACATTTCCTTCAACATATGGACCTGACTGATCTACCGGTAAGGATGCACCAAGTACGCACTCCTTCTCCCCCTCTCCCAGGCACCGTCATTGACTGTAGGAACAAAAGTCGTCCTGTAAAAGAAATTGTGATGTTACATCATTCTTACCACTTCCTCCTTGATATCCGACGTCTGTACCGTGCTTTGCTCTGCTTACATTACCCTGTATAGGTGCAGGTGGCAACTGACTCTGAGGATTTACACCCTGCTGTGAGTCATTCTGAGTCTGTGGATTTAAATTTTGATTTGGGCCATTATTATTCCAAATCTTTTTACATTCATCCTTCCAATGCCCCAATTTTCCACACCCGTGACAAGGAAACTTCTTTTTAGCCTCTTCTCTGCTCATTCGTCCTCTCATTTTTCCTCCATTCCCAGAGTCACCATTCGTTCCAGAATCTTTTCCCTGATTATCACTTGGATTATCCAAATTAATTCCCTGTTTCTCAGCCATTTTCACCTGAGCCCACATTACTTTCTCCTGTAGTTTCTTGTGCCTATCCTTGATGTCATCTCCACAATATTTTGCATATTTCAAGATCTCATCTATTGGCTTCCCCTGCCAACATAACATGTGCTGCTTAATCATCTGACAAATCTCTGGCTTCAGACCGTAAACAAATCGGTAGACAAACTGACTCATGTTTTTATCTCCAATGTCCTCAAATCCACTATACTGCTTGAATACCTGTAATAAACGCTCATAGTAGGCGTGTACCGATTCACTGGCTTCTTGGGTAGTTCTATCTATTTTTACCCAATCTGTTTCTTTTGGTGGTATTTTCCCTTACAGGTAAGTTATCACCTGCTGATACTTTTTCATGACATCGCTTGACGGGGCACCTGTCTTTGGATCTCTAGGATACTCTTCACTGGGCCAATCAACTGTGATTTTGCAATCTGTCCACAAATCGGCAGGTACCACTATGTCAAACAAACCATCCAAATCTTTCAACAATACCTTTGACACCTTCACAAACCTCTCAACCTGCTTGTACCATTCAATCGGCTTTTCTCTCAATTTTGGAAAATCATTCGTAAATGACAAAATATCCTGTCTGCTCCATGGGACATGTACATATCCCCCTCCTGGAACTTCTCGCATCGGGTACATTTGATCTCCTTTCCCTGTTTCCTTCATTAAATATTCAGAAGTTGTTCTACTGTATCGTGCTTCTTCCTTTTTCTTTGTCCATCTAACCTTCCACTTATCTAGTTCTCCCCATTTCTGCAAGACTGTCATTAATTCCTTTACTTGTAATTTTCTTCCAGACGCATTCATGTTTTCCAAATCTTTATCTGAAAAATCTGCTCTATAGGGTTTTTGTAATACCTTTGACTTCCCTATTTCAATTCCCATCTGTTGAGCTAAGTCTGATAATTTCTCATGGAATATTTTTACATTTCTTGTGATGCTTCTGCATACGAACAATAATTCTTCTTCGTCGTAAGTATTTAGTCGATCTACCCCTACATTTCCTGCTATCATTTCTTCTAATTCAACTTTTAATTTATAAATGTCCATGATCTTTGGGGGAGAACTCTGTTTATCTGATCCTTGTGCCCACCTTTCTAAATCTTCAGGTGTAACTACTGTGGCACTTTTCGTTCCTGCTGAGGTTACTATGTTTACATCTCTTGAACAACCAGGTGTAGCTCTTCTAGGGGTACTATTTACAGAATCTCAAATGGGCAAGTCCATTAATGAAATCATAGACTCGCAATCACTAAAGTGATCCTCAACCATTACTACTGCTTCCGGTTTAGGAACATTCACAGGTGTAGGCATAACTAGAGGTTTGGGATAAGTTACTTTGTCACCGTACAAGGGAACCACTGGACCAATTGTTACAGGTATGGTCAATGAATCAGGATGAATACTCAATTGTGTTACTTTCTGAATTAATTCTGCTCTGTTTTTATCTATTGCTTCCTTTTCTTTATCGTGAAGTACTCTACTAACTGGTGAATCATGCAATACTTGTGGTACCAAGGGTGTTCTTAACAAGGGTGCACTGGGGGTGCATCCACTTGTCCCTTCCTGATATGGTGGTGGATTCTTTAATATATCTTCCATAAATTCATCTTCGGAATCTCCAAATTTAGTTAAGTGCTTTGTCTTTTCTGTGCATTTACTCCCTAATGATTCTTCCGACATTAATATCGGATACAGACCCTCTGTGAGCATTGCTCTTCTCCACTGTTTCATCTGACCGTCCCTCGACTCATTTTGGTATCTGGGGAAAAATCCCCGATGACCCCTATTACTTCTGGATCGGTCACGCTCAAATGCCTCGGTTTCCCACTCTTCTAAGGCTTCGTATTGAGTTAATCTAGGTCTGGGTTCTAGGTCATTCATTCTTAATCTCAAATTTTGAAGAATTCTCCCATTGAAAGTACCATTCTCGGGAAATGCTAGTATTCCATCATTTTTGGTATATTCCATCCAATTTTCTCTCCATACGCAAGTATGATAACCTCTCTCCATCATCATGAATGAAGCGGGCGTTTTAGCTGGTGGAATGATAATTCCCTCCCTAGTTTTGATTGGTTTATCCTTTTTAAAATAATTCTTAATCTTTTGTAGAACTGACATTTTCCTCTTCTCTCCGTACATTTTCGGCAAATTCCGGTGTACAAAATGATATTCTACACAGCCTAGGAATCTCCTATCCGGACGAACTCCTATTAAAGTCGGATCAGGTTTTAACATACAATTTTCCACTATCCACTAGGATTTTCAGTTTCTTATGGTAACCACCAATCAGATTCCAGCTAACTTTTGTCTCTAAACCAATCCTAGTGCGGCCTTTTGGTGACATCTTTTCTGCCAACCCCTCCTTTACAATCTGCGTTTCTCTGTCCTTCGCTGTTTCAACCAATTCCAGCGCGGTACCTGTGACGTCAGTACTACTCCTGACCCCTCCTTTACAAGAGTCTTTCTACGCCCGCGGTTTCAACCAATCCCAGCGCGGCGTTTTTTGACGTCAGCTTCCTCTCCGGTAGCTGACCCTCCCTTTACAAATCGTACGCAAAACTTTATTTTCTCTACTCTTTTTATTAAACTTCAGTAACAACATAAAACATTCGCTATCTTGCCAGTTTCTCTAAATTGAAAAGGATAGTTTCTCTCACACTTAGTAAAACCTTTCCGTTTACTATACATATACTACGAGTAAAACCCTTCCGTTTACTCTTCACACAAGCTTCAGAAATACCTGCTACTTCTTCAATGTTACCCTTTCTAGGTGATATAACATCAAATTTTCACTAGCATATTCCTTGGCTGTCACTCACACGCATAGAGTCCCTAACAAGTACTGATAGCCCTACTTAACTTTTCAGTACTATTTCTGCCTGACAGATAACCTCACTGCAGTATGGCTTCCACTTACCATCCGCTATTCAATTTTCCCCGGGGATTTCTGGACAACATAAAACAGACTTTGAACAATAACGGATGTTAGTTCATAGAAGTACCATTCTCATTACTCAATTAACAAAGCATTGATAACCAGAAAACTGATCCAGCGGGTTACTAGCAACGAGCATTCATACACAAAATACTCACTTGGGCCCATACATTCATACTACGCTAGCAATTTTCCGCTGGTGGGTCAGTTGGTACTCTTTATCAAAATCCCTGCTACCACTTACTTTTCCGATTGAAGAGTAATGACTTACCAATGAATCCTTTGCTAATTGGGAAGTTTAAAATGAGTGACATTCATTACAATTCATAATCCTGAAATAATCACTGAGTCAGGAAGTTTTCAAATGTTTATCTAAAGATTTAGCAGAGTAAATTACAGAACCACATGATACTTAATCGCATATCAAGGATGAAGCATAATAATCAATTATCGATCAATGATGGTCCCTTAGGAAAGGAGAAGATAGAGACAGCAGCGCAACTAAGGCTTGCATTTATATTTACCTAATGTGCGAGAACCAAACCCCTTGGCCAAGGAGTTGGAAAAGATAGGACCTGGAAGGATGAAGAGCAAAGACCTCCTCCCGGATCAGGACAGGACCGATGACCTCTCTATCAACGACGCCTGCGTCGTTCCCCTCTCTGGTACTTCGCTTCTCCTCGATTTCTCCCGTGTCTTCCTTCTAAGGTACTCCGCCGCCCCCACCTCAGGACCTCTCTGGACAGCGGTTCAGTCTGCAATCGATCAGCTTGTACGTCTGGAGCTTCTGCCTCTGCCTTCTAGTCCGTGTGCTGCGCTATTGCTAATGCTAACTAATTAGCTAATTCTATATCTGTTATACCCTTCTATGCCCATGTACCTCCCCTTAATGTTGGAGAATTATGGGGCCACTACTTCTGATTGGACAGGGACAGGGAGTTGATCCTCACACCATATTGATTTAATTCATTTTTCTTAAAGCCCTTTGTTTTAAAATACCGCCCATCACTTTTAATACATTTGCTTTATTTCCCACCCGTCTCACGACAAAGTTTATACATTCTTCAGGTACATTGTTGCATATCAGTGGGGACATTCATGGGTACAACAATATTGGCCATCAGGTCACGGCCTTGGACGACGTCCAGGTTGACTTCATCCTTTTCTTTCTCTGGGCAGCCTTCAGGGAGCATGCACAGAACCATTGTCACATGAGTTTTCAGTTCACCAACCCCAGGCCCAATTTACAAACTAATAAAAGTCAAAGAAGAAAATATTAAAATCACAAATAAAATGTTTCACTGTATACCCACTCTTTCTACTCTATCCCATTTATTTATAAACTCTATCCCGCATTAGTAGCGTTAGAATACCACAGTTTAAAAACACAAGAGCAAGCTGTAGCACGTGAAAACATAAAGCAGCCATTTTAATGCACACTGCGCAGAAGCAAGAGTTTCCCACCAAGCAAAGAAAGACGTCACACCACGTGATATGGTTGAGACATGTGCAGTAAAGTTCCCGCGTTTTAGCGGCCATTTTAGAATAGACAAGCGTTACTTGTTAGTTTAAACACATAAGCAAGCTTCCTTGCTACTTATATTTGTGTGTGCAGTTATTAGTATAAACAATACAAGTTTAATACATTAATACTTTTGAGAAGATTGCATCCGAGCAAGTCTCATTTGTGAGTCCTTGCTCCATCAACAGCACAGAACATTTCACAGGTGTGTACCTTCAAAAGGCCAAAGTGCATTGTGTTAGATGTAGTCCATGCAGTTTTTCATTTATAATCTTCATCCTATTATTAAAATAATCATCGATTTTCAATCAAGTAATGTAATCTCCGTTCCTTTAAACAGCGCGTGAAGAATTGCAAACTAGCGCCAACTAAGGTTAGGCAAAGTGCTTAAATGAAAGAAAACCGTCATGATTCCAAGAGATTACTCATTGATAATGGAATGCTAACACGTGTTTAAATGAAACGAGATTCCCTAATTGGTAAACTTATCAGGATTGTACTACTAAAAAGAAGTCTATGCATGTGTATCTGTGTATGTGTGTCCACGTGGATATGTCTGATTGTGCGTGGGTACGTCTGTTTTTTTGTGTGTGGGGTATGGAGGTTTGTGATCGTGTGTTTGTTGGTATTCTGTGGTACGAATGTTTGTGTCTGTATGTGTCTGTGTGTGTCAGTGTGCGGTCTCAGTTTTAATTACTACGGTCCAGTGTCCCTCGTCCCAGGTCTAATGCACTCAGGAAGTGAGTCCACCTTATGAGAAAGACACCCCGCTACTCACATCATCAAAATATTTCTAGCCTATACCAGAGTACAACAGGCTCCTTGGACACAGAGTAGAGCGCTTTCAGATAAGTCATCAAGTTGCTGTTTTGCACACTCCTAGTTTACCATGCAAGGTCTAGACTTGGAAGGCCAATGTAAAGAATGCCCAGCATATGATGTGGGGATTGCTGGATGGCAAGGCGAGGCCAGCAGATACCAGAGGTGGCTACTAGCTGCCAGTGATACTCCTTTCCCACCAGATATGGACACCCCAGAGGTAGGACGGCCCGAAGATCAAGAGGCACTTACTACATACACCTGGTAGAAGGGCTTCACTATTGCAATATGACACTTCACCTGCAGGCCTATACATCTTTATGATCTGGTGATTAAGCTAAAATTCAACTGATCCACGCTTTAACAGGGCAAGGGCTGAGTTTCAAAACAGTTGCAAAGATATCTGTGTTTTTTATTGTGCTTCACCATGAGTTTAATGCTCTCAGGTTCACGGGTAACATATTTCCTGTCACTTTTGTTACCCATGTACCGTTTTCACACTGTATTGTACGCAAGGAAACCAGTCATCATGGAATAAAAAATAAAATGGTTATTGTTGACGCTAAACTGTATCAGCAAAAAAAGCAGCATGACGATGTATATGCAGGCATACATCATCAGACCATCACACATGCTAAATGACATATGGACATTTGCCCTTATACGTTATGCCGGTACAGCAGCTTTTAAAAAAATTGCTGTTTCAAGACGTTGGAACCACATCTTGCAGCAGTAAATTAAAAAACTATAAAAAATGTGCAAAAGTGCCTTCTTTAGAAAGGAGCCCCCTTCCGCATATTACAGGAGCTGGGACCCCCCAAAATGAAATTGAAGATAAAAAATGCAGAAAAAAACGCTATGGGGAGAGGTGACAGACAGGGTATCAGCGGTTGAGCACACAGGGGTTCAAGTAAAAGCTGAGGAGAGACGGGAAGAATGGGGGTAGGACAGATAGGAAAGCAACTGAGTAGTTGGGTATGGTGAAAGGAAAAAAAAAACAAGATAAGTCCTGCGTGCACAGAAAAAAAATTCGGTAAACATTTGCTGTAGTATGCTATGTGCTTCAGTACCAAAATCATTAGATTTACTGACCAAAAAACGTAGTAATTTCGAGGTTGCATAGTAGAAGTTATATATCATGTTTCTTTGCTAAGGTTTATTGCGTGAGGTGCCACTGACTGCGGCAAATGTAAAAATGGGCCACAGAAAAGATTCAAACATGCAAAATGTGATAAGAGGTCTGCTTGCAATAAGTCTAACCAATGCCAATTGCCTGGGATAGTCTTTCAACCTGTTGTTCTTTTTGCCACCATGCTACCTCAGTTTGGGCACGCCACACCATGCCACATAATTTCAGTCAGCATAATTTCACTCAATGCAGCACACTTCCAAGCCACACAATTCAACTCTACATTTCCATTCCACACCACATAGTTCGACTACAAACCACATATTTCAACTCAAAAACACAATTACGCAACACACCACATACATCCAATCCACACCACATAATTCCACACCACGCCACAAAATTCAACACCACATAATTAAACTCCACAACATATCACTCCACAACACAAAATGCCATTCCACATAATTCCACTCTATAACACACAATCCCACTCCAAATAATTCTATTACACTCAATACCACTTGATTACTATCCACAAATTCCCACTGCACTCCATGCCACATAATTTCACTACACAAATCCACTCCACACAATTTCAATACAACACACATAATTCCACTCCACACCACATACATCCACTACACTCCAATCCAAACCACATGGGTAAAAGACATTGTCATTTACATCGCCAATACCTCTAACTCTCACAAATGTGAGACCAATTTGCAATGCAAATGCTTGTTATAAAATGTTATAGATTGGCTGATCTAAAGGTTCAACAAGCATAGGCATAGCCAATAGGTCTCGCCTTTGGGACCTTAGAAGTGTTTAGCCAGAGATATTGACTTTGCCTAAGTCTTTAAGCTGTGCTGTACAGAAGTCTGCAGCATGCTGAAAAGTTATAATAAAGAAGTGTCAGAAGCATTTTTGTTACCTTATATATGACCAAGAAAGCATTATGTACAACTGAACGACCATATTAAAAAAGTATTAACAATAAATATTGTCTTGAGTTTTTTTGTACTTTTAATGCTGGTAACTTCTATCTACCTCTCCCGATGGTTGCTTGTTATGGGTTTTTTTGTTATGGGGGGGCATAAATAACAGAAGGGTGAAGGTCAGTCAGTCAGTGAGAGTGAGAGAGTCAGTCAGGCAGTGAGAGAGAGTGAGAGTCAGTCAGTCAGTGAGAGAGTCAGTGAGTGAGAGAGTCAGTCAGTCAGTGAGAGAGAGTGAGAGAGTCAGTCAGTCAGTCAATCAGTGTGAAAGAGTCAGTCAGTCAGTCAGTGAGAGAGTCAGTCAGTCAGTCAGTGAGAGAGTCAGTCAGTCAGTGAGAGTGAGAGAGTCAGTCAGTCTGTGAGAGTGAGAGAGTCAGTCAGCCAGTCAGTGAGAGTGAGAGAGTCAGTCAGTCAGTGAGAGAGAGTGAGAGAGTTAGTCAGTCAGTCAGTGAGAGAGAGAGTGTGAGAGAGAGTTAGTCAGTCAGTCAGTCAAAGTGAGGGAGTCACTCAGTCAGAGTGAGAGAGTCAGTCAGTCAGTCAGTGAGAGTGAGAGTCAGTCGGTCAGATAGTCAGTGAGAGTGAGAGTCAGCCAGTGAGAGAGTCAGTCAGTGAGAGAGTGAGAGAGTCAGTCAGTCAGTGAGAGTGAGAGTTAGTCAGTCAGTGAGAGTGAGAGAGTCAGTGAGAGTGAGAGAGTCAGTCAGTCAGTGAGAGTGAGAGAGTCAGTCAGTCAGTCAGTGAGAGTGAGAGAGTCAGTCAGTCAGTCAGTGAGAGTGAGAGAGTCAGTCAGTCAGTGAGAGTTAGTCAGTCAGTGAAAGTGAGAGAGTCAGTCAGTCAGTGAGAGAGATCGAGAGAGTCAGTGAGAGAGTCAGTCAGTCAGTGAGAGAGTCAGTCAGTCAGAGAGTGAGTCAGTCAGTCAGTCAGTGAGAGTGAGAGAGTCAGTCAGTCAGTGAGAATGAGAGAGTCAGTCAGTCAGTGAGAGAGTCAGTCAGTCAGTCAGTCAGTGAGCGTGAGAGAGTCAGTCAGTCAGTGAGAGTGAGAGAGTCAGTCAGTGAGTCAGTGAGAGTGAGAGAGTCAGTCAGTCAGTCAGTGAGAGAGAGTGAGAGAGTCAGTCAGTCAGCGAGAGAGTGAGTGAGTCAGCCAGTCAGTCAGTCAGTGAGAGAGAGTGAAAGAGTCAGTCAGTGAGAGTGAGAGAGTCAGTCAGTCAGTGAGAGAGAGTTAGTCAGTCAGTGAGAGAGAGAGTCAGTCAGTCAGTCAGTGAGAGTGAGAGAGTGTCAGTCAGTCAGTGAGAGAGATTGAGAGAGTCAGTCACAGTCAGTCAGTGAGAGAGTCAGTCAGTCAGTGAGAGTGAGAGAGTCAGTCAGTCAGTGAGAGTGAGAGAGTCAGTCAGTCAGGTGCAGGGATGAGAACGAAGATTGTAATCCTGTCAGATGATGTAAGGCAAGAGTGGAGGAAGCGCAGAGGGAGTGAGGAGATTTATGAATGTTTGAAGGGGCCACTCTGGAGAGAGTTGGAACTGCGTGATGCGTAGTTTCACCTGGAGTTATCGCTCCACGTGAAATAGCACAATTGGTAACGAGGGCCACAGAAGCAAATATCTGGTAGTGGGGACTCTCATTGCTCATTGAGTACTTACAGAAAGTTCTGGTTGTTACAGAAAGGTGGCACTCCAAGAAGATGTCAGCAGGGGCAGGTTTGACTAGAATGACCAGTATAATTTATGTGAGGGGGAGAGCGCACCATAAGGAAGAAGTTTGAAATTTAAAGTTTGAATATCCACACGTTGGAATCCTGAATTCGATTTTAACTCTGTTACATACAGAAATACACATAGCTTACGTTATCAGAAGTTAACGAAGAATGTAATCAAAGCAATTACCCTGACCGTAGTGCTAATGATGGCTGGGCTAGACCTGGAATCCTGAGTCTAACAGTAGCCTGAAGCCACTATTATGCCACGTCGTGTAACTACGTGAAAAACAAAACAAAAACAAAGTGGGAAAGGAATTCACGACGGGAGAGCTCGTCTTGTCAAGAAGAAGTTTAAGAAGCAAAAAACCCAACCCACAAATGAAACACGCTATTCTGGTGTCGGGAGCATGCCGATATTGGACAGTGACTTGAAACAACAGTGACATCTCATGCAGTGTCATGATAGGTAAATAAATACCTGTGCTATGCCTATAAAAGTATGTTTTACTGTACACATCTTAAACATAGCTCCTATCTGTCCACCAGAAACATTAAATCAAGCTGCATCATATACCTTTGCTTAGAAATAAGGGGGCATATTATCAAGGGCAGTATCGCCACTTTAGCGGCACTTTTTGCCGATAAAGCGACAATATTTTTATCGCCCTATTAGCAAGCTGTCGCTAACAGCTGTTAGCGACAGCTTAATGGCGATAGCGGCCGTTTTGTTGCCGCCTTGCATGTCAGCGATAATTATCACTAATGACATGCAAAGTAGGCGTTCCCAACTATAAGCAACTGCAAACAGTCGCAAGCACAACTTCCCCCTATTATCAATGCCCGCGAAGCGATAAGAAAAGTCGCGCTAACCGCGATTATCGCTGGAATTTAACACCTGCTAAAAACTTGACTTACCAATTTTCTCAATGGGAGGTGGATTGTCAGGCTAAGTCCACCATGGCGTTAATGCGTGAATATCGCTGGATTACCAGCGATATTCATGCATTTCGCCGCTATCGCTGGAGTTTTTATCGCCTTGGAGATAAGCGTTGCTAATAATTCTCGGCGATGGAATCCAGCGATAGACGGCGATAAAAAAAACAGCGCTAAGTGCATTTTGCGATAATTATCGCATATTGTTGGTAATATGCCCCAAAGTTTGAAAAAAACTGACTTTGGTACTAAATGAGTACTCAACATAATAAATTAGGAAAGCAAACATTTTTACGTGTTTTATCCATCCTTTCTGGTCCACAATTTTCAAACTAATGCGAATGCTCGAAGAATGCCTTCACAATTCCATGCATCATGATTTTCCAAGAATATTTCCTGTCCATGAACTGGTATAAAGAACAAGTACTTTTACGCTTGTTTACCACTCGTTATTCACACTGGAGCTCCTCTTGCCACGACCAAGGCCTGGTCCCCGAAGCAGGGAGAGATGCTGAATATATGGATATTTCCCCCTCAGAGACTCAAGTGAAAGCAGCGGATGGAAATGCAAAGGACCTTCAACCTCGGCTCTGCTACCTGGGTTTCAGGAAACGAGAGACGGGTTGCACCCCAAGCTGGTTTGAGAAAACTGCAGTCAAACTTGCGAGTCTCATGCTGCTCAAATTCTGCTAATGGTTCTCTCTAGCCGACAAATTCGGTATGCCTCAGGCCAGAAGGGGAGTGCGTCCGCCTCATTTGATTGGCGGAACTTCAGACGGAGCTATCACCAGCAGTTTTTGTGCACCACTTCCTCCAAGGAGGCTGACGTGGTGTGGTTGGAATAGGACAGGTCGGGCCCACCGAGGCTCGTCAGTTTAATGATAACAATTAATGCAAACACAATGTGACGTGTGCAGGGCACAAGTCCTAAAAAAAGAAGTGGGGGGACTAACCTAATTAATCAGTATGCAAGTGACATCACGGCGCGTGACAATGGGGCGCGTGAGGTGCGTGACATCACAGCGCGAGACATCACAGGAAGGGGCATCACAAGAAGTGGCATCAGATCTTAAGCCCTCACATATATGTTTAGCAGGTCTATCATGAGTACATTGAGCACATTTCGAGTATACTTGCAAACCCTCATGATTTAGGCAGAAGATTCACACTTTTGTAAGCTTCACATAAACCAATGTTGCCTTTTCTCAGCGTAAAGCTTTCTCTACCCATAGTGCTTTAAAAGAAAAAATAGTGATATTTAAATTATTACAACACCTCCTCAGGGGTAGTATGCGCTATATAAATGCTATTTATTTTGTGCAAATACTGGGAAAGATGGACACATCTGACGTTCTTACAGTGCATGCATATCTCCTAAACAGAACCTGAACAAAGTGAAAAGATGCCTCTCTTAAGTATGTGTGAAGTGCTAACAGGTGTGAGCCTTTGTTTCCCATCTGTGGCATTTGCTTCTAGGTGTGAGGCTCCTGACTGCTGCCAGCCAGGAGACTCGAACAGAAGGAGGCCTGATGACCCCTCAGAATAGGCCATTGTTATGGGCCCAGCAGGAGTCAGAAATAAGAAAGCCCCGTCTGCGCCTGCACGTTGTTGCTTGTTGCGATCGAAAGCAGATAACAACGTGCAGGCGCTGCTGAAAGTGTCCCGGTGTGTGGAAATTACACCGGGACGAATTCAGCATCTTTTTCACTGGGGCCATCTTCTTGGCAGGGTGGACGGCATCCACCCTGTGAAATAAGTGGGTGGACGCCGTCCACCCGCGTGTACCCCCGACTCGTGCCCTGGACGTGTGGCCCGGCGGAAATGAACAATGACAAAAATACTCAAGAAAAGTACGGAAGGAGCGGGTAAGAAAACAAAATATTATTCAATTAGCAAC
Organism: Calotriton arnoldi; assembly: GCA_963921515.1. Lineage (NCBI taxonomy): Eukaryota > Metazoa > Chordata > Amphibia > Caudata > Salamandridae > Calotriton > Calotriton arnoldi. Next base: position 26,422 of record CAWUFW010015094.1, on the reverse strand, counting down.
TTGTGTCTGGTTTGTATTTTTTATTGAAACTAATTATATACACTAATCTTACACATCCTCTTACTTCCCCACATAAAACAAGAACCGAAAAGAGCGTGGGGGCCAGAATGAATGTGAACTAGACAGATCTCTGGACCCAACATGAAAGGATTCACACGCTAATGCCCAGCTTCATCACTGATCTCGTTACAGGGAGTGCCAGGGTTCACAAACCTGCCAGCTTATACCCAAGAGAACAGGGTGGTAAAAGAGTCCCAAGTACAGGATCTGGCATAATAGCCTAGTAAACAAGCGGTCTACACTTTTCAAGCACTCGTGCTTGTGGCGGCATCCACCTTGCGGGAGCGAGCAGCGGCGCACAGGGGCCATCTGTTTGTAAATAACGTGGCCGCGCCACTGCTCGCTCCCGCAAGGTGGATGCCGCCACAAGCACGAGTGCTTGAAAAGTGAAGACCGATTCCTAAAGGCCCTCTCCTAGATCAGCGCATGCACGCCGCCTAGGCGAGACCTAAAAAGGAAGAGAAGCATGATCTGACTCTGAGCCTCTGATCCCTCACAGAATTATCTGATCTGTGAGCTGTAAAGTGAAGGTAGTGAATAGACTGTGGAGGGCGTGGTTATACTGTCGCTAGCTGTTGATTGGTCATGTTCTCTCAAGTGATTTTTTTTTGAAGTTCCCAACGTGGCTAATGGATATTGTAGTTTTTTTGTGCACTTTGATATGGAGCTGCTGTGAATAAAGTAAGTGAATTATAAAAACACAACCCTCGCCTCAGGGCCCCTTTTTTACAATTCCGCATTTGCTGCTGCGGAGTCCGAGGCAAGAGAAGCCTCCACAGGAGGAGCTGGGACACTGGGTGCACTATTGGGGACCGAGAGAAAAACACGAGGAACTGCACACAGGAGGAGCTGGGCCGCTGCGTGTACTATTGGTGACCGAGAGGGAAACGCGAGGAACTGCACACCAGAGGAGCTGGGGGGCTGCGTGCACTATTGGGGACCGAGAGGAAAACACGAGGGACTGCACAGCAGAAGAGCTGGGCTGCTGCGTGCACTATTGGGGACCGAGAGGAATACAGGAGGATCTGCACACCAGAGGAGCTGGGCCACAGCGTGCACTATTGGGGACTGAGAGGAAAACACGAGGAACTGCACACCGGAGGAGCTGGGCCGCCGCGTGCACTATTGGGGACTGAGAGGAAAACACGAGGAACTGCGCACCGGAGGAGCTGGGCGGCTGCGTGCACTATTGGGACAGAGAGGAAAACACGAGGGACTGCACAGCGGAAGAGCTGGGCCGCTGCGTGCACTATTGGGAACCGAGAGGAATACACGAGGAACTGCACACCGGAGGAGCTGGGCCGCCGCGTGCACTATTGGGGACCGAGAGGAAAACACAAGGAACTGCAGACTGAAGGAGCTGGGCCGCCGCATTCACTATTGGGGACTGAGAGGAAAACACGAGGAACTGCACAACGGAGGAGCTGGGCCGCCGCGTGCACTATTGGGGACCAAGAGGAAAGCATGGCGGAAGCGTGGGAGGAGCGGCATCCCGGGGCTGGAATTTTGCACAGCCTTTGTCCTAATTTGTTCCAATGAAAATAATGGAGAATGGAGAAGTATGACGTATAAACGCACAGAGTGCACTCAATTATCAGATTATATTACATTCCACCACATAGCAACCATCTCCTACACAACATTATAAATATTCAGAACACTACAATGTCATATTATCAAAGCACTTGGTCTGTACTCATGAATGAGGAATCTTTCACCTTGCTTTATTAGAGCGACTTCTACAGTAATCCTTTTCACATCACAGGTCAAAGTACACTTATGTTTCTTTGGTCCTCCCAGTATTCTCCTACATAAATATCTGTAGCCTCACTTACAATAAAGGAGATATTTTTTGGCTTTGCATAGGATTGTGGGTATGCAGATTACCCACCACCTTGCCTTGATCAGGACTAGCAGACAGGCCTGCACTGCGTCTCCTGCCTGTTTCACAAAAAGTTCAGTAGTCTGCATTTCACCATAATTGTTCTTAATGGCTTCCACACATCTACAGATATTAAAGTTATATTTTAACACAAATTGTGGATGTTTCATAGCGCAACAACTCACTGGAGGCACTTTAAAATGGAGGTAGCACTTCTCTCCAGAGAATGACAGCCGAAATGTCATGGTAGTTTGTAGTAGAGAGAGTGCAAACACACGTACGAAGAACCGGGCCATAGTAAGTTTTCGAAACCAGCGCTGACATAGCGAGATACATAGATAGCATTAACGAAAGGCAGAATTCTCTTTCACAGTAGTAAATGCGAATATGACACAAATCTTTTTTGACAGGAAAATAAATCTCCACATAAAGTGCAGACCTCCAAACATTTTAAGCAAGAACGAGCCGTTCATTGCCACACAAAGTGCAAATTTTTTTGTTGTTGTAAAAATATACTTTATTTAGAAAATTTGGGTGTTACAGATACAAAATAACCAATCCCATTCAGGGTGGTGTACTTTAACTTGACTAGGTATTGCACGCACGCAAAAACCTATCAGTTTTCCATCTAGATATGTTTCTCATAATGGAGATACACCTTTATGCTAAAGTGTATTCCTAAATTTAGGTTACCCATTCTGCCCAATTCTTTTGTTTCCATATTTTTCTGCTTCTTGTTTCCCATGTTTTTTAATATCCACATAATAAAAAATCATTACTTTATCAAGAGCGATATTTATACAGTCTTTTATAGCAAAACTTTTATGTTGGAAGACTCCAAGATTTCTTGTGACCCATAGGCTTTGTTTTACACACGATATTATTTTCCATAGTATATTTTGTTGGCCTTTGGTGCATGTTGTTGGAAAACCATATAGAATTAGTTCATAGTTTACATTGTCTTGTCCTGTGATCCCCTTTATTAGGGGTCCTATGGTTTTCCAGGTTTTTTGCGCAAAATGACAATTCCACAAGAAATGTAGTACCGATTCCTCCGCTAAACAATTGTCTCTGGGGCAGGTTGGATCCTTTGCTAGTCCTTTTTTGTGCTCGAAACTTTTCACCGGTAGAGCTTTGTGGATAGCCAGCCATGCAAGGTCCTTTTGGCTATTAGTTATCTCTTTGCTGGTCATCGTTTTCCATGCTTTTTTTGAAAGTTTTTCATTTAGGTTGTTTGTGGCGTCAAAGCTTCTTTCTTTTGTATGGCTTCTTTCAAACCGTTCTGTGTAAAAAATCCTCTGCTTTAAGTTGTAAATGATTCATGTTCTTGAGAAAAACGTCAATAATATTGTACATTTTTGAGGGTATGAAGGCTGTGGGCAATCTGTTGTCTTGTTCCACTAGTTCTGCTATTCTAAATATGTTTGCAGCTCCGTATCTGATGAAATGTGCAGCAGAGTTCCTTTTCTCAATAATTGCATTTAAACAAAGGCTGGTGTATGTAATTAGGAAGTAGAGATATAGGTTTAGTACCCCTTTTCCTCCATTTTCTAGCCTTTTGTAAACAATTTCTCTTTTTAATTTTTCCATTTTGGAGGACCAAAAAAATTCAAAAAGGGTTTTCTGTAGTTTCTTTAAGGTCTGTTTTGATGGAGGGAAGATCATTGCGTTGTAAAGCATTAGAGGAAGAAGTACTGCTTTGATTACTAGTACCTTACCAACTAGACTTAATGATCTGGTCTTCCATAAACCAATCTTTTGGTTTATTTTGTTTTGTACTTGCCTCCAGTTGTCTTCCCCTGATGTATCCTCTGAAAAAAGAACTCCTAGTATTTTGGTCGGTTTTTTTGTGGGTTTTTTTTAACCTGTATTTTAGCCAGGTTATCCCAGTTTCCAACTGTGAGGCAAGTGCATTTCTCTATATTTAAATCTAAGCCTGATGCCTGTGCAAAAAGGTTGCAGTGTAAAAGTGTTCTTCTAACTGATTGTGGATCTGGACATAATATTGTTATGTCGTCCATATAGGCTATGCATTTTGCTTTATTTCCTCCAGCGCCGGGGACAAAAATCCCTTTTACTACTTTGTCCTTTCTCAAAGTTGCTAGGAGGGGTTCCAAGGCACAGATGAAAAGAGCTGGGGAAAGTGGGCATCCTTGTCTAACTCCTGTGTGTATGTCTACTTTACTTGAGAAGTGACTGTTTACTTGGAAATAGCTTGTGGCGTTTGTATATAGCAGACTGATTATTTTTGTAAATCCTGGTAGGAAGCCCATATGTTTGAGAACCTTGAAAATGTATGAGTGTGAAACACTGTCAAAGGCTTTTTGCAGGTCTAGTGAGAGGACTCCTAGCGGGGTGTTATTTTCTAAAGCCATCCAGATGGCATCTCTTGCTATGATTGGGCTGTCCCATACTTTCCTACCAGGGACAGCACAGGTTTGGTCTGGGTGTACAACTATTTTTAGGACTTTTTAAATTCTATTTGTGAGTAGTTTACTTAACATTTTGCTATCTACATTTAGTAGGGTGATGGGTCTCCAATTTTCCAGACATTCCTTCTCTCCTTTTTTATGGATAAGAGTCACCACACCTTTTAGGAAGGATGAGGGGAGGTTGTTTTCTTTTATCGCTTCATTAATCATTTTCGCAAAGTCCCTAGCTATTGTGTCCCAGAAAGTTTTATAAAATTCCCAGGGTAAACCATCTTGTCCAGGAGAAGAGTTTTTTGGTTTCTGGGCAAGTATGTCCAAAAATTCTTGGCCTTCAAAAGGTCTGTCTAGGAAATATTTTGCTTCCTCAGACAACTTTTCATCTAGATTTTGTAGGAAATCTTTTCCTATGTTTACGTCAATTTCTTTTTTTTTGTAAGGGTTGATGAAAACATTTGCTGTTATATCTAGCATTTTTTTTATATCATTAGTTAAAATTCCGTTTTGGTCTTGTAGCCCAGTTACATTTTTATGTGCCTGCTTAGCTGTTTTAAAGAAAAAGGCATTACATTTTTCCCCTTCTTCATAATCCTTAACACTTGAGTTGAAGATTGTTTGTTTCTTTCCCTTTTTGCAGGTACCACTTTTTAATTTTTTCTTTAGTCTTAGTGATTTCTTCTTTTATATCTACTCCTGCATCCTGAAGTTCTATTTGTAAGGCTAGTTTTTCTTGTAGGTTTTTGAAATCAGATCTTTGGTGGAAGGCTCTCTCCTTCCCTATATTAGAGAAGACATTTTTTGTTTGTTCCTTTATAAATTCCCACCATAGGGAAAGGTTTTGGAAGTCCTTTTTTTGTTTTCCCATTTGCTATATTGTACTTTGAAAGCTTTTTGTATCTCTTCTTCTGGTAAGATTGAAGAATTTAATTTCCAGTATCCTCGCCCTTTTTGATATACTTGTGGGAGGTTGCATGTTGTTATAACCGTTTGGTGGTCAGTGAGACAGCTATCATCTAATTTGGATGAGGTACATTTTATGTGTTTGTTTGCAAAAAATAAAGTCTATTCTAGATGTGGTATTTCCATCCCCAGATAGCCACGTATAGCCCGTTGTATTTGGGTTACAGATTGTAAAAGAGTCCTGAAGTGAAAAATTACTAATCATATTTTTTAAAGTTTTGGAGGTTATATCTAATTTGTATTGCGTGGAGGATCCATACCTGTCTCCTGGAGACAGGATGCAATTAAAGTCTCCAACAATGATACAAAGTTGGTTTCTGGTTAGAAAAAAGTTTATGTTTTCTATTAATTCTTTCCTTTCATTTTTTCCTGTATGGGCATAGATGTTTATGACTTTTAAATCATTTTCTTTGTATCTCACTATGGCCATTTGTGCCCTTCCTGGGGCAATTGTTGTTTCTTGTAGTAAGAGGAAATTATAGTTTTTAAATAAAATTCCTACTCCCGCATTTTTATTTCCTCCACCTGACCAAAAGGATGGACCCAAAGGCCATGCTTTTTTATATGGTTATAATCATCTGCGTAAGGTAAGCCACATTCTTGTAGGCATATGATGTCTACTTGTAATGTTTTGCAGTACTGAAATATTGCTGCTCTCTTTGTTGGGTTTCTCAAACCCCTAACATTTATAGAGGCTATAAATATAGCCATTATAATGAAAGACCACATCATTCTGAAATTGTTTTTTAAACATTTTCTTTCATGTTATTCTCCTGTGGGAGAATTGAAACACTTTCTAGTGTTGTAATAATTTCTTCCTCGCTATTAAAGAAAATTGGGCTGTCCAGTGGAGGGATTTCCTTTTGTGGTTCTTCCCCCTCTGCAGTGAGTCCCTTTTGTATATCTGTGTCAGACAGACCTTCCATTTGTAGGTCGTCTGAGTCTGGCAAATTTGCTAGGCTACTAAATCTAGAGCCTGGACATTGATTTGTTTGTGAACTTTCTATTTGTTGTTTTGTAGCTTTTCTTTTAAGTCTATTTTGTACCGCTTCTTCTGAGAAAAGGAGCCCTCATTTTTCTTTCCTTTTTTTGTTTCTTTCTAACTGTCTTGCTAAAACTCTTAAAACTCCTTTATCTGTTCTTTGAGTATTTGGTGTCTCCTCTGATTCAGAATCTGATTCTGATAAGTTAGATTTGTTTAAGAAATCCCCTGCTTCTGAGAATTTTGCTTTTTTTTCCACTTTCTTTTGTTTTACTACTTCTTTGTCTGGTTCTTCTTCCTCCATTTTTTCTTCTAACTGTGCTTCAGGGTCCACTGTCTGTGTGATGTGTGTGCTACCTGAGTCTGGTGAGATTGCAAATAACAATTCCTGGTTATAGCCAGCTAAAGAGTCTTCCTTATTCTCCTGTGTCTCCTCATTTGTGTCCGTTAAGTCTATTGTGACTATTTCTACTGTCTCTAATGTTTGGTGTACTATGAGGTTTGTGTTTGTCTGGTACTCATTTAGGGGCATATTCACAAGGACTTATCTCCGAGTTATCGCCACCTTAACGCATCAAAAGTGGAGATAGATTTAACTCCCCATTCACAAGCGGGTGCAAACTGCAGACATCGCCAGTATTCCCGCGATAACTGCCCCAAAACTTATCCTCAGGGAGGACACCACCAACTAACCCTAATGAGATGCAGAGTAGATGTTCCCGTGCAAAAACACACGAAGAAACCACAACACCACTTTCACAACAAACTGCCAGATCTGCGATGCAAACCAAAAACAGGCGATAAGCCGCAGTAGCAGCAGGGATTCTACACCTGCCTTCTGCTGGTGTTAAGCAGGACGACTACCTGCAGCACGAAAGGGAGCCCAGCCCAGAGCCACATCGGAAGACCCACAGATGCCATGGAGACAATGATCATGCAGCACGGAGCCCCAAGAGAGCCACAACACCCACCGCCACCACTCCCAGGCCCCCCCCCAGCCAAACACATACTGTGCATGACACAAGAGCCACAAAAAGCGCATGACGTCGCACAATGACAGAAAGAAACACACATGTGTGGTCAGAAGAACGAGAAACAGTCACACATCATTGAAGTACCAACCAAAAACTTTATTGAAATACAACAGAAAAAACAAATGCGGAAGATTCCTGTCGGGTCCTTCCGGGACAATCCTGATGTCACAGCCTGGAAAACAAAGCACAAAATCAGAACGTGTGTCATGCGCACATCAAAGGAGCGAGACACAGTGAAACAGAGAATGAGAGAAAGGCTGAGAGAGAAAGAGAGAGAAGGAAAGGAAGGGAGAGAGAGAGAGAGAGAGAGAGAGAGAAGGAAAGGTAGGGAGAGAGAGAGAGAGAGAGAGAGAAGGAAAGGAAGGGAGAGAGAGAGAGAGAAGGAAAGGAAGGGAGAGAGAGAGAGAGAGAAGGATAGGAAGGGAGAGAGAGAGAGAAGGAAAGGAAGGGAGAGAGAGAGTGAAGGAAAGGAAGGGAGAGAGAGAGAGAGAAGGAAAGGAAGGGAGAGAGAGAGAGGGAGAAGGAAAGGAAGGGAGATAGAGAGAGAGAGGGAGGGTCACTGCCGACCACGCGCACCCAGGCCCCACTGCTCACCTGCTGCCACCGGTGATTTTCCAACCACGTGCCGGTATACACTGCAAGCCACCAGGTCAGCAATCTGTAAATGAGGCCATAGTCAAACATGGCAGAGTCCATCTCACTGCACAGGGCAACAACGCCTGTCCGTCCCTGCGCACACATGCAGACGCACCCTACCCCCTCCCGCCGGCCAGCGCTGACTGTCCGCACATGCGCACCCAGGCCCCACTGCTCACCTGCCGCCAACGGTATGTCCACCAGTGGGCACACCACGTGCCCGTGCAAGCTCCAGGCCCCGCAACCATGGCATGCTCCACATCATGCTGACCCGCGCCGCGGCCCAGCAAGTCCTACACATGACGCTGAGTCCTGAGGCATCAATGGCAGAGACCACTCAAGTGCACACATCATCATCGCAGGCTGCACACCCGCTCAGCAATTTCGGGGCCACTAACTCTGTGCAACCCCAGTCAGCACCACGTGGTGGTAGACCCAGGGCGGCCGCATGGCACTGGGTGCCACTAACCCTGTGCAACCCCAGTCAGCGCCACGTGGTGGTAGACCCAGGGCGGCCGCATGGCACTGGGTGCCACTAACCCTGTGCAACCCCAGTCAGCGCCACGTGGTGGTAGACCCGGGATGGCTGCATGGCACTGGGTGCCACTAACCCTGTGCGCAACAACTTATGGGCCCTTTATGATTGAGTATCGTGGAATGTCCGTCATCCAGTCACCACCGGCAGAGGGGAATGTGACGTTGTCGGCCCCTTATATTGGCGGGGTCACATGGCCTGTGACGCCTGTGCCGGATGGGTGTGGTGTGTGTGCGAACCTGCCCTCAGGGAGTGGCTGTGACATGCTGACAACTAGACCAGTGACCTGCTAACCACTATCGTGTAAACCTGCGACATGTAGCTATGTGGCCCCCCCTCGTAGCGTATGCGGAGTGGTCTGGCCTGGCGGATGCCGGACCAGCGCAGGGCTTGCAACAATGACTCGGGGGCGCTGGGCGTGGTTCAGTCCATGTCCGGACAAGGAAGTGAGTAATGCGTGTGTCCCTGTTATGGGGTATACGGCACCAGGAGCGCAATCGGCATTGTAGCACACTGTGACTGGAATCCCACTAGATGAGCATCATTGACGTTAGGGTGAATCACTGTCAATACATTCATCCACACATTCATACATGAATGATGAAAGACATGACACAGCAGTGCGTTCCTGGATGTTTATTGCACCACCAGTGGAGACTTGCAGCCGGGGCAGTACAGGGCCCTGCCAACCCCACTACACAATATGGGCCCGTCGAGGGCCAGCCAGAGTCAATCGGGGAATGGCAAGTACAGCGGAAGAGGAAGGGTACAGTCCGCAGTCTGGTCGCTGCACCATTGTTCACCAAACAGGATATGGCGGTCCATGTCGCGGTCCAAGGTGAGAGTGCAGCAGAGTGTATGGGGGGTCAGTGGAAGGTCAAGAGGCTATGTGCAGCACCAAGCAGCAACAGGCCAGGTGGCGGAGATGAATGCTAGTGCCTCCTACTGAACTCAATCCCATCCACGTCCTCGTCCTCGGATGTGTGCTCTGCCCCACCTGTGGGTGGTGCAGTTCTGGCTGCAGCACTGTGTGCCTCTGACACATCAGGGGCCGGAGGTGGACTGTCAGCCGCACTGTGTGGCAGTGACACATCAGGTGCTGGAGTGGAAATGCCTGCCGCAATGCGAGGCACTGACACACCTGGGGGCGGAGATGTGGATGGTGTAGGGGCAGCAGCGTACATCTGCGCCACGCCTTGTGGCAGCAATGCCATGATGAGGATATACAGGGCATGGTAGATCCCAGCTACATCTCGCTGATGTGCAGCGGTGGCTGCCATCCTTTCCGCCTCCATCCGCATCATGTCCTCCATGAGCCTCCGCATCTGTGCCAGCTCACGGATGAGGTCGCTGGAGCCACCCTGGGCGGACAGGTGTTCTTGTCAACGAGTCATGACTCCAGCGATGTCATCCAGGGCTCGTTGGAGACCATGGGGCGGCCTGTGGGTGTCCGTGAGGGACTGGAGGTGGTCCCTGATGGTACTCAGACACCCATGGAGGGCGCCCAGTTTGGTAGCCATGAGGTCGAACCCCACCCGCACCTGCTCAGCCGTCTCCCTCTGGCCCTCCAGCACACGGCGTTGGAAGGCCATCTGTTGTTCGTGGGGGTCTTGGGAGACAGCTGGGGTTGTGGGTGCCTCCTGCTGGGTGGTTTGTGGAGTGGGTGGGGTCTCCTCGATGCAGCTGGGCTGCCCTGGTCCTGGAGGTGGTTGGCGGATGAGTTCAATGATGTCTTGGAGGGCTTGGGTGTCGATGCTGGTGGTGTCCTCCTCGTCATCAGTGAAGAGTGGCGGGGACTGCTCTGCAGGAGGTGTTGACGGTGCCCCTGCAATGTGAAGGGGAGATGGTGTATTACAATGTGTCCGCATGTATGTAGCCGCATGGTACAGGTTCACATTCAGACGGCATGGCATTGTACATTGTGACAGTCTGTGGATCAGGGCCATGATCCAGACTCATTGTGGGTGTGCACTGTGCTCTGCTTGACTGTGCTTGTGTGCCATTGTGGCCATCTCCCCTGTCCCCCCAGTACCTGGTGGTCACTCACCCTGTTGCGGTTGTGTTGTGTCCTGTCGAGCAGTGTCCGGGCCCCCGACTCCTGCCACGGTCTCCACACTGATGACTGTCGACACCAGCTCCTCCATGTCATCCAGCTCCTGCTGTGGGGCAGGGCTCCCACCTCCAGTCTGCATTGTTGCCTTCTGGTTGGCTGCCAGTTTGTCCTTGGTCTTCCGCTTGATGTCAATCCATCGCCTCTTGGCCTCGTCCATTGACCTCCTGTGCTCCCCTACGGCTTCACCTTGTCCACGATTGACCGCCATATTCCGTTTTTGGTGCCCAATGACACGTTGGAGGTGACGAACAGTTGTTGTTGGTGTTCCATCACCTCCGTGACCAGGATCCTGTTTTCCTGCGGACTGAACGTCGTCTTCCTCTTCTTCTTGTCCTTGCCCTTCCCTGTCCCCGAGGTCCCAGGCTGGTCGTCCGGGGTGCTTGTGGGGTTGCGCTCGTCCTCTGCGCCTGCTCCGGCTGCCTCCATGGTGCTTGGGTGTTGGTCATTTTGTGTTTGTGTGTTTTTTCTACTTTTATGCTGGTTTTTCCCGCCTGCCATGTGTGTATTGCAGGTCTGGCGCTGCTTATCGCTGATTTCCTCATCGCCCTTTGGCACATCGCATGTTTTTTCGCGTTGAGGATTGTGTTTTTATCACGGTCGCAGTTGTTGTATCGCGGACATTGGCCGCGTTTTCGGGGGACTATCGCATGGTACCGCCGTGTTGTGAATTCCACGTTAACACGGGGTTAATTTCCCGCGATCGACTGCGATGTGTAAAGTTGCGTTAGCATTTTTTGGAGATGTTTAGCGCAGGTTCTTGTGAATATCCCCCCTGGTGTTTCCTGTACTGCTTGTGTGGGGATTTGTGTTTGGGTCTCATTTTCTTCTAACTGGGGGATTGGGTCTATGTGTAAGGATGCATCTTGTGGGTCCAGGTTATCTGTTTTCTGTATATTCTCTGTTTTCTTTTCTTGTATGTCTTTGTCTGCCTCTTTTGGTTTTTCTGTCTCAGGATTTGTATTTTGTTTTTTCTTTTCAACTATAGGTTCTGGGAAGTTGGGTGTATCTCTAGTTGGACAGTTCTTGTATAAATGGTTATTTCCCCCGCATAAATTACATTTTTTGGGGGCTTTACAATCTTGGGCCATATGACCTTTTGTTTTTTCCCGCAGTTTCTACATATGTCTCCTGGGCACCACTCTTTATTGTGGCCAACTGTAGACAGGCTTTGCAAAAGTTGGGTTGGCCAGGGTAGTATAGGAAACCTCTGTTTGGTCCTATTGAGAAGTTAAGGGGGGGTTTAGTTCCTCCTATTCCTTCTTCATCTGCCTCTAAAATGACCATATATCTCTGCTTCCCGTTCCAAATTCCCCATTCATTTTTTAATTCACTACCTCCTCTTACAGTCTGGCAGAACCTGCGTAAAAAATTGGCTATTTCTGTTGGGGATGCGAAGGGGTTGTACATGTGTACAGTTACTGGTATTTCTCTGGGTGCTGCTAAGGGAGTAATAGTGTATCCTTCTAAGTCTGCATTGTCCCTCTTATTGCTTAGGTTAAAAAGGAAGTTTTGGTACATAGATTCGTTACAAAAGGTAACATCAAAAAGGCCTCTAATTCTAAAGTCCTGCAAACATTTAACTTCTGAGGGTTCTATTTCAAAAACCTTTTTAAAAACGGTGTCCATTAAGTGGGTGAGGTTTCTTTTGTGTTTGGCGTCCTCTTGGATTTCAAACCTAACTGAGTACTTTATACCTGGGGGGCCGTTTTCCCAAATGTGGTGTTCCTTGCTGGTCCACCCCCTGCACGACTTCCTCCAGCTGTGGACTCGTAGCTCTTTGGGTCATCCATGTTCAGTTGTGTGCCCCCTGGCCGAGCACCAGCCGGTGCGCCTGGGGGCTCACGTTAAATGTCTCTTTGTATTTCTTTTGTGGTCCCGAGTTGCTTGTCTTTGTGCCGATTTTTTTGTTTGTAGTGTGCCCCCTGGCCGTGCACCATCCGGTGTGCCAGGGGGCTCACTCTGTTTTAACCGTCTCCCGCGTGAAATAAAAGGGGAGCCTTTCTGTTGTAGAAATGCGTGGAAGCTGAGTGCCCCCTGAGTGCGCCTGGGGGCCTGCCTTACTTTGCCAAAAATCTCCTGACTTTGACCAATGGGCTTGTTCTTCTTAGTGCGTGCCCCCTGGCCGAGCACCGTCCGGTGCGCCTGGGGGCTCGCTTCAGTGACCAATGGGCTTGTTGTTCTTTCTGCGTGCCCCCCGGCCGAGCACCGTCCGGTGCTCCTGGGGGCTCGCGTTCGAGCCGAGATCCCTCCTGGGATGAAGGGGCGTGTTGTGACAGTGGGCGTCACGTCTCTTATCGTCCTTCTGGTCAGTTGTTTGATCCCAAGAAATGAGGAGTGTCCCCGGGCCGAGCACCGTCGTGGTGCGCCCAGGGACTCTCTAAACGCGAAGTCCTTCGTAAAACTCCCCCCACCCCCTCCGTGGTGTGCCTGCTTGGCTCACCTGTGTCCTGACGGGGTCAGGTGTTCCTAATTTAGGGGTGGTACGTTTTTCGGTCTGAGAGTGTCCCCGAGCCGTGCACTCTGTCAGTGCACCCGGGGACTCTCCAAAAAGATTCCAAGTATGTCCTTGCAACCACGCAGCTATGTGCGGGTCGTGGTCCGATGCCGAGAGGCTTCCCCCCTGCTCCCCGAGCTTCTGGGCATCAGCTGGGTCCCGGACAAGCCAGTCCCTCCACTCAGGTTACAGGCGGTATCTCTCCAGATGCAGAAGTTTGCCCCTTCATGTGTGCCCAGGGTCCACGCAGCCTTGCCACGGACAAGCCGTGGAGCGAAGGCCCAAATTAACCCAGACAGCACTCGGGAGTACCCTCCTGAGCCTTGACCTCTTAACTATCAATCACGCAGCCTTGCCACGGACAAGCCGTGGAGCGAAGGCCCAGCAACCAATAGGTTCTGAGGTTTCAGGCGCCCCTTGACCAATCACAAGTGTACTCCTACACTACACTTGATCTTAGCCAAAAGGCCGAGAAATAGCGAGAAACATAGATAGCATTACCGAAAGACGAAAATCACTTTCACAATAGTAAATGCGAATATGACACGATTCTTTATTGACAGGAAAATAAATCTCCACATAAAGCGGAGACCTCCAAAAATTTTAAGCAAGAGCCGTTCATTGCCACACAAAGTGCAATTTTTTTTGAAAAAATATAATTTATTTAAAAATGTTGGTTGTTACAGATACAATTTAACCAATCCCATTCAGGGTGGCATACTTCTGAACTTGACTAGGTGATGCACGCAGGCAAAAACCTATCAGTTTTCCATCGAGATATGTTTCATAGTGGAAATACACCCTTATGCTAAAGTGTTTTCCAGGGTTTATGTTACCCAATCTGCCCAATTCTTTTGTTTCCATATTTTCTGTGCTTCTTGTTTGCCCTGTTTTTTAATATCTACATAGTAAAACATCATTACTTTATCTAATGCAATATTTATACAATCTTTGGTGACAAAATTCTTGTGTTGGAAGACAACAAGATTTCTAATAGTCCATAAGCTTTCTTTCACACAAGATATTATTTTCCATAGTATGTTTTTCTTGTCTTTGGTACATGTTGTGGGAAAACCATACAGGATTAGTTCATAGTTTATATTGTCTTGTCCTGTGATCCCTTTTATTAGGGGTCCTATGGTTTTCCATGTTTTTTGTGTGAAATGGCAGTTCCAGAGGAAATGAAGTACGGATTCCTCCGCCACGCAATTGTCTCTTGGGCATGTGGGATCCTTTGATAGTCCTCTTTTGTACTGGAAGCTTTTTACAGGTAAAGCTTTGTGTATAGCCAGCCATGCAAGGTCCTTTTGGCTGTTGGTTATTTCTTTGCTGTTTGTTGTTTTCCATGCCTTTTTGGAATATGTTTCGTTGAGGTTGTTGGCAGGCGTCAAGGCTTCTTTTTCTGTATGGCTTCTTTCAAAGCCGTTCTGTGTGTGAAGTCTTCTGTTTCTAGCTGTATATGCTTCATGTTTTTTAGAAAATCCGAAATGATACTGTACATTTTCGATGGTACAAAAGCAGTGGGCAATCTGTTGTCTTGTTCAATTAGTTTGGCTGTTCTAAAGATGTTTGCGGCTCCATATCTAATAAAATGTGCCGCAATATTTCTTTTCTCAATGATTGCATTTAGGCATAGACTGGTGTATGTAATTAGGAAGTACATATACAGGTTTGGCATTCCCATTCCCCCGTTTTCTAGACTTTTGTAAACAATTTCTCTTTTTAATTTCTCCATTTTGGAGGACCAAAAAAAAATCAAAAAGGGTTCTCTGCAGTTTCTTTAGGGTCTGTTTGGAGGGAGGAAAAATCATTGCGTAATAAACCATTAATGGGAGAAGTACTGCTTTTATCACTAGTATCTTCCCAACTAAGCTTAAAGATCTTGTCTTCCTTAAACCAATTTTTTGGTTGATCTTGATTTGAACTTCTCCCCAGTTGTATTCCCCTGAGGTGTCTTCTGAAAAACTGACTCCTAGTATTTTAGTTGGTTGCTTTATGGTTTTGACTTGTAGTTTTGCCAAATTGTCCCAATTTCCAACTGTGAGGCAGGTGGTTTTGTCTATGTTTAGTTTTAAGCCTGATGCTTGTGCAAAGATGTTGCAGTGTAAAAGTGTTCTTCTAACTGACTGTGGATCTGGACATAATATAGTTATGTCATCCATATAAGCTATGCATTTTGCTTTATTTCCTCCAGCTCCAGGGACAAAAATTCCTTTTATAATTTTGTCCTTTCTCAGGGTTGCCAATAGTGGTTCCAAGGCACAGATAAAGAGAGCCTGGGATAGTGGGCAACCTTGTCTGACTCCTGTGCCTATGTTTACTTCTTTGGAGAGATGGTTGTTCACTTGAACATTGGTGTATAGAAGTCTTATTAGGTTTGTAAATCCTGATGGAAACCCCATGTGTTTGAGAACCTTAAACATGTATGTGTGGGAAAAACTGTTGAATGCTTTTTGTAGGTCTAGTGAGAGGACTCCTAAGGTAGTGTTTTTTTCCAAAGCCATCCAAATGGCGTCCCTTACAGTGATCAGGCTGTCCCATACTTTTCTACCAGGGACAGCACAAGTTTGGTCTGGATGAATCACAATTTTAAGCACTTTTTTGATTCTATTTGTGATCAATTTGCTTAGGATTTTACTATCTACATTTAGAGGGGTGATGGGTCTCCAATTTGCCAGACATTCTTTGTCTCCTTTTTTATAGATAAGCGTCACCACTCCTTTTAGGAAGGATGAGGGGAGGTTATTTTCTTGTACAGCTTTGTTTATCATTTCCACAAAATCCCTAGCTATTTTGTCCCAAAAGGTTTTATAGAATTCCCAGGGCAGTCCGTCTTGCCCTGGAGCTGAGTTTTTGGGTATTTGAGTAATTATGTCTAAAAATTCCTGACCTTCAAAGGGTCTAATTAGGAAAAGTTTGCCTTCTTGTGACAATTTGTCATCTAGGTTTTGTAAGAACTCATTGCCTGTATTTTCATCTATTTATTTCTCTTTGTAAAGGTTGGTAAAATATTCTGCTGTGATGTCCAGCATCTCTCCTACTTTATTAGTTACATTTCCGTTTTTGTCTTGTAGTCCAGTGAAATTTTTATGTGCCTGTTTTGCTTTTTTAAAGAAAAAGGCATTGCATTTTTCCCCTTCCTCATAATCTTTGACCCTTGAGTTAAAGATAGTTTATTTTCCTTTTTGTAGGTACCATTTTTTAATTTTTTCCCTGATTTTTGTCATTTCTTCTTTGACCTCGACTCCTGCATCCCGTAGTTCTATTAGTAAGGCTAGTTTTTCTTGAAGATCTTTAAAATCTGACCTTTGTTGGGCAGCTCTCTCTCTTCCTGTGTTGGTGAAAAAATGTTTTGTTTGTTTCTTTACAAATTCCCACCATAGGGAAAGGTTTTGGAAATCTTTCTTTTTGTTTACCCATTTGTTATACTGTATTGTGAAGGCTTTTTGTGTCTCTTCTTCTGGTAAGATTGAGGTATTTAGTTTCCAATACCCTCTCACCTTTGGAAACCTTGAGGTAGTTGGCACTCTGTTATGACCGTTTGATGGTCAGTGAGACAGCTATCGTCTAGTTTTGATGAGATGCATTTTATTTGTTTGTTTGCAAAGATAAAATCTATTCTGGATGTGGTATTTCCATCTCCAGATAGCCAAGTGTATCCCGTCGTATTCGGGTTACATATTGTATAAGAGTCTTGAAGTGTAAAATTATTTATCATATTTTGTAAAGTTTTAGAGGTAATATCTAGTTTGTATTGCGTGGAGGATCCATATCTGTCTCCTGGAGACAGGATGCAATTAAAGTCTCCAGCAATGAGGCAGGGTTGGTTGCCGGTCAGAAAAAAATTTAGGTTTTCAAATAGTTCTTTCTTTTTATTTTTCCCTGTATGGGCATAGATGTTTATGATTTTTTATTCATTTTCTTTGTATTTTACTATAACGATTTGCGCTCTTCCTGGGGAGATTGTTGTTTCTTGTATTAGGTGGGAGTGGTTGTTTGTAAATAAAATCCCTACTCCTGCATTTTTGTTTCCTCCTCCTGACCAAAAAGATGGCCCCAAAGGCCATCCTTTTTCAATATGTCTATACTCTTCAGCATAAGGTAAGCCACATTCTTGTAGACATATGATGTCTACTTTTAATGTTTTGCAATATTGAAAAATTGCTGCTCTCTTATTTGTGTTTCTCAAACCTCTGACATTTATAGAGGCTATTGTTATAGCCATTATAATGAAAGACCACATCATTTTTGTTTTTAATCTAGATGTTTTCATTTAACGTGTTCTCCTGTTGGAGGATTGAAACACTTTCCAATGTAGCTATAATCTCTTCTTCACTATTGAAGAAAATTGGGCTGTCAAATGGTAGGCTTTCTTTTTGTAGGTCTTCCTCTCCTGGGGTGAGGCCCTTTTTTGTTTCCGTGTCAGACAGACCTTCCATGTGAGGGTCTTCTGAGTCTGGCAAATCCGCCAGGCTGCTAAATCTAGAGCCTGGACATTGTGAACTTTCTATTTGTTGTTTAGTAGCTTTTCTTTTATTTCTATTCTGTACAGCTTCTTCTGAGTAAAGGAGCCCTCTTTTGTCTTTTCTTTTTTTGTTTCTTTCCATCTGTCTCGCTGAGACTCTTAACCCTCCTTTGTCTGTTCTTTGGGTATTTGGTGTGTCCTCTGATTCGGAATCGGAATCAGATAGGTTTGATTTATTTAAGGCTTCTCCTATTTCTGAGAGTCTTGCTTTTTTTTCCCACTTTCTTTTCTTTTACTACTTCTTTGTCTGCTTCTTCTTCCTCCATTTTCTCATCTAAATGCGCCTCAGGGTCCCCTGACTGCGTGATATGTGTACTCCCTGAGTCTTGTGACATTGCAAATAACCATTCCTGGTTATATCCTTCTAAGGGGTCTTCCTTATTTTCATGTGTCACCTCATTAGTGTCTGTTAAGTCTATTGTGACTATTTCTACTGCTTGCTGTACTATCAGGTTTGTATTTGTTTGGCACTCTTCTTGTGTTTCCTGTACTACTTGTGTGGGGATTTGGGTTTGTGGCTCATTTTCTTCTAACTGTGGTATTTGGTCTATGTGTAAGGATGTATCTTGTGGGTCAGGGATATCTGTTTTCTGTTTATTCTTTGGTTCCCTTTTTTCTATGCCTTTGTCTGCCTCTTTTGGTTTTCCTGTCTCAGGATTTGTATTGAGCTTTTTCTTTTCGACTAACGTTTCTTGTAGGTTGGGCATTTCTCTGGTTGGGCAGTTTTTATATAGATGGTTATTTCCCCGCATAAATTGCATTTTTTGGGGGCTTTGCAGTCTTGGGCCATATGTCCCTTTTTCCCGCAGTTTCTACATATGTCTCCTGGGCACCATTCTTTATTGTGACCAAATTGAAGACGGGCTTTGCAAAAATTTGGTTGGCCTGGGTAGTAGAGGAAGCCTCTGTTTGGCCCTATTGAGAAGTTTAGTGGGGGGTGTTTAGTTCCTCTAGTCCTATCCCTTCTTCATCTGCCTCTAGGATGACCATATACCTTTTCTTCCCATTCCAAATTCCCCATTCATTTTTCAATTCACTGCCTCCCCTTACAGTCTGACAAAATCTACGTAAAAAATTGGCTATTTCTGTTGGAGATGCGAACGGGTTGTACATGTGTACTGTTACTGGTATTTCCCTGGGTGCTGCTAAGGAAGTAATCGTGTAGCCTTCTAATTCTGAATTGTCCCTCTTGTTACTTAAATCAAATAGGAAGTTTTGGTACATGGCTTCGCTGCAAAAGGTAACGTCAAAGAGACCTCTAATTCTAAAATCTTGTAAGCATTTTACTGCTGAGGGTTCTATTTCAAATACATTTTTAGGTCTCGCCTTGGCAGCGCATGTGCTGCATGCGCTGTCTCAGCGAGACATAAAGTAATCTGTATGTTGTGTGAAACTCCGTGTGATTTGTCATACCGCTTGTGATTCGTTTAACTGTGGCATTGCTGTTTTTATCTTGCTTTCTGTTGGCTGTTGATCCGATACGTAACTTCCGTGTAGTCCAGAAGCAGCATCGACCAACTACAGTAAACTTACACTGCAGGGCGGTATCTTTCAATGTAAGCACTACCTTGTTTTTTGAGTCTCGCATAGGCAGCGCATGCGCTGGACATCTGCTGCCCCGAGTGCGCTGAGCGCCTGCAGCCCCCACCACGTCCGAGCCGCAGCCCCCGGGCCCTCCCTTACTGCCCTGTCCGCACCGCTCGCAATGCTTTCCCCCTCCCGCTGTCCGTGCTCTCTCGCCCCTCTCTCCCCTGCACTCCCGCTGTTGGTGCCTTCTCAATGCGCAGGTACTGCCGCAGGCAGGCCAGACACGAGCGCTGCTTGTTTTTCAAATTGTTAACGCAGCACAAATATCAGGGATCACTATTAGCCAGTGTAAAGCTACCTTGGCAATCTGCCCACTACAGCGTATTGTCTGGAGTTCTCACCAAGGGGCTAGTGGGCAATAAAGGCTCTGACGAGCTGAAGACATTTTATGGTTTTTCCAGGTATCAGGGCTGCAGTCCAAGCTCCTCCCCAAATCCTGCATCTGAGGAGAGTGGAAACCCCTCAAGGCTTGTGTTGAGGACGTTAAAAAAACACCCACTGTGATACATAGGTGTTAGGTGGGCCCATGTATCCGTGACATAGAAGCACCGCTGCCAGTCCGTGGGCGATGGCCATTGGCTCCAAGCTCTGGCTACAGCCAGGGCGAGCGCGAGCGGCAGTTCGATGGTGGAAAAGTCTTAGAATGATTCGCGATTAAGAGCGTTTCAAGGCGCTATTCACAGCAGTACTTAAAACGTGCACATAAACCTTTCTCCTCAACATGCAGCTCACAGGTTCCAGTCGGGTTAACAAGCCTGCTGTAGACGGTTTGTGAGTAACCTGCAGGACAGGTTCAATCTGGGCTTTAAAAGCTCAGAAGGTTAACAAGCTTGTTGCAGAGCTTGGGCGTTTAATCTCCAGGGCGCAAGTTTCACACCCTTGAAGATGCTCTTTGCCAGCAGGTATTTTTGTGATAACGGATTCCACATCCGATTATTTACCCGGACGGGGTAAAATGCTAGCTGCAGAGGGAGCTGGCCGCATTTAAGACAGAGCTGACACAGCATTTCATCCACCCGAGGTTGACAAAATAAAAACCATTGCGTTGTACTTGGAAGAAGCTTCAGTCAGAAAACCTGAAGTGGATCTGGAAGGTACATAGCCCGCATGACGGGGCATGTCTGTTGATATTGAGAAATCAAGTGGCTAGTCAGTGCCCTGCTCTGTTCCAAACATCAGATGGTAAAATGGCACAGTGACAGCCGCCAATCCTCCCCCCTCTGTGTGCGGCACCTCTGTGTTGGCCTTAGACGACTCTACCGCTGTAGCCCCACTCCCACTAGAAACTGAGGGGCATATTACCAACAATCTGCAATAATTATCGCAAAACGCGCTTAGCGCTGTTTTTTTTATCGCGGATTCCATCGCCGAGATAGCGCGTTATTAGCAACGCTTATCTCCAAGGTGATAAAAAATCCAGCGATAGCGGCGAAATGCGTGAATATCGCTGGTAATCCAGCGATATTCACGCATTTACACCATGGTGGACTTAGCCTGACAATCCACCTCCCATTGAGAAAATAGGTAAGTCAAGTTTTTAGCAGGTGTTAAATTCCAGCGATAATCGCTTCGCGGGCATTGGTAATAGAGGGAAGTTGTGTTTGCGACTGTTTGCAGTTGCTTTTAGTTGGGAACGCCTACTTTGCATGTCATTAGCGATAATTATCGCTGACATGCAAGGCGGCAACGAAACGGCAGCTATCTCCATTAAGCTGTCGCTAACAGCTGTTAGCGACAGCTTGCTAATAGGGCGATAAAAATATCGCTGCTTTATTGGCAAAAAGTGCCGCTAAAGTGGCGATACTGCCCTTGGTAATATGCCCCTGAGAGTTTAGTAGTCGTTATTGCCCAATAGAAGTGTGTTCTTTTCATCGACACAGGAAGAATTAAAGCCCCGCAGACCCTGCGCAAAGCCCACAAATCTTTGTAAAACGGCGCGTTAATTAACTGACGTATTTTATTGGGAGTTGAACAAGTCACTTGAACTGTCCCCACCGATCCTTTCAGAAGTTTCATAGTCCAGCTCAGCGATGTAACTGAGACGGAGCCATTTGATTTTATCTGCAGGTCTGCAGCAGGCGCTCATCCCTCTGAGCTGCCCAGCAAGGTTTAGTATCTCCACACCGGTTGATTGAGCAGATGGATGTTGTGAGGGACAGAGGTTGTGTGTTGTGCTGCAAGCGTTGCCTATTTACATCCTTATTCACCCTTTAAGTAGTTACACTAAAGCTGCTACAAGAAATAATAAATGTATACATTAAACAAGCATTTGCAATGCAATAGGTCTCGCATTTGTAAGCGTTTAAGCCATAGGCATTGTAAATGACAATGCCTTATATTTATCTGTTTTGAAAACCAACACATAAATAAAAGGCATTGTCATTTATGATGCCAGTAGCTCAAACTCTCGCAAATACGAGACCTATTGCATTGCAAATGCTTGTTAAAAACTGTGTCCATTAAGTGGGTGAGGTTTCTTCTGTTTTTGGTGTCTTCCTGGATTTCAAATCTAACTGAATACTTTATACCTGGGGGAACTGTTTAACCAGATGTGTTGTTTCTCGCTGGTCCTCTTCCTCCTGCACGGCTTCCTCCAGCTGCGGACGCGTAGCTCTTTAGGGCATCCATGGTTAGTTGTGGGCCCCCTGGCCGAGCGCTATGCGCGCCTGGGGGCTCACTTTGCTTTTCTTTTCAGGTTTCTCTTTGAGGGTAAATGCGTGCCCCCTGGCTGAGCACCGTCCGGTGCGCTTGGGGGCTCGCCTTGTGGCCAAAGTGCGTCTTTTTCCTTTCTCCCTCAGTGGCGAGAGTTTGTCAGTTGAGGGCTGTTATTTCCGTGTAATGGGGGCTCACATAACTGGCCAATAGTCTTCTGTGATGTTTAGGGCGTGCCCCCTGGCCGAGCACCTGCCTGGTGCGCCTGGGGGCTCGCTTCAGTGACCAATTAACTTCGTTTGCAGTTGCGTGCCCCCTGGCCGAGCACCGTCCGGCGCGCCTGGGGGCTTGCGTTCGTTCCGCAATCCCGTCTGGGATAAAGGGGCGTGTTTTCCGATGGGCGTCACTTCACCTCACGGCCCTCGGGTCTGGTCAGTACGATCGATATCCAAGATGTCTTTGTGGCGGTGAAGGAATCACAGAGTGTCCCTGGGCCGAGCACCGCCGCGGTGCGCCCAGGGACTCTCAGAAACCAGCGTCCTTTGTGCAACCTCCCCCCACCCCTCCGTGGTGTGCCTGCCTGGCTAACCTGTGTCCTGACGGGGTCAGGTGTTCCTAGGTTCGGGGTAGTGGGATTTCCTGTCCGGGAGTGTCCCCGAGCAGTGCACTCTGTCAGTGCGCCCGGGGACTCTCCAAAAAGAATTCCGAGTATTTCCTTGCAACCACGCACCTATGTGTGGGTTGCGATCCGATCAGATGCAGAGAGGCTTACCCCCTGCCCCCCGAGCTTCTGGGCATCAGCTGGGTCCCGAACAAGCCAGGAGTCCGCAGCCCGTCCCTCCACTCAGGTTGCAGATGCAGGAGTTTACCCCTTCGTGTCTGCCCAGGGTCCACGCAGTCTTGCCATGGACAAGCCGTGGAGCGAAGGCCCAGTTTTACCCAGACAGCACTCGGGAAGCGAATATGACACGATTCTTTATTGACAGGAAAATAAATCTCCACATAAAGCGGAGACCTCCAAAACTTTCAAGCAAGAACGAGCCGTTCATTGCCCACAAAGTGCAAATTTTGTTTTGAAAACCTTTATTTAAGTTTTATAAAGGCACACATACAGGAAAAAGACAATCTAAAATATGCTTATAATATGTGAGAGTCCAGTTACAAAATGTACATTTCTCGCAGGTGTCAGAAAAAACCTATATAAGTGCCAATCCTTATAACCCGGTGGCAGGGTATCATGAATCAAAAGGGAGTAAACGAGGTATGTTTTAAGTGATCCATCCCTTCCATTTGTCCGTGTGCCAAAGCGCACCAGCTTCCTCCACCCCCAAAAGCGCCCGGTCAACATAAACATAAGTCGTTTGTCAAGGAAGAGGTTCCTGCAATCACTGGCGGATACGTCCTTATGCAAGAAAAGGAATAAGTTCCGTGAGTCCCACAGGGATTCTTTACCACAGTTCAAAAGTCTCCATGCCGTGGGAGGACGTTTCTCGGAGGTAGAGCGGCCATACAACACAGTGTCCCAATTCAGCACAGAAATGCCAATGACATGAAGGAGGAAAGGCTTTATCAAAGTCCAAAAGGCTTGTGCCTGCCGGCAGCCCCATAACAGGTGAGAGACAGTTTCTTCATGACCGCAACGGGGGCGTGGGCATTGTGCTGATGATGCCAATCCTCTGCGATGCTAGAACACCTTCACTGGCAGGCAGTTGTGCACGCTCATCCATGCCAAGTCCCTCTGGCTGTGTGTGAGATCTCGGTGACCCACCATTCTCCAGACACGCAAGGACTGGGCCCCGGACAGGAGTCCCACCTGTTGGGGTTTCTCACGGGCGACCAAAGCCTGTTTCAGTTTCTTCGCATGGGAACATATCGCTCTACACAAAATGCTGGAGTCCAAAGTGTTTAAAAATTTGCAAAGTCCATTATAATATGGGGGTACAGTCAGTGCAAATGGCATTAAATTGGAGTGGGTAAACAATCCATATCCCCTCAGCATGGTTCCCAAGAAATACTTAGTGAAAAAACTTGGTACAGACATGGAATCAGCATCAGTTCGTGATACAGCATAACATAATACTTTAGAAAAAAGAAACATTTCAATATTAGGCATACTCTTCCCCCATTTTTCCAAATGGTGCACATCTTTTCCCTACTCAACTTTTCCATCCTGGAACCCCAAATAAATGAAAAAATCAATTTGGAGCATTTCTGCAATGTGCGGGCCTGTGGAGGGAAAACCATAGACAGGTCTAGCAGGATAGGAAGAAGAACAGCTTTTGTAACCATGATCTTACCCTCTATGGTGAGTTTGCGCAGCTTTCCATAGGGTGATCTTTTTCTCCATTTTGTCCTGTACTTCTTTCCAGTTTTTCTCTATGTGAGTATCCGCAGCGAAGTGTACCCCCAATATTTTCGTGGGTTCTGTGGTAACTGCGACTGGGAGGTTAGTTAACCGGTCCCATGGACCCATAGTGAGACACACACATTTGTCCACATTTAAGCGGAGACCTGATGCTTCTTGGAAGAGTGAAGCCTGCAGTAGAGCCCTGCGTACTGATTGTGTATCTGTGCATAAGATTGTGACATCGTCCATATATGCCACCGTTTTGGCAGGAGTACCACCCCCACCTGGTACAAACACTCCTCTGATGATTTGTCACTACGTAGTTTGCCCAGAAAAGGCTCTAGAGCACAGACAAAGAGCGCTGGGGACAAGGGGCAGCCTTGTCGCACCCCAGCACGGATGGGGAACTCTCGTGTGTGGAAGCCATTGATGCTCACTCTGCTGTGTGCTGTGTCATACAAAGTGTGAAGGATGTTTAGGATAGTTTGCGGTACATTCAAGCGGTGGAGTGCAGCAAAAAGATATGGGTGAGCAACCCGGTCGAAAGCTTTCTGGAAATCCAGACTTAAGACTCCAAGTGATAGAGATCTCTCTTGAGCATACCATATCACATCCCTAATTGTAACTAAACTGTCTACAATGGTGTGCCCTTGAACTGCGCACGTCTGGTCAGGATGGATACATGAATGGAGAACTTTCCTGAACCTGCGTGCCAGAACTTTAGATACCAATTTGTAGTCCACATTTAGTAATGAAATTGGTCTCCAGTTTTGAAGTGATGTTTCATCTCCTTTTTTATAAAGAAGTGTGATGACCCCTGCGGAAAAATCATGTGTAAAACAATTATGCTTAAAACCCTCCTCCAAGACTTGCAAGTAGTCAGAGCACACTAGGCCCCAATTTTTTTTATAAAACTCCCATGTTAGACCGTCTAAACCTAGGCTCGAGCCCTTGGGGGAGGATCTCAGTGCCTCCAGAAATTCCTCTCCTCCAAAAGGCCGTCCAAGGAAGTCGCTTTGTTCAAATGTTAAACCTCCTGTTAATAAAGAACAGTATTCATCTAAATCTGAAACTGAAGGTGTTGTGGCAGGAGCATCATACAAGGAGTGATAGAAATCAAAGGCGATGGTCTGGCATGCATCTACCCCCTGTAATATGTCCCCCTGCACATTCTGTAATTTAGTTAGCAGCTTGTGTGAGCCATGAGCTTTTTTAAAGAAGAAAGAAGTACACTTTTCATCCTCTTGAAAATGCTTGACCCTTGAGTGGAAAATAGCCTGTTTGTGACGTTTGTTTAACCACTTCTGCATTTCAGATTTCGTAGAACGTACTTTGTCTTTCACATTACCCCCAGCTTCTCCCATTTGGTGGAGGAGTATAAGCCTCCTGTGTAAACGTTGAAAATCCTGCCATTCTCTTTTGCGTCGGAGCTTGCCTTGCTCCTGAAAGAACAGCCTTGTTTTAGTTTTCACCCATTTCCACTATTGATATACGTTGGGGAAGTGAGCCTTCCTTTGGGCCCACTTCTGGTAGCTTAGCACATATTTGTCACAAACCTGTTGGTCAGTGAGGAGGTCATTATTAATTTTCCATGATCCAGGACCCCTTTGAGGTCGATCAGGAACTGACAAAGAGACTGTGACTACACGTGATCTGAAAAGGGGACTGGTGTAACAGAGCTAGTATCGGCGCAGAGAGTTTTAGAAGGAAAAACATAATCAATGCGTGATCGCGTGAGGCCGTTATCCGCCTCCCATGTGTAACCATCAGCTGGCGGATGATGTTTTCGGAAAGTATCATATAAGTGTAAATCCTGAGGAGAGTTAACAACAGTTTTGATGTGACATCCAGTACATAATTTTGTTGGGACCCTTGTCTGTCCCTGCTGTGTGTAATGCAGTTGAAATCCCCAGCTAGTAAGAGTGGTACAGCACCTGTTAATAAAGGTTTGATTAGATTCAACAAGGCCTCTCTTTCTGTTTTGGAGGCTGGTGCATAAACAACACAAATACGTAAAGGTATACCATCCATAAGTACCGAAATTAAAAGAGCCCTTCCTGGGTATAAAACTTTCTCCTCCAGGATTTGCCAATGCTTGTTTTTGAGGAGAATGACCACCCCATCATTCTTGCTAGCTCCACCTGACCAAGCCGATGGCCCATGTGTCCATTGTTGTTGGAATGAGG